>QANY01013008.1:132034-629760 GCA_003255025.1 Datisca glomerata | reverse complement strand
TATATATATATATATCTTGTAGTTTAATCAAGAATTCTCGTAAATCAACGATCTTCCGTTCTCACGAATAATAAACTTCGAGATCTACACCAAAATCTTTCAAGTCAATCATAAAACACATTAAGACGTGTGTGGACACGTGGAATATAGCAAGAACACATTTCTGTCTCTAGATGTACTCAACACATGAGATTTGGAGATTTTCGGTAAATGAATAATTTTGTGAGACTAATCTCTAAGAGAATACAATGATTATTCTCACAAAATTTTTTAATTAACTTTTAATCTTAGAGAGTTTCACCATGATAGCAACTGTGTTGTTTGCACACCAATTCAGCATTGAGCCCAGTAGAATAATTTTATTTATTAATTCCATTATTACTTTATTATGAATATTAAATTGCACTTTTAAAGATTATATAATGTATTTATAAAGTATTATCGTGTAGTCCATTGATATAATCATTTCATATAATTCTGTCTTCCAATTATTGGTTCATAAATTAGAACTGGTCAAAATTACCGTTTTACCTTTATAATTACCTCTAGATCGTTAAAAATCATTAATTTACTACTGAATGGCTAATTTATAATTATATTATAAATTTGAGCTCAATAATCATTCAATTCCTGAATTAATATTTAAGGGAACCAATATACAATCTGTTAGGAAAGCTTGGATTCCAAATCTTGTAAGATCATGTTCTTATCCTTCTAAATCACTGAATCTCTAAAATAAAATTCACTAGCCTATTTTACAAACAAACCTTAATGAGTGAACAAAAAGATCCAGTAGACATGTATAGGAGTTCATGACTACTCAGGATTCAGACTGATCTATATATGATCATCAGATTGATGTGTACTAAATATTTATGATAAATGAAAAGTTAATAAAGATATTAATTCACATATAATTTTGTATAAAATATCTTCACTAAGATGTTTATTCATATCAACGATCAAAATCTAGATTACATGCATTCATAATGCTTAGTGAACTATACTAGCAATCATTCATTAAGAGATTACATACTTTAATATGTTGTTGACAATTTTATTCATTATCTATGATTTTAATCCTCTTGTACTAATATAAGATCTAGTCTCATTAATGAATATTGAATTTTCAATATAAGATGCCTAAGAAAGTGCCAAAAGCTTTTTTTTTTCTATCCCTTATGATTTTGATGTCTAGAACATAACTCCCCTATCCTAATCCTATCATTTGGAATTTCTCAGCTAACCACTTCTTTACTTTTGATAAAGTTTTTACATCATTTCAATGAGTAGAATATCGTCAACATAAAAAATTAAAAAAATACTACTTATTTTTTTATGTATTTATTAACACAAGCTTCGTCAACGTTTTACTGGAAGCCTTATGATTTAATAATCTCATCAAATGTAAGATTCCAAGATCTAGATATTTGCTTTAATCCATAAATAGATTTAAGTAACTTACATATTTTCTGATCTTGCCTCTTTTTCACGAACCTTTCTGGTTGCATCATATAAATGCTTTCTTCAAGAGAGCCATTCAGAAAAGTTCCCTTGATGTCCATTTACCATATTTCATAGTCTAAACTAGCGGTAATGGATAAAAGGATGCGAATGGATTTTAGCATGGCAACATGGGATAATGTCTTTTCATAATCGACTCATTTTCTTTGTGTATAGCCCTTAGCTATCAAGCATGTCTTAATAGTCTCTACTTTCCCATCTGCACCTCTTTTCTTCTTGAAGATCTATTTATATCCAAAGGGCATGACATTTTCAGGTGGATCAATAAGTTCCCAAACGGAATTGGAATACATCAATTTCATTTCCTGGTTTATGGCATCTTGTCATTTTTCCATTTCAAGATCATATATCACCTCTTCAAAGGTTAATGGATCATCATCATCAGCGTCTGACACTAGGACATGTGTCTATAGTTCATAACGAACAAGTTGTCTTACAAACATCCCACTACAACGTTGCACTGGGGTTTCTGTTTGCTTCCTGAGATGATAGCACAAGTGCACGTGTTACAATCAAGTAATAAAGTGATAAGAAGAGTGTCGGACCCACAAGGAGGACTAAACTTATAGTGTAAAAGTGTAACAAGATTTAAGATGTGAAGCAGTGCTGTAGCAAAATATTGTTGAGTGTTGTAATTTTAAATCTAAATTCTAAGAAATAACTATTAAAATTAAATTCCTAATGACAGAAACTTGCAACAAAACTAACAAGATGTATAAGAATCTCAACAAGATAATTGGGATAGCATGGATCATTCTTCAATTACTTTATCCTTGTTAAACCAAGTTTTCTGCTATAACTTTTCTAAAGCATTACCTAAGCTCTACGACACTACAACTTTTGGTTGCGTGGTTATCAAGCATCCCTTAGCCAACTTCGTATCTAAGTCTTTATCTAAGTTATACAAGATCAATTTAAGTGTTGGCTTAACAGGTTACAAGGCTTGTCCATATTTCTATTCAACATGCAACAATACTTAAGTCTACACGAATCAATTGCTCATGTATTTTCAACTTATTTATTCATGTATTGGTTATGATTGGATTAATCTTGGTCAAGCATTAATCTAATTTTTTTTCAAGTAACATTGGCCAAATACTAAAAGAAATAAGCATTAAAACATGAAAATCAAAATGCCAAGATAAGTAAGCAGTAAAATTTAGATTCATAAAATAAAGTAAAATCTAATGTTATATTACCATGCTAGCCACAAATATTTTAGCTCATATTGAGCTTGGTAGCAAACTCACAAATCATCAAATACATTGGTATCGACATCAAAGTTCTATAAGAAGAAAGATTACAAAGATAATGAAAATGGGAAGAAAAGAGGAGAGAATTAAAGTTGACTAATATTTGAACTACATTGTCTTCTTGCTTCTTTCCTTTCTTTCTCTATTGTCGTCTTCTTCGTTCTTCTTTTACGTATGTCTACCTCGTACAAGCTGTTGTCATCTACCTCGAATGAATCCCCCCTCATTCTCCTCTCTTTTTCCAAAAATGGAAGGGCTGTCTTAAATACCAACAATCAATTTTTAGGGTTTCTTTTTGCTCAAAGGGCATGCGTTGAGTTCTAAGCGGGGTAGGGGACCACAAATGTCAAACTCCACGACACCTGGTTAACTAACTCTGACGTAATGATTACTCCCCGTAACAAATTTTTGCACGCGCACAAACACACACCGAACCACCTGCCAAGCTGGCATTGAACGGTTAGCGAGTCAACTGAACAAGTTGCATCCTCAAAAGCTCCAGCTAACAAAAAGTCCTACACCAAGAAATCCTAAGGCATCAATTTGACTCTGAAAACCTTAAAATTACTAGCAGGCAATTAAAACTAGACCTAAAATGCTAACTAGCCTAAATATAATCCTAACTAACTCTCATCTCCCATCTAAGTAATGAAATAGGTCTAAAAGTGCTAATATAATTCAACTTTCATAGAGTTATCACACCCTCAAACTTAAATCATCACTCGCCCCGAGGTATGCAAACCTAAATTATTGAAACCTAATTGCTTAAAGTCTCAACATAAGAGTAAAACTTAAATTTAGCAGGCCAATCTACTAAAACTACAAAAATTTTAAACCATGATGACTTCAAATATAGCTAATCCTCACTAGTGAATGAGTGCAAGGAGCAAAGCTACTATCATCGAGGAACAAAGGATATGTCAAGCCTAAGAATATTGATTCTATAATTCTAACCTAGTTCTAAACATCAACCAGAACACAAAACAAGAGCATAACTTAACAATTTAGATCAGCAAGTGAGGGCATTGCAAACTAAGAAGGTTTGGTTATCCAACAATATTTATTAAAATTTCCATTATATTTTCTCTTTCTCTTCTCTTCTCTTTTTTTTCATGCCAAGATAGAATCCTTAATAGCTACTAATGCCTTTTTACGTGAATGAAAACATTGGTGATGAAAGCACCCGGTTACTCAGCAACATAGTTAACTAGGTTACTACTTTAACTTTTACTCATCAAAGTGCTATAGCTAGCTCATATCTTTGGGTACCTTTTGACGTGAATGCCAAAGCTAGAGCTAATTATCTTACTAATTATTTTTTAACTAATCAAAACAAACCTAGCAGTAACATAAAACCCCCAAACTTATCTCTTAAACACTAGCACACTGCTCTAGCTGATAAAAAAACACAAAGCTAGAGCTAAAAATCTCACATAGATTTAAACTATCATAAGCTCCTCATAACAACAAGCTAAACTCCTAAGTGCTCAAAAGATAAAGGGACCAAACTTTCTCATCCGAGTTTAGCAAGTTTTATTTAAGCAGTAGCTACGACAAGATTTAGCCAATTAAAAACAAAAACTACTAATTATGCGAGAAGAACAAAATTAGAGCAGTAACTAAAACCAAACATTAAAAGAATAAAAATAAATAGGAGAATGGCTAATCACTCCCCAAACTAAAACTAGGCAATGCCTCACTACCAATAATTATCCAAAAAAATTCACCAACAATTTAGAAAATGTTTTGATATCTTAAAAGTTAAGGGAAAGAAACTCCCCTTTCTGCTGCAGCGAAGAGTGCTGCAACATTCAACCATCTTTCAATTCTTAGAATCGCTACGCCAGCCGCTTCTCTTCTTTGAAGCCTCATTTAACTCTGACAGGCACTTCTCCATGGACTTAATTTCTTCTTGAATTTTCTCAGCATAATATGGCTCTTCCTCAACCACTTTTTTTTCTTTTTCTTTGATTTCTTCTTAGTAGGGAAAGGTGTAGCTGAAGCTGGCACTACCTTCTCTTTTCCTTTGTTTACTGCTTCAGCTTGCTTTGCATCGGGCTTGGCATTCTTAACTTCCTCTTACCTTTGTCTACTGCGCTTCTCTTGGGAGGCTGCAAGGTTAGCTCGACTACTTCCTCGGATTCAGATTCCACAGCTTCTTTTTCTTCAGGCACTTCCTATTCTTGCTCAGCTTCAAATTGCTCATTCACATCTTCATCTCCAGCATGCTCTTCTTCCTCTTGGTTATCAACTACTTTTTCCTCTTCAGCCGCCTTGTCTTCTTCATCTTCCTGGTCCCTCCAGGTTTGAAGAAGGACTTTAGGAAAAGATGGGAAGGCAGCAACAAGCTTTGAGAAGTTCCTCTACAAGCTTTTCTTTAAAGCTTCATCTCTCGCCTGAACATACTCCCAAACATCTGTTTCCGCATCTCGAAATGCTCTAACCTATTTTCCACAAGCTTGGTAGAAGCTTTTAGAAGCTTTCCACATCATTAAGCTTACATCGCATAACATAAATATCATTAGTATCAGATAGTAATGGGTGTACCTATAGGGGGCTTTGATGAAGAAGGCTCAGTAGTGGGGGCTGCTTTTACCTTTTCTTCTTTTAACCGCTTAATTGCTTGCAGATTTAGGGGAGCTCTATTAGATAAAATTTCATATTCCTCATAGAATTTAACCCACGTGTTCTACACAGCGTAGTTATTAAATAGGGGAAGAACAGAATGACATGCTTTTTAATAGTTGCAGCTTTTAATTCCTTCAAATAACTTTTCCCACATTGATCGATTCATTATAGACAATAGAGCAGAACTAGCCTATCCTAAGTTAGGGTTTAGATATGAGCAGTAGGGATTAATGAGTGTCTAAGGAAGTGATATCAGACTTTTACAGTTGGGGCCAAGAGTGGCCTTAGGACAGAATAGGTTTTCATGCCTTCTGGGGCATCATTGAACGAAGTGGTGCTAGGAATCGTGTGCTCCTTTAGGATATTCTCAATATCCTTATCATTCACCCCAATAACAATCTCAGAATACTCGTCATTGGCATCACTTAGATAAAAAATGTTATTGATAGATTCATACGTTACATGCACATCTTTCTCTCTGATAATCACCCTTTTCTCCCTCGTATTAAAGTTTGTATAGAACTCTCGAACCACGGAGACAGCAATGGTGTCAAAGTGCTCGCAAAACTCCTCCCATCCTCTACCTTTGCAATATCAGCTAGTTATCCTAAATTTGGCCCAGATTTGATGAAGAAGTCATTCTCCTCATGAAATTTTCTCAAACGAATATCTTCCAAAATTTTGCGGTGGCAACATCACTTATAAATTTTTCAATGAAGCGGATTTGCTTACTTAGAGGGTTTTTGGGAATGAATTTTAGACACTTTAAATGACCTTTTAGGTTTGGTGCCTCTTTTGAGACATGGGAAGAAGAAGACATTTTTGCAGGGGCTGAAGCTTTTGGTAGGTAGGGGTTTTGGCTTTGAGAAGAAAAAAGGCTTTTCAAAAAGTGCAATGTGTGGGAGAAAACAAAAGACTGCTCATGCAGTTTTAAAGCACACTCCAAGCGCTTCCAGTCTATCACGTGTCTTTCTCCTAACCGCATGATCCTATGCTCGAACAATAGGGCAACGATTCAGATTCTAGGGGGAAATTCAAATATATTTGGAAATTAGTTTGATTTTATACCCTTTTTAAAATTGTTTAATTCTCCCCCTTTCCAAAATATCTGACAGTGTATTTTTTACTCGACAACCACTATCATGCGCTGCTTCTTTGAACATGTAGCCTTCCTTTATTTTTCCAGTTAGATTATTTTGTGGATCCCACTTCATTGCTATTGTCGAGTGAAACAAAATTTTCCTTTCTATTTTTGGCTAAGGGATCCCACAAAATCACTTGCACAGTTGGCATATTCTACAGTACCTTACCTTAAAATGTAAAAAATACAAAATGTTAGCTACAAAATTAGATTTTAACCTAGAGTATAATATATTAATATATTAAAAACAGAAAATCTTACCAAATTAATAGAATCGAACCAAATACTATTCTAAAAACAATTAACAAAAGACAACTAAAACTTCCTCATTGGGTTGCCTCCCACAAGCGCTTGATTTTAATGCATAAACCTGACTTTCCTTAAAGCTCAATGATCTTGAAGACGAGTTGAGGATTCCATCATGCATTAATCATCGTCCCAACAGCACTTGATCCTCTGGCCATTTACCTTGAATTACTTCCCTGATTTTTCATTAAACAGATCCATAGATCCGTGTGGATAAATTTTTACTAATGTGAAAGGCCCAGATCATCTTGATTTCAACTTTCCAAGAAAAATCTTAATCCTTGAAATGTAAAGCAAGACTTTATCTCTCGACTTTAACTCATTGATCACTAACCTTTTGTCATGCCATATTTTTGTCTTTTCCTTGTACAGTTTGGCATTCTCATAGGAATAAACTATGAATTCCTCTAATTCATTTAGCTACAACATTCTCTGAGTTCCAGCTACTTGCAAATCCAAATTTAGTTTCTTTACAGCCCAGCAATATTTATGTTGCAGCTCTAATGGCAAGTGACAAGCTTTACCAAACACCAATCTATAAGGTGACATCCATAAGGGTTGTCTTATAAGCTGTTTGATATGCCTATAAAGCATCATCTAGCTTAAGAGACAAATCCTTCCTATTTGGGTTTATCATTTTCTTGAAAATCTTTTTATTTCCATGTTTGACAGCTCTGCCTGGCCACTTGTTTGTGGATGATAAGTTCTTGCAAGCTTATGCTTGACTCCATATTTAACCAGCACTCCTTCAAACATTTTATTATAGAAATGAGATCCTTCATCACTGATGATGGTCCTTGGAGTTCCAAACCTTGAAAAGTTATTTTTCTAAAGAAACTTTACAATTACTTTTGCATCATTAGTCTCCAAAGCTGCAGCTTCCACCCATTTAGAGATATAGTATACTGCCACTAATATGTACATATTTCCAAAAGAATGGGAAAAGAACCCATGAAATCTATTCCCCAAACATAAAAAATATCTACTTCTAAGATGTTTGTTAAAGGCATTTCATCTCTCTTGGAGATGTTTCCAATCCTTTGACATTTATCACAAGTATGTGCTATCTCAAGGTTGGCCAATATTAACCTGATTGTAAGACTTTAGCAACAGTTTTGGAACCTCCAAAGTGTCCTCTATAAGGGGAAGAGTGACACTGGCTCAGAATCCCTTGCATATTTTCTCGGACACACCTTCTGAATAATTGATCAGGAAAAACATTTTCTTTCTTGATAATTGTAATTAGGGGGCATACTCCCTATTATAAGGAAATTTGCTATATCTGTAAATCATGGAGCTTTCAATGTTGTCACTGCCAGGAGTTGTTCATCTGTGAATGTTTCTACTATGGTAAATTATGCTTCATCTTTTGCTTTTGTTTTCAATCTGGATAAATGATCAGCAACTTGATTCTCTATTCATTTCATATCCTTTATCTCAAGATCAAATTCTTGCAGAAGCAAGATCCATCTTATCAACCGTGATTTGACATTCTTCTTTGCTATCAAGTACTTTATAGTTGAATGGTCTGCGAAGAATGTCACTTTGGTTCTAATGAGATATGCCCTGAATGTATCAAAAGCAAAGACTATTACAAGCAACTCTTTTTCAGTAGTTTTATAGTTCAATTGAGCATCGAAGAGACTTCTACTAGAATATTAAATTGAATGAAATTTTTTACCTATTCCATGTCCTAACACTGCTCTCACTGCAAGTCACTTGCATTACACATTAGCTCAAAAGGCAGCTCCCAATTAGGAGTTATAATCACATGTACGGTAATTAAATCTTTTTAGTGCAATGAAGGCATTCATGCAATCAACATTAAAATAAAAATGCCTATTTCGGTCTAATAACATGCAAAGAGGTTGTGACATTTTTGAAAAATCTTTTATAAACCTTCTCTAAAATCCAGCATGACCTAAAAAACCTCTATTGCCTTTGATTGGTGAGTGGTGAGGTAATTTTTCTATAACTTCAATTTTTGTTTTGTCAACCTCTATGTATTTCACAAAGACTCATGACCTAACATTATCCCTCCCTGAACCATAAATTGATATTTTTCCCAATTCAGGACTAGGTTAGTTTCTTGACATCTTTCTAAGACTTTCTTTAAGTTAGATAAGCATGCAAGTTATGACTCACCAAACACAGAAAAATCAACCATGATTATCTCTAATGTGTGTTCCACCATATCCGTAAATATGGCCGTCTTGCATTTTTGAAAGGGGACTGAAGCATTGCACAACTCAAAATGCATTCTTCTAAAGGCAAATGTGCCATAAGGGCAGGTGAACGTAGTCTTCTCTTGGTCTTCAGGTGCTACGGTAATCTGATTGTAACCTAAATAGACATCCAAAAAGCAATAAAATAATTTTCCTGCCAACCTATCCAACATCTGATCTATAAAGGGCAGAGGAAAATGATCATTCCTGGTTGCTTTGTTCAGCTTCCTGTAATCCATGCATAGCCTATAGCCTGTGACTGTTCGTTTGGGTATAAATTCATTTTGTTCATTGGCAACTACTATCACTCCTCCTTTCTTAGACACACACTGAACTGGACTTACCCAAGAACTGTCTGAGATAGGTAATTAATTTCAGCATCAAGCCACTTAATAATCTCCTTTTTCAATACATCTTTCATGATTGGGTTCAATCTTCTCTATTGCTCAATGGAGTTCTTACATCCTTCTTCCAGCAGTATTTTATGCCTAACACTTCTAGAAATCACTCCTCATGCTCATTGCTTAATAAAGCTAAAATGAATATGGTTCATTTTCTCCTAAGTAGGCATACTTAAGACGAGTTGACAAAGGTTTAAGCTCCAGCAATGGTTGTTCTTCCACTAAAGGCAGAGATGGCTTAAATATCATTTTTTATAGTTGAAGGGATTCCAATTGTCTCTCAAATTGATTAGTTTTGCCTGGTCTGTAACCATGTAATCTCAACTTCATCATCACTGCTTTCTTCTAATTGAAATTCTAAATCTTCTTCTTGAAGATTATTCTTGCTACAACCAACACATATTTTACTGGATATGGTTGAGTCCACCAAAGTTACTATTGCACATTCTTCTTCTTCTATTTCTGGGAACTTCAGGGCGTTAGAGACAATAATGTCACCACTTGATCATTTACTCTCATTGTCTGTCAAAGCCAAGAAAAATCATGGCTTCTCCTCAAGGTGCCTGAACCCATCCATCTCACACTTGAAGATTCTTTACAAATGATTCAATTCTCTTTTGTAGGGCTTCGTAGATAGAAGTTAAAGTGATTAAAGAGATCCTTCACAACTATTGTGAAGCTTTAGAACAAATGGAAAATTTTCAGAAAAGTGCTATTTGCCTTTCACCTAATGTCCCTTTACAACACCAAAGACATCTTGCTACTCCGGTTAATATTGTGCAGTATCGGGATTTCGGGAAATATTTAGGGCTGTCCTCTGCTTTTAAATGATCTAAAAGGAAGCTCCTTGATGATATTAGAAGGAACATTGAGAGCTGAGTTCATGGTTGGGCCAAACACTTGCTAACTACTGTAGGTAAGGAAGTTCTCATAAAGGCAGTAGCTTATGCCCTTCCGATTTACTCTATGCAATGTTTTAAGCTTACATTTACTTACAAATTATAAAAATATATGAAAATGTCTTGGTCAGCTTTTGGTGGGGCTCTTCAAGCAACACGAGGAAAATTCATTGGTCATCGTGGGAGTCTCTTACCAAGGATAAAGCTTGTGGAGGTATTGGGTTTAAGGATTTTGAATGTTTCAACAAGGCCCTTCTAGCCAAGAACTGCTGGTACCTTCTATCTAATCTGTCTAGTATTTTATTTAAAGTTTTGAAAAGTAATTATTTCCCCAATACTAGCTTCCTCTAGGTGAAGCAACGAACCAGAATTTAATGGGCTTGACACAACAAGTTATGGGGACGATCACTTATTCTGGAAGGATTTATGTGGAAGTAGGGAACGGTAATGAGATAAATATATGGGAGGATCCATGGCTTCCTATAGAACGTAACTTTATCACTCGTTCCCATAGGAAAGACTCGAGTAAATGGGTCTTGAATTTAACGTCTCCTATAAGAGGGCTAGAATTTAGAGCTAATTTCTCAATCATTTAAATATGATGAGGCCAATATTATATCCTGCATTCCCTCCCCTTCATATCATGTTGTTAATTACTCTGATTTTAATTTTTGGAATGTTGTGTGGAATCTGGATGTGGCTACTAAAATTAAATTCTTTGTTTGAAGGTTGTTACATGATTATTTACCAACTAGAACCAATATGTTAAAAAGGAAGTTAAGCTTAGCTGATCCGTCTTGCCCTTTCTACGAACGGGTTGAGGAATTGGCTTTGCATTTATTCTTTAGATGTTCCTTTGCTAAACGGTTTTGGTTTACTTGTGATGTTCAATTGGCTACAGATAGGATATGAGGCTCCAACTGATGGGCACTATGGAAAATTCTTATTCAGTGAGTGAAAATCAGCCTCATTTTATGGATATTGCTAGATCAATTGCGTATGGTTTGTGGAGGATTTGGATGGCTCACAATATTGAAGGGCATTCGATCTGGCCTTACAGAAGTGATCAGAGCACGAGGAAGCGAAATTATTGGCTTTTTATTGGCTAAGAGAAGCCTGGGAATTCCCTTTGGAAGGAGGCGGAGCCTGCAGCTTGGTCAAGCACTTCGGTTGGGTATTTTAGAAATCTCAAAATTATGGATAGACTTTGCTGGAACAAGTGGTATCCACTCCTGTCAATTTTGTTAAACTCAACTTAGATGTTTCCTGTTTGTTATGGTGGAGGGGCTTGCTTGCGGTTAGGTTTGTAGAGGATCTGCAGGGGAATTTCTTGTTGGGGGGTGGATTTTTCATCCCATGAATTGATTTCTTCTTCCCTTGGCATGGCCCCTTTTTTAAGGGCTCCAGGTTTGTCTATCAAAGTTTTGACTACGTATTGAAGTAGAATCCCCTTGTTCAGAGTTGTGGAATTTACTATCAAATAGAGAAGCAAACACTGACAAGTTTATTCAATCTTTAGCCCATTTTTTATCTAATTTCTCTGTAGTTAAACTGTACGATGTTAAACCTTGTATTAGTTTATTAGCCAAAGAACTAACAGCTCATGCTAACAGATCATCTTATAGTTGCTCCTTGTGTAATCCCCCTCCTGATTGGATTACTCATTTTGTAATTCATGATGTATTTAATGAAAGTTAATTGCTTTGTAAAAAAAAAACTAAAAAAAATAGATTGGGGTGATGAGCAAGAAATAGTTAAAAAGAACTATACCTCGAATCTTAGTTTATTTGAGTGGCAGTAATGGAGAATATTTTTCACATTCTCTTTTGTTAGCCAAGATAAAGAAGCAAAATGGAAAAATTATAACCAAGATATTAAGAAAAAAAACTATTTGACTTTAACTATCCACTATGGAAGAGCATGTTAATGGAGAAGTAAATGGAATTTAAATGTTAGTGGAATGGTAATTGAATATGAATGTGAATAGATTATTGGAGATTCAAAACGATAATTGGGGTGGGTTGAACATGAGGATAATTAAATGAAACTTGATTGGATTGAATAATGAATGAGACAAAATAAATAAAAGTTTAAACCAAATAGAATATGAAAATACAAATCAACATAATTTAATAAAAAATTTCAAAAACCAAAACGAAAGTTTAGATTTTTAATTAATAATCAGATCAATTGTAATTTTACTACGAGCTGTAGTAATAATCACATGTAATAAATCAAGATAATAAAATACTAATTTATATATTTAATTAATAGTTAAGTTATTTTTATATACTTGAAGGAATATATTTGTTACAATATGAAAAATATCATTGTCGTTTAATAATTTTGCATGTAATAAATATGATTATATTCTATCTTATTAATTTAATAATCTATTTAACTTTAAGTTTTTAATAAATCTCTTAACTTAATTTAAAATTATTAATATTTTAATCTAAGGAGAATTAAGGAATTCTATGAAATAATAAGGACAATTGATGTCCAAAAATGTTTCTCCCCCTAACCCCCATTTAGAAGTAATAGTGACGAGTCAAAACGTACGCGCTTCACATGTAGTCGACCAGTTTAGAGTATACATATAATTTTAAACTCATATTAACATTGAAATTACTTATTCTACATTTAAAGTAAAAGTAAAATAGAATAATAACTTTTTTATGATATTAAAATTATAGTGTTATTTGAATAGTATAAAAATAATTTTATTTCCTTCATTTGTCATATTCTTACGAATAATTATACGAATAATTATATTATATTAATAGATAACTTCTCGTAATAAAAATTATTAATATCTTTCTATAAATTCATTTATATGAATTTTCATGTTACTAATAACATAAATAATGCATAATATTTCATTTATAAATCTATAGTGAATAAATTATTATTGACTTGTAATTAAATATTTATTATAAAAGATCTTAAAATCATTATACAGATATTCACATATTTAATTACATAAAATTATCAAAATATTTATTATTACCAACTTTAAAAAAATATTATTGAATAAAAAAAAATATTATCACATGAATTAAATGAGAAAAGATGTGAAATACCTAATTTGTGTTATATTTTAATAGACTTTAAAAGGCAAAAAGAAGAATAAAAAGTTTCTCCAATTTAAGTCATTTTTAATATAGCATTGATTAAAGATTTAAAGATAAAAACTATTTTAATTTATAAATTATTTTTTTTTCATTTTTACATTTAATCAAATCTGTGCAATCTAATACATATCGGACATGCCAGAGTTATGGAACTTTCCTATACTGTTCTAAAATAAACAGTCGCCGACCTCATATTTGAACTAACAAATAAAAAATATAATTAGTAATCATATGATGACCAGCTGATTGATTAAATTTTTAATTAACTAAATGATTTATTTTTATTCATATGTTGAAATTTTATCATTCATTAAAATTATTTATCAAACTATTCTTTATATAATTTAACACATCACTTAAGTAATTAAAATTTGATATTTAATTTGATTGATCTAGAATTATTATATTTAAAGGGACGTTTTTGTTTCTTTAAAATTTAAATGAGATTTAATTTTCATTTTCCCACACTTTTTAACTCAATGCATTATATGTTCAGAATCATTTGATTTTTCTCCCTCTTTTAAAAAAATCAAACTTTTTTTAATAAAATCAAGCATTGAAACAGTTACAATATTGTCAAAAAGCTGTTACAATAAATTGAATAAATCACATAAATTGAAACCATTCAAGTTTTTAACCATACATAATTAACCTATATCATATTTAAGTGAATAATGAGAAGAAATAAAATGTTAGATCTTAATTAATATTATTATCGACGGTCTAAGAAACAAGATGCAATGAGTTATAGAAAAAAATTTAATTGAGCAAAATATGTGATAATTATTCATATGTTAATTTGATAAATCATTTTAACGAGTGTTAAAACACCAACCTTATCAGAATAATTTAACTATCCACATGAGCTCAAGGAAGATGAAAAGAAAAGTATCTCATTCTTGAGAAAATATTCAGTTGAGTACTATTTTTTTCTATAACTTATTGCAATATATTTTTTTTTCTAAATTCTTATGTAGGGAGAATTAAGAAGTTAGGATTAGGAGTGTTCACGGTTCGGTTCAATAATATTATCAAATCAACTCAAACCGTGATTTCAAAAGAATCAAACTGAACTGGACTGAACTGAAAGTTTCAATTTAATTCTAGAGCTCGGTTCTACTATTCGGCTTAAGTGATAATAAAATATTTTTAGAAACTTCGATATGAATCATGAACATAATTTATGGTTTTTAAATAAAATTACAACATTAAATCTAAAGAACAATTAAAAACAAAAGTTCATGTTGGGTTTGGTATGAAATTAAAAAATAATAAAAATACTAAAAAACTTAAATTCTGGTTCTGTTCGAAACTCGCTGACAATCCAAACCAAACCAAAACTTCAGTTATTCAGTTTTCCTGAACTGAACAAAGACATTTAAAGAACTGACTATTTTTTATCTGATTTGATCGATTCGGTACAAAATTGTACATCCATATAACAAGCAAATAAATTTTAAAAAAAATATTATTATTTACCACCACAGTATTCAACACTATTATAATTCAAAAATACATATATGTATATCATTTTTCATTTCTAAACCAAATACATTGTTAACTTAACTCATAATAGAGTTAAACAATACAGTATTACATATAATTTGTTTATTCAAAAAAGTCACGTATCGTTTAAAAAGTTAAAGGTCTTAATTTCAATTTTTTAGGCTTTTAAGAAGTGTCTTTCTATATAAGTTACAGTAGAAAGAAAAGTAGATAATTTTTTTCCACACACCCGCCTCTGCTATTCCCCAGACTCAGAGGATGAGTATGTCTCCTCTGCTTCTTTTCATTCTCTTCCACTTTTCCATGGCCTCATCAGCTCATCTCAGGCCCAGATTTTATGCGGAAACTTGTCCTCAAGCTGAATCCATTGTCCGAGAAGTCATGAAGAAGGCCCTCATCAGAGAGCCTCGCAGTGTCGCCTCCGTCATGCGCTTCCAATTCCATGATTGCTTCGTTAATGTTAGTCTCTTAGACGAAAATAAATTCGCTATTCCTATTTTTCATTTCCTTATGTGAAATCTTCGGTGCGATTCGATTAGATTCTGAATTTTGCAGTTTTTTATTTTGGTTTTGGTTTTGAACAGGGTTGTGATGCGTCTATGTTGCTAGATGATACAGCGACTATGCTGGGAGAGAAACTTGCTCTCTCGAATATTGATTCGCTGAGATCTTATGAAGTAGTTGATGAAATCAAGGACACGTTAGAAATGGCTTGCCCTGGAATTGTTTCTTGTGCTGATATCGTAATCATGGCAGCTAGAGACGCTGTCGCACTGGTATCAAATTTCCTCACTCTTTCCTTTTTAAAAAAAATTCAGTATTACTGATGTGTTAAGACCTCAACACTCTTCCATCGATTTGCTGCAACTAGTTTAATAATCAAATAACTTATTCTATGAATGAGGATATATAGATTCTTGAATTTTTATAAAATTTTCTTAAATTTCATTTTTTTTAAAAAGAATGTGTTTCTGAATCTAAATTTATTTCGAAAGTATTTTTAGAACTTCTGAAACACACTCTAAAGCAAATTCATTGCATTGGACGGTTAAATTTTCGAGTGTAAAGCTGCCATGGAATTATTGCTTGTATTTTTATGCCAAATGGTCCTGCTGCCAGCTTTGGCTCTGATTCTTTGCATTCATTATATACCTAGAAAGAGAATGGTCACAGTAGAATTACCCAGAAAGGGAAATTATTTTATATGAATCAGCTTCAGCAATGGGCAACAACATTTCATATAGTAGAATTTGTATGATCTCCATTATTGAATTTATTTTCAGTGGTTCTGATTTATTCTATATGAATTTCTAAATAATTTTGTCGGAAAGTTAAACTTTTACCTAAACAAATCTAAATAATTGAGAATAAAATCAATAATCTAGATTTAACATGATTTTCTCATTTTGTCTCTAACATTAAAAGGGAACGAGATCTTCTGCTGTCAGTGTGCCAACGACAAAGGGTAGTTTGACCCATCCAGATGGTTTAAGTGAAAAACAATTTTTTTTGTTGTTTCTTAACTTTCATAATTTCGTTTGATTTGAGCCGTCTGATCAGATAATATGGATGAGTGAAATTTTCTGATCCCCTTGAAACCCCAATTGTTCAATGGCTTTGTTCGTTGCCATTTAGTACTAATTGTATTATTCAAAGCTTTATGATACTATTAACTTAAAACTGCTGCTTGGTGCAATTAGCTCTCTCATTTTAATCTAAAGCCTTGGGTGGGTTTTTAACAAATTAAATATTTTAATTTTCTTTCTTTAAACCAGACGGGAGGACCCGATTGGGAGGTAAAATTAGGAAGACTGGATGGCTTAACAGCAAGTCAAGAAGATTCAAACAACATAATGCCTAGTCCAAGATCAAATGCAATTTCTCTCATCACCCTATTTGCCAAATACAATCTTTCTGTAAAAGACCTTGTTGCTCTTTCTGGGTCACACTCAATTGGCCAAGGCAGGTGCTTTTCCATCATGTTTCGCTTATACAACCAGTCCGGCAGCGGCCGGCCTGATCCAGCCATTGAGCCACGGTACAGAGAAACGCTCAACAAGCTATGCCCGATCGGTGGGGATGAAAACGTGACCGGGGACCTAGATGCCACACCCATTTTGTTTGATAATCAATATTTCAAGGATTTGGTTCATGGGAGAGGGTTTCTCAATTCTGATGAAACACTTTACACTTCTCCACAGACCAGAGAGTTTGTGAAGCTTTTTAGCAGAGACCAAGGTGAGTTTTTCAAGGCTTTTGTTGAGGGAATGGCAAAAATGGGTGATTTGTTGTCTGGTCGTCCTGGGGAAGTAAGAAGAAACTGTAGGGTAGTCAATGGCGATCGGCCTTTGAACATCTTGTGGGACTCTTGAGAGGCCAATGGACTATATTTAATAGATAATGAAGATCAGGTATGTAATAAAATTAAGGAAGCAACACATATTTTAGTGTTACAGGGTGAATTTGCTCGGATGTATTGAGAATTTGGAAGAATATGGAAGCCAAAATGTTGACTATGTCTGGGTTCGTGTAAATTTCCAATTATTTAACAAACATAGCTAGTTACTATGCTTAGATAGAGATTTTTTTTAATGCAATTAGCCAATAGAGAAAATTGATTCCCTTCTTACAATCCTTAAAATATAAGGTTTAATTTATAAATCATATCACTTGTCTTAAATCCAACAATCGTACGTGACTTGTGTAGAAAAATTTTCGAGGAAACCAATTAGTCGAGTTATATGTAACTAATTAGTCGAGTTATATATAAGCTGGTTTGAATATTGATGCATAAAAAAGCTCATTAATTAAGATAGAGAATATATGGATTGAAGTTCTTATTGTTTCTCAAAACAATAGAGATCATGTTTAATTTGAATCGTTGAGATCAGATTTAACACAAATCGACTTAACAAAAAGTAAAAAAAAAAGAGAGAGATTCAACTTTCTTTCTTTCTTATTCATTCTGGTCTCAAAGAATATGAGGAAGAATGTACCATCTTATGAATAAAGATATTTCGCAGAGGAAACCCATGTTTAATGGGATAGAACTTAGATAAACGAGTAAAGGAGCCATTATCCGACATCTTTAATGCGAAAATTGTGCTATTTCTCAAGTCAATTTGTAATCTTCTCTTGAAAAAAAGTCAAATCTGTGACGAGGAGATTACTATACCAAGACACTTGACCAATGCATCGAGCACACAACCAATGAGCGTGCACTTTAACCATATTTACATAAACATCTCATAAGAATATTAAATCAATCTAACATTCTTCCTCATATTTTTTATACAACAAATAGTTAAAGAACATCATTCATAATCTAAATCTGACTTACGTTTATGAATTTGTATCATTTTGAACTCAAGAGGTGTGATTTTACAAACAATGGACAAATATCCTCTCCCGTTCTTAGAGGACAATTCTGTGTATTTGTGTCTTCCAATTCGATCTAAACGGTTTATATTGTCTAGAAGAAGAAATAAAAAAACTAAAACCAATTATTTTTTTTCCCTTTTCACTTAGACATATCTAGACTATCAAAAAGATATCAAACAATGGAGAACTATAATTGTACATTTTGGGTACAGGGTATGAAGTATGATACATGAGATATAGATATATAAAAGTCAACGTCAATTGGTTTAGGTTTTTTTTTTTTTAAAATATTGAATCAGATTCAAAGATAGTAGTATCATATATCCTGTTCAAAAGCTATTCAGATTGGAGGCTTAGTAATCTAGTTAATGATGTTATTAGGAAATTAAATCAAGCTAATAATTTCTCTATTTGTTGGATAAAAATTATGTCGACGATGCTATAGTAAAGTATAACAATGATCATAATAGGATTAATCTAAATATATTTTCTTATCTTCACATATTTATAATTTAATTAAATCTAAAAAAGTGATCGTAAGAGATATACGATGTCATTCTCATTTAATTGAAAATTAAGTTAGATTTTGTTAAATGAATTTTGATAACTATCAAATCATGTCTTTTAATTTATTTTCTATTTTCTATTTTGAAAAGCTTTTTCAAAAAGAAAAAATACAGTACCATCGGCTTATTCGTATATATTATAAAAAGAACTAGGAGAAATTATTCATAGTTCCGGTCTTATTGTGGTCTGGGCATCACATTTTATAAATTTAATCTGTTAATTTAAATCAGAACGATCTAGATTTATTAAATATATAATAAAAAAAATATTTTTTTAAATTAAATTTAAATAGATCTTAATCATTTATATTTTAACCTAACGGATATTATAAATAATCACATTATGATAGATAGATGATATAGTTTTTCGATAACTAGGCTGTCGCACCATCACATCTTGTCTGATAATATAACCCTAAAATGTTGCGATACTATTCGACTCTTGCTATCGATCCTTACAAATGAAATCTAATTAATATAAAGAAGTAGAGTGATGTCACTACATTGGAAAATATAGCTTCTTTTGTCATATGAGAATGAACTTAAGAACAGAAATCAAAATCATCTGTTGACCTCTTGAACAGCTAAAAGCTCTGACAAGTATCTTTATCTTTTCCAATCCTTCTATTATCATTATAAAAGCCAATAATATTATAATCACTACTAAACAACTAGATAACATATTGAAATGAATGTTGATATTTATTTATTTGTGTGTTACAAATTAAAATGAGCAAAGAGTTATAAAATTTATTTGGGAGAATTTAATTTTCAGTTTTAAGATTTAACACAATAATTAATATTTAGACGAGGGTTACATTTTATAATTAAAGTCTATATATATGGTCTATTTTATCTAAAAAGTATAAGAGAAAGAAGTGTTTTTATTACATAATCATGTTTTTCAGAAACTCTCTCAAATTCTTTTTATATTGGATATGGTCTATGATTTCCGTGATTCTTTTATTCGAGTGTATGTGTAGAAGGACATAGCTCATGCTGTTGAATACTGGAAGTCGAACGAGTAGAGAACCTTGATACACCGGGATTCTTCCCATGAGAGTGGGAAATCAGCTTTAAGGACAGTGACTCGCCACACCTTAGTCTAATTATCTCCAACAATATATCATCGTCTTTCCGGGTAACATCTTTCTTGACTACAATAACCTCTATTTTTTCTAACAATCTTACAATCGACTTTGAGTTATTGTGAATTTTTAATAATGTTGGATTAAGATAAATAATTTTATATTATTAGAAGTTGATCAATTATTAATCGTTTAGATCAATATCATAAATTGATAAAGTTGTTGATAGCTTAAAACTAACTCTTACATGAGAAGACAATAACACGCGCGTGCACACAAATATATATGAACCATTAACACTTACATTTTATGTTCACATTGGGAGAAATAGTTTACATCTTAATGAACTATTTTTTATAAGCATTATATTCATCTAAAAAATTAGTGATTTCCATACCATTGCGTTTAATTGTGATAATAGATGAAATTAAGTGCTATGTTAGTGTTTTCAAACTTTTTTGTGCACCTAAATTTCTATAGCTTTATATATAAATAAAGCTTATAGGTAGATTTGGACATGTTTTTTTTATTATACATTGTTGGAATATTGAACTTATGTATTTGTTCATGTATAAGGTATTGACAGCTTTTACATGTAATGATAATTCATTGGTTGAAAGTTGAGAAGCGTATATTTTTAGATTATATAGTTGCTTTAATATATAACTTTCCAGGGATTTTGCCATGACAGGAATGATAATTTGACAACGTGCCTTTAAATTTTTTTTTTCACAAGGTGATCTCTTACATTCATAATTAAATCGAAATTATATGATATAAGGCTAAGACAAGAGAACTGAAAAAAAAAATTACTCAGATGTTAAAACGGTATGAGAAAATGTCAAATGTATATGTTTGTATGTTATATATAATCTTTGATAGTTTATTGATTTAAGTTAATGGCTAGCTAGTAAGAATATAGTAAATGCAATTAACATTGGCAGTTATGTTATACTTGGTTTCTTAACTAAGTTGTTGCATTCTTGTTCTATGTTAAAGCTATAATGGTGCTATATGGGATTGAATTTTTAAATCCTATGAATTTTGTCCTTGACAAAATGAGATCATCCAATTTGAGAAAAATTGAGATGATTAGTGAAAATATTATGAAATTTTGTGTGGCACTACATTTACGTGCAAATATCTTTGATATCATTGAAAATGTGGTGATTTTCGTGACAAAAGTGTTATTGTCATGATGATTTTATTATGCTATCTAAAAGTTTGATATATTTGATAAATGAACAGAAGTTTGATATATTTGATAAATGAACAGAAGTTTGATATGTTTATTTACTTATCAAAGTCTGATGAAGAAATATGACATGTGAAATTATCATGATAAAGATATATGATGATGATGATGATGATATTGAGTTACCTAGAGTTTTGATAATTTTTAGAGATAAACATCCGAGTCAATGTTCAATTGATTAACAAAGACTAGTGATGGAGAGTTTCATTCCTCCAATTCAGTCGTGAATGTTTATCTGCAAATGCTCGAGCTAAAATAAAGTCATGACTAGAGAGAATGCATATTTGCCTGGATATTTGAAAATGCGAGGCAACAATAATGAAATGTTGAGTTAACCTTTAAATTATTTGATGCTAAAAAAAGTTTGTTAATATTCTGATTAAGGAGGCTAGTTGAAAAGCTAGTAAATTCTACATCAAGGGGGTAGAGAGAGAAGCCTATTATTTGAGTTAATAGTGATGGTAACCCAACCTATATGATTGAAAATCCTATGAAGTAGGTTCAATGGGTAAGAACAAGTCACTTACTAATTCATTTGTAAATACTATTGAAATTTGCTCTTTCATATGATGTCCTCATGAGGATAGTAATTATGTGACTGCAATGATTTTGAGGTTAAGTTTAGACTCTTAATCAATCCGCATCTGTTATTGAGTGGTGTATCAATTGCGGTAACACTTGATGGAATTGATATATGTGAGTATGAAAGTGGGGTCATTTTCTATGTGAGGTTAAGACTTACTTTTAGAGTACTTATGAGATCCATGTAATGGCTCATGGCCTATTAGTGCCACTCTGATTTGAATTCAGAAGCCATAGAAATTGAATGTGTGTACCAAGGTGGTCAATTCCACATTAAAATTTTTGGTTCAAGACCTTAGTTTACAAATTCCTATAGATCACATTTCAAATACACAAGATGTAAAATTCAAGTCTTCTATACACTTATGCATTCATTTTTTTTGAAATATCCAGCATAATATTTTTTTCTTTAATTTGTAACACATGTGGAGAATTGATGGTATTTATTTAATCGTGTGTTACAAATTAAAATGAGCAATTTATTTTGAGAATTATAAAACTTATTTTGAAGAATTTAATTTTCTGTTTTAAGATTTTAGTGCAATGACTAAACAGTTAGACGGGAATTATATTTCCTAACTAAAGCCTATATATAAATGGTCTATTTTATCTCAATAAGTGTAAGAGAAAGATATGTCTTTACTATATCATCATGCTTTCCAAAAACTCTCTTGAATTCTCTCTATACTTGATATATGATGCATGCTTGTTCTTCTATTCGAGTGCATGTGTAGAATGAAATAACTTAGACTGTTGAATCCTGGAGGTCGAGCTTACGTAGAGAACCTTGATGCACCGAGATACATCTTATGAGGGCGTAAAATTGACTTTAAGGAGAGTAGCTCGACACGCTTAAGCCTAATTATTTTCAACAATATTTTATCGTCATTCCAGATAATATGTTTTTTGATACATAATAACCTCTAGTTTTTCTAACAATAAAAAACTACAATATATTTTCTTCAGAAAAAAACTACGATGGAGATGATGTGAGGATGTCATTAAAGTCTCAACATATATCCAAATTGTAGGAAATTTGTTTCCGGCATTTGATTCATTGGAAAGAAAATTAGTGTTAAAATAAGCGTTTGTTATTCTATTATTTTCCTTCAATTTCTTTCTTATATATTTTCTTTTAACTTTTTTTTTCTATTTTTTCTTTCATAATTTTCATCATCCAAACATATCACATAATTGTTGTCGATATTATAAATTTTTTGTTGATTAACATATTTTTACTAATATTGTCATACATATATACTTATAATGAATGAAAGGATACAAAAGAGAAATAATAAGTCGATACGTTGAATTATTAGATTTAAAATTATTATTATTATATGTTTGATTACTTACTATGAATGTTTCTTTTTTCATATTGTTCATAGACTCTACATAACTCTAGGATTGATTAGCTTAATGCTTAGCACATTCTAAACACTAAAGTGTTAAAATGATGGCTCTTTATGAAGAGAGGCAAAAGCAATATAGGATTTTTCATTCTAAGGCAATCAACATCACCCACTATGGTATAGAATTTGATTCCCCAATACAAAAAGAAAGGGAGAAATTCCTTTTATCTCAAACTCCTTTTTGAACAAATGAGTATTCTAAAAGTTATAACGTTATAAACAAACGCTTCCAATACAAGTTGTTTTCCTACTACTAAGTAACACTATAGGAAAAAGATAAAGAGACTGGAACCCTTTTTTTTACTTTTTAGCTGATTTTGGTTGTCTAGAGCTGACTGGACAGTCTAAATGTAAATTTTTATTTGTCATTGGAGTTCATAGTAGACGATTATTTCTTTTTACTTTTTATAACAATAATTTATCAAATCAACTTGAGGTTTGGACAATTAAAAAATCATCTATGAAAATGTGCAAATAATAAATAACTTTTGTTTTCAATACACAAAATCGAATAATTTTGTAAGAAACATTCATTTTTCTAAGTTTTCTAAGCATTATGTTAATTTCATTGTTTCGGGTTAAAACTATTAGTGGTATTTTATTTCACAATATTAGGCTTTCGTTGAATATAAAACAATGTTAATCAAACACAGAAACAATGGTCAATTGTATATATTATATATAGTATACATTATATATATTTGCGGTGTTTATATATCATATAGTATATAAATTTTTTAGACCTTGGATTCATATTTCATTGGGCACGACGGCCTTGTTTTTGTATCAAATTTTCTTTTAGAATTGAGGGTGACTATTCTTTATTTTATTTTATTTTTTTCTATTTCTTATTTTTTAAAAGTGGTCACTATTCTTGATGTTCTCCTTATCAAAATACAAAACTGAAAAACCAAAAACTAGCCATAGGATAAATATTTACGACTTTTATTTTCATGATCTCCTCTCTCTTTCTCTCTCTTTATGTAAAGTATATTACTTGTAGTGTTAGAGTAGATATTTTACGTTACAATGCACAAACAAAGTCATCACTTGACTCAATATCATCATCTATGTCTGTCTCTTCATCTAATTCATCAATCTCCAAGCTTCCACATACAAATTGGCCACTATTTTTGGGCCCTTCTCCTGGTTGTCTAGCTTCTTGAATTATTGACAATATTTCTCCATTACTTTGAGAAGGTTCATTTTCTTCATCCTTTTGCAATATTCTTGCATCATCATCTTCATTGAATTCTATAGCCAAATTCTTCAAGAACCATGGGTGTTTCTTGACTTCTGGGATTGCTATTCTCTACAAAAAAGAAATACAAAGTTTGTTATATAAAAACGTCAAAATTTGTGACTTCACAAATTTGATTTGATTCGATAACATATACCTTTTCTGGGTCAGCGACGAATATTCGAGATAAAAGGTGTTTGCACTCGGACGAAATTCTAACATAATCCGGAATAGAATAGTGGACACTAAGAATCCTCTGTCATAACTCATAAGTGAGCAATTAAAATTTTCTTAAAACATAATTTATGCAGCATAATCATATAATAATTAAAAATTTGTTTAACTTAATTAATTGACCTGTAGTGTTTTTCTAAAGTTTCTTGGATCTTCAGGATCTTCAAAGGGATAAGCACCAACCAGCATCACATATAAGGTAACCCCACAAGACCAAACATCTGCAATCTAATAATTCCCAAGAATTTTAAAAGTTTATTTAGGAAAAACAGATAATTTAAAAAATTTATTCAAAAAGTTTGTGATTCCGAAACAAGTTTTTTAAACAATATAATGAAAATTATAATGGTACTGTTTCTGAAAAAAATTTAAATAATCCGAAAACATATTTGATATCAATAATCTGAAAATTATTTTTACTATAAATATATTATGAATGTATTTTACCTCTCCATCATACTCCTGTCTCAACAATACTTCCGGTGCGATGTAGGCCGGTGTACCGACCGTCGATTTTGGTTGGGAATGTAACGCGGATGACTATAATTAGATTATAGATTATGAAACATAATTAGTCACACAAATTATAAATTAGTTATTGTACAATGTGAGTTAAGTTGAAGTTGATTGCCTTGGAATAGCCAAAATCACATATTTTAAGACGTGGGGTTGAGCTTCCATCTAGAAGTGTGTTCTCTAACTTCAGATCTCTATGGCAAATTTGCTGCAATTAACAATAAATAATTGAAGAACTAAAAAAATAAAATTAGCCAAAGTCTAACTAAAGAAATTACAAAAAATGAAAAAAGAAAAAATTAAATCATTAGATGAATATGTATATTACCATTGAATGACAATAGCTGACTCCTGAAATCAATTGTTGAAAGAAAAATATTGCCTGAAAAATGTCAAAAACTAAGTTAACAAACCATTTATGAATTAAGAAAATAATTTGATATAGTATAGTTAATCAAAATTTATTTACAATTTTAATTAAATAAATAATGTGTCGATCATTCATAAGTTTATTTAGTCAATTTAAAATTATTCAAATATTAAATACTAAATTAAATATATTGTTCAGTTTTAAATTCTCACCCAAAAAAAGGAAAAATATTTTAAAATATAAAAAAAAAATTCACCTCATCTTCAGCGAATCTACCAGCATTGCATATTCTTTCAAAGAGCTCTCCACCAGCTGCATATTCCATCACTATGGCCAGATGGGTAGGAGTCAATAGTACCTGAAGAAGAAGCCTTTTACATAAAACCTCATTTTCTAAGACCCTTATTATTATTAAATCAAAATATCAATACGTTAGTTTGTAGTCGACAGAATCAGTTAAGTCTCATAAGCGTCGTGACTTTAAGTCATATTATTGACGATTTCTCATAAATTTTAAAGTGACAAAAAAATAAATCAAAATTATTTATTCTAAAAGTCATTGACATTTCTTTATTTATTGAAAGTAAAATAATAATAATAATAATAATAATAATAATAATAATAATAATAATAATAATAATAATAATAATAATAAGTTGACCCTTCAAAATTCCTTGTACAAGACCAAAATATTAGCATCTAATTCTTGGATTTGGGCATCCTATCTGAAAGTATATTTTGGTCCTAATTGATGCAATTGCAAGTACACCTTAATCATCATATAAAAATAAATGGAGAAATAGAAATATGAAAACAGGGGATACGCCTTTTGACTAATGCAAAGCATGCTAATTTATTAAAAAGCAACAAATCACTAAAAGTATTTATAATTAATTAAGGAGAAAATACAGAGTATAATTAAATTAAAAACTTTGAGAATTACCTCCTTGAATCTTATTATGTTGGGATGTTTTAAGGATCTATGATTCATAATCTCTCTTTGTACATGCTCATCAATCTGCAAAATTTAAAATCACATAAACCCAGAGAGAGAGAGAGAGAGAGAGAGAGAGAGAGAGAGAGAGAGAGAGAGAGAGAGAGAGAGAGAGAGAGAGGTAACTAGAACCCAGATGATAAAACAAAAATCAAAGACAAACCCAAAAAAAGAATAAGAAAATGAATAGAAAATGACCAAAAAAGAGAGTACCTTTTGGCCTCTCTCAATATATTTAACAGCAAAGAGCTCACCACTCCATTTGTCTCTAACTAGCTTGGCCACACCAAAGTTCCCTGACCCAATCTCCCTCAATATCTCATAACGTTCCATTTGATCAAACTGATCTCTATCTATACAAAATCAATACCTTCTTCTTCTTCTTCTTCTTCCTCTCTATATCTTTCCTTCTCTCTCTACTTCTACTTGTTTGCGTTAAGCAAATGGCAAAGGCATCGAAGAAAGGAAAAAGCCAAAAGGCGTTTGTAAAAGCTTGTGGAGTTGGCTGCATGCACCCATGTCAATACAAAAATTTCACTAATCAATACCCCTCCTTTTTCTATTATTTGATATCACAAGTGTGTTTTTTTCTATATACTTAAAATATAAATATTATATTTAAAATAAGTGACAATAATTTACAAAGAAAATTATTGTATTTCAATATTTCCAGAATATTAAAAAAGTTATTTAATATTTTTTTGGTCAAAGGAACAAATTTTGTATTTAACCAAAAATATTACACTAGTACAATGGGCATACCCCAAGACTACAAACATAAAAGCAACCAAATAATTTTATAATTAGAAACTAGCTATGAAATCACCAAAATATAAACCTCCAATTTTTTCAAGAAAGATAATTCTTTCCTTTACCATAAAGCATATATTCATAGATAACAAACTAGAATCCATAATTTTCTCTGTAAACATTCTCATATTCCTTCAAGCCAAAGATAATAGACAAAGCAAGAAAAAATAAGTCTAGGACATAAATTTTCAATAGACTTGTTATTACCTAAGCAACCAAGCTTGAGAATAAGAGAAGACCAATAAAAATTTACAATATCTCTCTCATATTTTCTCATACTAGGACCAAGAATATGAGCTGCATAATCACAGTCCAGGAAGAGGTGAGAGACTGATTCTGATCCATGCATGTAAAATATACAATCTTCATATATATCACGATCCAATTGTGAAACTCTATATTTGGTATTTAGCTTAACAAGAAAAGCTAACCAAAGGATAAAAGAACACTTAGGAATATGCCCAAAGAACCAAACAACTTTATACCAAGCAATTTCTGAAGTAACACCAACAAGCTCACTATAAGTATGATTTATAGAAAAATCACCACTGCCCCAAAGCCATTTATCTACACCATGTAGAACAGGGACAATAATATGTCTAGAAGAAAATACATTCTCCAAACTTGGATTTGGCCAAACCCACTATCCATCCTCAATAAAGGTAGAAAGGGGAGTAGATAGAAGTAAACATGTCTGATCAACTATATCCCATCAAAATTGTTGGAACAGGGAGTCATTGGGTACCCAAGGATCTGTAAATAAATAAATAGAGCTTCCATCACCCACTTCAGCACTACATAGATGAATAATCTTACCCCTCAATTGAATAAGCTTTCTCCAAGACCATGAAGGGTCGAAGCACATCTTGACTGTGAATATAGAGTGATTTTTTAAGAAGATTTTATGAACACCAAGCTACCCATAAGGAATTTTTTTCTCTTCTAGCAAGCTTTCAAAAGTGTTTAGACACTATAGCCTGATTCCATGTAACAGTGTCCACAAATTCAGACCACATGTCATATATAGAGCACACACAAACTTCCAAGCAACCTTATAACCCTTACATAATTCTGTTTTATCAATCCAGAGAAATTTTCTCAATGCATCATTTACAAGCTTCATAACCTTTTTAGGAAGTATAAGCAAGCTACTCTAAGGGTGTAAGCGGTTTGGTTTGGTGCAGTTTATAGGGTATTGGAGAATTGAACCGCAAATCCTATAGGAACCGAACCAGACCGAACCGTAAAATTTTGAAAATAACTGAACCGATTTGGACTGGACCGACAAATGAACAAAAACTCAAACCCTAACTAGAAAGAATAAAGATGGTGAACGAAAGAAACCAAATGAATCTCATATTTTGCCATAAATGAAATTCAAGTCCAGATCTTGTACGCAAAGTTTGATAGATCTTTTAGTTTGAAAAATTAAAATTATCATAGAACTCTTACTATTTACAAAAGACTTGAAACAAAAATCAAATATAAATACAACGTCCATATATGATAAAATTAAATAATGAATCCAAACGGATATCCTCTTTATTTGAGGAAGTCCAAGCAGAAACATTAAATACGATCATAAGAAAAAATACACCCAAAGCTCTCTATTTTTAAAGAAAGAATAATCACAAGATGCAACCTTTCTTTGATTTTAGCTTCAGAAATAGACACTCGTAACGAGTCTTGTTCAGCTTCAGGACGTGCAACAGACAACTGTGTATGATGAGCATCTTGAGCGATCAACAACGGAGATTGATAGTCCGTTGGTTTACGTTGATAGAGAGTGATGGGATGAAGAGACTAAATGGAGAGCCAGAGTCGAGATATGAGAATCTGTGACTGAGATAAGGTTAATGTTTACTGAGTGGCAAAGGATAAGAGTTTCAAAATGTTCAAGGGGAGAGAGAGAGAGGCGAATAAAGAGTATTTCTTAGGGTTTTCAATTGAAATCTAAAGCAAAAAGAAGAAAGAGAGGAGAGAGAAGAGAGGGAGACAAAAACGGCGAATGAATATGAAATGGCATTAAAACCCTTCTTATATATTTCCTATTTTCTATAATATATAAATAATGCGGTCCGGTTCGGCTCGGTTTCTTCATGGAAACCGTAAACTGAACTGAACCGTGAGTTTTTTTCAAACCAAAACTGAACCACACCGTATTAAACACTCAGACCAACCGAACCACTATGGTTAGTTCAGTTTAATTGGCCTTTTTGGTTTGGCTTACACCCCTAAGCTACTCCAATAGCTTTGGATAGCAATCAAAATGACCCTGGTCAGTTGAAGCCTACTTGTATATGTTAAGTGCATATTCTCCCATGCTTTTGCTTTAGAAATAATCTTATCAACTAGAACCTCACAATGGACCTTATTCAACTTAGTATATATCATAGGGATACTTGTACGCAAAGTTTGATAGATCTTTTAGCAGATCATCACCAAAGTAAAGATTTACTACTCTATTCTTTTTGCATCTCTAGTGAAACTGAAATTCAAGTTTTAAAGAATATTGTTGCATGATTCTTGTAAAGACTCTCATAACAAGCACAAAAGACTAAAGAGAGATCGGGTCCCCTTGTCTTAGGCCTCTATCTCCCTTAAAAAACCCTGCAAACTACCATTCACATTAATAGAGTAAGTAGGAATGGTAACACACTTCATAATCCAATCAATAGATTTTTGGGGAAGCCCCATTGTGATAAGAAACTGCCCAAGAAAGTGCCAATCCACACTGTCATATACCTTTTGAAGATCTATCTTTAGAGCACATCTAGGAGAACAAACATTATTCCTATGATATCCTCTGGGGAGTTCCTGGGATAATAAAATATTTTCTGAAATAGATCTCCCTGAAACAAAAGCTGTTTGATTTAGGCTAATCAAGTCAGGTAAAGATGCCATCAATCTACAGATTCAAGGGCTTCCACCAACCTTCGTTCTTCTGCAGCAGCGACCTCAGCATCATGGGACATCTTCTCTAAAGCCTTTTGAAGCTCGATTTCACTAGTCATGTGCTGCTCTTTCCCAGCTTGGAGATGAGCATTTGCAGAGTTAACCAACGTAAGCTCTCAACGAAGTTGGGATAAAGCGTGGTCATGCTTATTGTGGAAATCTTGAAGAGCATTGTGATGGATAACAACCTAGAAAGAAATAAAAGATTATATGAGGTAAGGAAATTATTTGTTTCAGTAAAAAAAAGAAGAAAAAGAAGAGGAAGAAAAGGGAAGAATTGTACCCACATGAAGTTATGGATCAATCTGCTCATAAGATCATTGATTGGGAGCCTACTCAAGATGTTATTGTCAGAACGGGACTGAATTCCATGAAGGATGACATGAGCAGCAACTAGATCATTCAGAAAGAAGACCATCTCTAGAACGGGAACACTAGATACACGTATCAGCTTCCGCAGAGCGGGAGAAGGGACTACAGCATCTCTAGAACCTGAAGAATGAGTATCTACAGCAGCAGTGAGCACGAAAGACGATGACACATGAACTGAATGAGGAGGTAGCTTAAAGCTCGGGGGAGCCTCAATCTTAGCAACGGCCTCATTGGGAGCAGGATCAGCAGAAGCAGGATCAGTAGTGGCAGGAGCAGCAGCAAGCTCTGAACGGGAAGAGCTAGAGGTATCGGTGAGAGTCCTCTTCTCTACGGGACCCACAAACTTGTTCCACAATCTTTTATCCATTATTATACCAGTTGTAGCCCAATGAAATAACTATTGGTGATCCGAAGAGCTGGAGTTGGAGTGATTAGAATCTGAACGGAAAGGTGAGGTGGGAATTGACAAAGAGCACGCTAACACTGGGGAAGCAGTGGGACTTGAAGATGAAGACGAGCCTGATGTGGAAGCAGGAATTGAAGGAACAGAGGGGTTGAAGTCGAGGAGTACCTTCCAATTTCTCTTATGCGCTCAAAGATGGAAAGCAGCAACGAGCCTTACCCTGGATTCCTTGGACAGATAAGGCTTCGAATTTTTCTTTGCTGCAGAAAAAGAAAACAAATAAAAATACTAGTTAGTAAAAAATAAAGGGAATGAAGAGGCAAAAAAAAGAGAGAAAGAGAATTGGGGGGTAAGAACCGAAGCTTCAGCGACTTACTGAAAACTGCCCATTTCTTGTGAATTGTCCAGCGGCTATCACTGCCCCAGTTCCCACCAACTAAGAGGGTATCCCTCTCCCAACCCTTTTCTTCTCTTGGGATCCCGGTTATTAAACTTCCCATCTTTTCAGACAGACGAGGAGCAAGGTAGTAAATATCGATGCAGAATTTGACTATGAAGCATTGGAAGAGTTCATCTAACCCTAAACTAAAATGGTACCTCATATTCAAAGAATCTATGCTTAAGAGGATCCTATAAGAACTAGGACTAAATTGAAAGGAAGCCAAACCTACTGTGTGAAAGAACTGGGAAAATAAAGGAGAAAATGGAAGTTTGAGACCTAAGGAAATAATGATAAGGCTAAGAGTAGTTTGGTAAGGGGGATTACACGGGATGCCTATGGATTCACTCAGTCATAACGCGCATAAAACATCTGGGGGAAATGACTCATGGTAACAGGCCATGAATAAGTTGAATTCCTTTGAGTTTCTCACTAAGGGTACGGGAATGTTCCATTTCTCCATAGTCAAAGAAAAGAAAGAAAAAGGAAAAGGAAGATAACATGAACTTACAAGACAGAAGACTGAGAGGTGAAAACAGGAAATGAGGAAGGAGACTTTATATAAGTGGCAGATCTCAATTAAAAGTAAAAAATAGTTTGTTGGAACGGTGTAATCGAGGGTTGAAAGATAATAAGAATGTGACCGTTCGAATTGACGGTTTGAAGATATGAGTGACGAGACAAGAAATGAAAAGACACGATTGTTGACAAGTAAGGGAATGACACGTGTAATGTGTCCTCTAAGTGGGAAATGGAGAGTCACTCCAAAGCAACGCGTGAAATATCCTCTGAGCAGGAAGGGGAAGAATTGCTCTAAAACGACACGTGTAATACATTCTCTGAGCGGGAAAACAAAAGGTTGCTCTGAAATGACACGTGTAATACATTCTCTGAGCGAGAAAATAAAAGGCTGCTCCAAAATGACACGTGTAATACATTCTCCGAGCGGGAAAATGAAAAGTTACTCCAAAATGACGCGTGTAATACATTCTCTGAACGGGAAGATGAAACGACAAAGGAATATCAGAAAAGTGACCATAAACGGCACGCAAAAGAAAAGGCAAAGAGTAATGATGAATGATGATGATGATGGAAAATTTAAATATTGTAAACTAATTTTACAATATTTAAAGGGATTTAACCCAATCTTGTAACTAACCAAGAACCTATAAATGAAGGTCAATTGTAAATCAATGGCGTCAAGGAAAAACAGAGGTAATTCAGTATTTGTTTCTGGGGAATTCTCTCTTTAATATTATTCTTTTTGAGTGTGAGGAGATTTTCCTCTACAAGAACTATTGTTTAACTTCTTGTAGTAAAGAATAAAGTTAAGTTGATAAATGCAGATGCGAGGCCTGAAGTTCTATAGAATGGGAGGTAAATTTGAAGGAAAAATTAGTAAAACTCTATATTTTTATAAATTAAAAGGGGACAAATGGTAGATTGATATGTAATTTATACCTTTTATATAGATCATTGCACATATAAAAAAAAATTACATGATCATAGAGGGGCAATTGCCCCCTTCACACAAAGGTGGCATCACCCCTGGTTAAATAACTATTTTGGTTACTACACTTCCCACTATAAGACTTCTATGTAAATAATAAAACTTAGTCTAAGCAAACGTTTAGCTCAGCTATTTAGATCTATTCAAAATTCAATTCTATTCCCATATTTTCTTATTAAGAATTTAAATTTTATAATTATGCCTCTTGTTTGCGCGGACCACTAGTTTTAGCGTCTATGCTAAAAATTTGTATGTATTTCTTTATTCGACTCATGTGAATTGATTAAGTATTTGTTCCGTCTAGTATGTGATCGATGGTTTCTCAATTTTTATTACAAATACTGTTTCTTTCAAAGGATCTTGTATTAATATGTTTTATAAGGAATTAAAAATATTTGACCTTCACTTTGTGCTGCCATTTTCTTTTAATTCAAATTATGTTAGTTTGTTTCATTTGGTAATATACCTTTTGTTTTAAAAAAATCTTATTAATTGAAGCAGCCAACCCATAATTTAAGATAGCTGAATAAAAGTCAAACTTAGACCTCTAGGCAAACTCTAATAAAGTGAAATTAATTAATGGTGAAGACAAATATGAAGAACGAAAAAACTATCAATTTATGAAGCAAAATCTCAAATCGTTTTAAAATGTCTCATTTTTTGTATATATGTAAGGGTGTCTTCTGTTTGATTTGATATGTTAGCACGTGAATTACACCTAATTGATTAGTAAGATTAAATATAACGGTAAAACTCATGAATAAGTGATTCAGTAATTTTAGATTAAATAAGTAATAGATCTAGTTTTAATTAATCAATTATTGATAAAATAATTTGACGAATCATTTTAGTGAATGATAAAATATAATTTATAAATAACTGACAATCATTTAATCAATAAAACTTTGTTCTATGATTTTATGGGGTTAAACTACTCGAAGTGATTTTATAGACAATATTTTTTTTAAATGAAAAGTACATGGTAATATTTAGCATAGTTCTGGCAACTCATTGAGATAGATTCTTTCACTAACTTGGATCCATTGACAGAACATGAACTCAATTGTTAATACAAAAAGTTAAGAAACAGCTGCTATAAAAAGCTACGTGGGAGTGGGACGATTTTAAACGTTGAAAACTCAATTATAGGGAGGAGGGAGGAATAGAAAACGACGGCGTGGACGGTGGCGTTATATTCAATCCCCTTATTTGGACGGTTGGCCCTTCCCTCTCCCCAAAGGAGTGGGCCTAAATGAATTGCTGAAAGTTACAGATTCGTTCATGAAGAAAAAACATATAATATTGTAGTTGCCCATAGATATATATATTTGGAAGAACATCAAAAATATATCATTTTAAACAAAAAAAATATTCAAGAATAAAAGAAAAATTAAAAATACCCACTTTAATTCTGAAAAACGGCGCCAAAACAGTTTTTGGCGAGTGCCAGCGAATTCTTTGTGACATTTCCACAAAAATTATATAATATATAATGTATATATTATATATTCTGCATTTTTTTACATATGCATATATAATATATATCATTTAAAATATTAAAATTAGAGTAATTGGTGCACGGTAAAAAATTTTGAAGCGCGTGAATTTTTTTTTCTTTTAAACGTGTCAGTGACTATTTTTTATGTCTTACTAATTAATTTTTAAAATGCAATAAACAGAACAAAAATTAGTTACATGCATTTTTCATGTAACTCATTTTGTATTTAATGTACTTCATCATTACTATTTCTAAATGAGACTTAAGTGGAGAAACATTTTTAGACACATTTGTCCAACCAAATTAAATAATTCTAAAAATATCCTACAACTTATTTAATGTAAATTCATTTAAATATATTTATTGTAGATTAACTTATTATTTTATATATTACAACTATGGTCTTAATGTTTTTAATATGAGGCAAACTTACAATGAGGGAAATGAATAGTCATATGTCATAAAATAATTAAAAAAATAATATTTATTACCAAACTATAAAGATGAATAAAAGAATATGATGGCATAAAATATAAAGACGAATAAAAGTTAGCACTAATTTATTAAAGTAATTTTTGTTTTCATTTTATCAAAAAATCTAAAAAAATCTCATCTCCTCTCCCCTTCATCTCTCATGAACAAAAAACTCATCTCTCCGTCATCTCTATAGAACTAGAACGAAAACCATATTTCCCTCATCTCTCTTGAGCGCTTTGGTTCAGCAATCTCGAATGAAAATCTCATCTCTCTCCAACGAAACCAACGGTTTGGCTCAGCAATCTCGAACGAGTCAGATTGAAGGCCATGGGAAACATGGATAGCTAGACGGATTGAGGGATTTGGTTGACAATGGGAAATAGAATCCTTTTACAGGTCGGAGAGAAATGAGGAGATAAAAGAGATCAAATCAATGTGGAGAGAAATTTTAAAAAAGAAAAGAAATTTGTTTTCTGCTTCAGTTTTTATAGAAATTGTTTTTTAGATTTCAGAAAATAGATTTTACTTCTTTTAATCAATTTGAAGGCTGAATCGGTTCTTTTACTCGATTTGAATAAAACCAACAATTTCAGAAAATCAGTTTTACACCCTTCGATTTTGCCGATTTTGAGTTGAGGACCTGAGGAGAACAGCCTTCGGTTTTGTCGTTTCCACTCCACGAGCTTCAGGTGCTTCGATGGGAGTCGACGAACGAACAAAAATGAAGAAAAACAAGAAGGATGAACGAAATGAAGAAAAAAAAAATCAGTGAGAAAGATTGAGAAGAATCGAAGCCTTCAACGAAGCAACAGCCTGCTTTAGAGGAGGAGAAACGATTTCAGCCCTTCTCCTTCTCCTTCTCCTTCTCCCTCTCTCTTCCTTCTTCATTTTCTTCGTTCTTATGAAAACCCCTGAAAACCATCTTTTACCTGACCCGAAAACCATCCATTCATCTGAATTATGTTGTATTGAGGTTTTCTTTGTGATTTTGGGTTTTGGTTTATCAACTTGATTTATGCTTAGCTTGGCAGATTAAAGGAGTAAAAAAAGAGAGAATTTCAATGCCATTGTAGTTTATGTCAAATGGGTTAGTCTTTTTATTTCAATTCAAATGGATAGGTATGGTTTGTAAGTCTGAACTTTAGCATATATTGATTCGTTTTTTAGATCCAAGTGTGGTCGAAAGAGAAGATAATTAATTTTCAAAGGAGGAGAAATGAAACTGCAACAACATGTTGTTTCGTTTAAGGCTTCAATGGAGTTTGAGAGAAAGATGAAGCAGGCTTCGACGGTAATCGGGAGAGACGAGGGATGAGGGAGAGAGAAATAGTTAAAATTAAAAAAAAAATTAATAAAGTAAAAATGTATAATACATGAGTTGGAGTGAAAAAATAATATTTTAATACACATATAGATCATTCAATTATCCTGTCATCACTTAACGTGTTACGTCAACGTATCTATTAAACATGATTTATGGAGAGTGAAAGAAGAATCATATTAAAACGTTAAGTAAATTAAGACAATCAAGTTGAGATTTTTTAAACTACGATAATCAAATTGAAAACATATGCAAACTACAATAATCAAATTGATAATTTTTCTTAAATTTGTTTGCAATACAAAAATTTCAACTATGTATAATGAACAAAATTTAATATGTCAACCTTATAAAAATCTCAGCTGTGTATAATGAACAAAATTCAATATGTCAACTTTATATTGCATAATAAAATTAAAAGAAAACACAGAATAAAACAAATCAAAACAAACTATAAATTTATATGTAGTAATAATATGGACGGCTTATACCTTCTTCAACCACATGAAAAAAGAATAATTTCTTCCACTAAATAAAAGTAAATTACAGAAAAAAATTTATCTCCCATCAATCTAAACTAAAAATGAAAAAAAAGAAGATACAATTAGATAAAATAGAGATGAAATTATCCTCACTAAAGAATCTCTCATAACAATATCAGAAAAGAGTGCGTAGACATACTTAAGTTACAAAATGTTTTCACTTATGGTGATATATCAGAAACCTCCATCTTAAATAATCGTTATTTATTATCATGTTCACTCAAATAAGCGATGGTCTAGAAAATTTGAAAGATTAACATATTTATAATGTTGGGTGATAACTTCTTTTATTTAATTAATTAAGTATGAATTAAAGCTATTTTGAGAAAAAAAATAATTAAAAAAGAAAGAGCAAAACGGATTGAGAGATGAAAAGTTTGTATTTTTTTTTTAATTATGGAGATAAAAAGTTAGAAAGAGTTACATTTTACATACCCATATTTTGTTTGAAAGGATTGATGAAAATTGAATGAGTGCAACTGTCGAAAATTTAGGTATTTGAATTACTGCTCTTCACTTATTCAGGGGAATAGAAATTACTCAGATTTTTTTGTTAAAGTTACATTATAAATTTTAAGGGGACGAAGAAATATGACTTGAACCCAAGATCTTTAAATTATAGATGTGGAGGCTTAACCAACTGCATCAACCCAACTTGTCGAAATTACTCCTAACTTTCATTTAGTTGAAATTTCAATGTACACAAATCATTCAAATGGTAATTAATACTAATAATTTAATTAATTCAATAACTTAGTTTCACTCCATAAACTAATTAATTATTTAGTTATTTTACAACTTAATTTATTATAAACATATTGGTTAACTTATATATGATTTATTGTTATATTAACTATAGACAACACTATTACCCAATCAGTGAATTTATCCCCTGTAAGTTGTATAAACTTCTATGTGAAGTAGTAGTCAACAAATTGATTTATTCACTGGAATTTAACATTCCTACCATTTCTAATATATATATAATTATTTTAAATTTAGCTAAAATCAATATATTTCGGGATATTGTTTTCTAGAGATGACTAGGTATCCGGCACGTGCTCCGCATGCGCTCGGTTGTAATAGGATGTTCTGACACTATTAATAACATATAGATAATGAGACAACAATATATAAAAAAAATTATAGAGTAATTCTCATTTTCACTCATAATTAATAATTACATTTCATCAATTTTATAATTTAATAATCGAACTAAAATGAATTATAAATTGAGCAGCCGAACTAAAAATTTATCAATTTTATAATTGAATCGAACTATAATTCATCAATGCTACAGTCAAATAGCACTAACATCCATAAATTTTATATTCAAAACCAAAAGTATTAATATTGCCCAGAATATCAAAAGTTTGAATCTCTCTCTATACTCAGTTTAACGAAAAATATATTAATCATCTTTTTCAATCAGTAATTCAATTCACTTCATTGATGATCATCTTTACACATTCCATACACATTGATGCTTTCTTAAATTATATATATATATATATATTAGCTGCAAAATATAGATGTTTTCTTAATTGAATTTTCTTTAGTCCAACTATCCAAGCATGGAACAAAATTGAATAAAAGAGAGGTAATGTAATTTCTACAAAGTTTAACAAAGACACTGGATTAAGCCTACCAAAAAGCTATCAAATATCATAATCATAACACTGAAAACAATAAATTGTAGACAAAAAGTTATTTTACCTTCTTAAGGAGGTTGGAGGTTCGAGACTTAACATCTTCTCTAATGAAACTCCACCACAGGTACTGGCATGCTAGAGGGCATGAGCATCTATGAATCCTTGGTATGGAGGGAAAACATAGATCTCAAGGATCATTGCAAGGCCATCATAATTACAGTGACAAATGATTCCAGCTAGTGAGAATGAGGATGAACCTAAAACAATAGATTCAATGCAAATAAACAATACAACACAATAACAAGCTTCTAAAAATAAGAAATTATATCAAATAACACAACCACAAAAATAACAAAAAAAAGATCATTTTCATGACATAATACCTAATTTACATGTAGCTTCAACTCAAAATAACTAACTTGCAGATAACAAAAGTCTAGAACGCTCGAAATCTAAACCATAACAAATTTGACCCGTCAGTATCAGCAAACTATAAATTAAAGTAGAATCAAATATCAGTAGGAGAGTTTTGTAATCTGGTGAAAAATGAAACAACAATTCATAAAATTTTCACCCACCTTTACAAACAAAGACTAAACAAACACAAAAGCATATGAAGGAAAAGTTAAATTTCTGTAATAACGAACCCTAATTTATACACACAGACAAAGAAAAGAAATAAAACTCACCAAGTCGCATAATATGACCACAACAACTAAAAATAAACACCATCGGCTGACCATAGAAACAGAGAAAAGATACATAAAAACCCGAGCCGCAGAATATGGGTAGAAAAATAAAAATAACCGAACACTCCTAAACCAGAACATGACAAAAAAATACAACTCTATTCAAAAGATAATAACATAAAAACCCTAAACAAATAACATAAACACAACACACCGATTAAAAAGATAAGATATAAATAAATAAACAAACACTATGCGCCGAATAAAACAGAGAGACGACAAAAAAATACCATAAAACAACACTCTCAGCCAAAAACTATCATTTAACCAAATAATGGTAAACAAACATCTATAGTTCGGTCAACATTTCTCGAATTCATGAAAAAAATAAAAATGAAAAAACAAACTTTAACAAAATAACAGATAAACAAACAAAATCTAAAAACACGGATACCATGCATCAAAGTCAGAAAATTAATAACAAAAAGAAAACAAAAACACATAAATGTCTAATTTATAAACCCACAAGCGAAAAACAAACAAACCACATCGATTAAGACAGGAAAAAACTTTCAAACATTCAATCTATCCTTACAATACATTTCAACTCTATCCTAAAATAGAAGAAAAAGGCTAGTAGTAGGCGCCCAATAAAACAAAACAGGTTACCAAACCAAAAAAACATTAAACACAATCCAAATCTATCCTAAAACGGAGAAAAATTCAAAATAAAATTTGAACCTTATCCTTGTCAACAACAATATAAATCATTTTATATATACAGAAAGGAAAGAAGACAAAGACTACCGCCTGGATAGAAATTCCTAAACATAGAAGACAAAATCCACCGAGCAACAAAGAAATTTTTTGATACCATAACCAAACAGAAAAATAATGAAACAAAAAATAAAATCAATTACCAAATTAATTGACAGATCACCAATTTTCAGGCACTCAAAGGGAAAATTAGAGATTGAGAAAAATAACAACAATAAATTCAATCAACTTTGAATCTGAACTCATTAAACTGAAATTAGAAATAATCGGCCACCTAAAAATCTAATATAACATAGAAGTAAGAGCACAAACAAACGACAATAAATATAATAACAAAAGAAACAATATTAGAGAAGAAAAAGCATGAGTATACCTCTGTCTCTACAAATGAGAATGGATAATAGGTTAAAGAAATGAAGAAAGATTCAGATCGAGAACCTCCTTAAATCGATGACTCGAAAACCCTAAGCAAAGAAAAAATAGATTGAGGAGACGAGAAAAGAGAACAAAAGGCAAAGGAAAAAAATAAAAACACAAGACAAAAAACATAGGAATACATTCCATCAACGAACTCAAGCAACCCAAAAAGCAAACTTAAAACTAAAGCAAAAGCACCACCAACAGCTTTCAAAAGATAATACAATTCCATCCTAAAAAAATATCGTAAAAACCCTAAACAAATAACATAAATACAACACACTGCTTAAAAAGATAGACATAAATAAATAGTACGCGCCGAATAAAATAAAACAGATGACTAAAGAAACATCATAAAGCAACACTCTCAACCAAAGACCACAATTTAACCGAACAACTGTAAACAAACGTCGGTTTGCAACCCCTACTACATCTTCCAAAATATTACCAACAAACATGAGCCAAGAACTAAGACACATATATATAGAGGAATTGAAAATATGATCATGAGATCAGATAATCATAATTACCTCTCCCAACCAAATCCAACAGGCAACAAGCAAAAATGATGTATACTACAACTTTACCTTGTCTCCAGCAACCACGATCACTGATTGACCATCTTCTTCAGGTCTCTTGCTGCCCGAAAGAGGAGGTTTAGAGTACAGAACAAAGATATAGAGTAAAATAGAGAGAGAAAGAGACACACACATTAGGCTGTTATCTGTTGAAATCCACACAATTTACATCATTAGCAGACACATATATAGTGGAATTCAAAATATTAGATAAGATAATCATTATTACCTCTTACAACAAAAACTAACAGCTGATGTGAAGACATAAGGCTCAACATAGGAATGCATGTGACTGCCCACTCCCTCAGAAACTCAATAACTCAATCCTCTGCCCATGCACTTCCACGACAAAATCATAAACGTGAAGGCACATGGACCACAATCTAATCAGATATACAATCGTTTATTTTGACTCAGAAAACACAAATTAAACTGAACTGACCTCTGTTCTGATCTATAACAGTTGTAGTACAAACCCTCAAAACTAAGTTTGCTATTACCAAAGAAAAAAAAATCAACCACAAGCAGCCAAACAAATAAAGAAAAAGGCAACAATTCGTTGAAGAAATACCCAAGAAACCACCGCTACACTGCAATACAAAACCCAAAAAACAACAAAAAATCATCAATCTTACCTCACCGTCGAATACGACAAGAAAACTACATTTGTCATTCAAGCAAGAAAATGAAAAAATCCTAACTAATCACTATTAAGCAAACAAACATGAAAATTTCAAAAGAAGTGAACAAAAAAATCATGAAAAAATCTAACATGTTGGATGAGCCAAACTAAAACCTTTCGGACCTCCACCGCCGACCACCACACTAAAATTAACGTCTCACAAAAAGGGGAGGACCAGAGCTTCATGTAAAACCTGCGAAAACAAGCAAATAGAAAAGTAAAAACCCTAAGCCATAACAGCACTACCGAAGAGAGGAGATGAGAAAAAAAAACTCTAAAACTAAAGAAGAAAAGGTATATATATGACTCAGTCAACGGCTCAGATTAAAACACTTAAACGACTAAGATCTATCTTTACAACTAAATAAATGACCCAGATCAAAGCAATCCTACGGTTCAAATTTGGTCAATATTTTTAACTAATAAAATGACTCTTACGCCCCAAATGCAAAGAAAAGAAACTGCAGATTTGGAAGGGTAAATTCATAAAAAAAAACCACACTCTTATCAGAACTCTCTCTTTTATTATAGAGTAAGAAATGTATTTACGATAAACGTAAAAAGATATGTAAAAAACTTATACATGAAATTTCAGTTTTAATTGTCTAGCTTTTAATAAATTGATTCAATGTATGTAAAATTATTTGTGTCAACAAATTAGGGATTATTATATTAAGATTAATTTTGAAATAACAAGATTAAATATGGCTAAAAATGTCCGGACAAAAATTCTCATCTCATGCCACTTATAATATGTTATTGATTACTTAAAGTTTCATTCTCCAACTCATTTCTACACTTGATCTCTTGGACATTTTTATGTCTCATCAATTAATTTGTTATATTTTTATCTTCTATTTTTATTGTAAATTTTTTCTCTACCAGAGAGATGTGTTATTTGTATAGATGTGTTATTTTTATAGAGTTAATTTATGCTTAATTATTTGTATATGTCAATTTAACTAGATAACATTTAGTAAATGACATTTATAAATTATGACTATATATTCATGATTATTTATCAAATATCAATGAAAAATGTAGTCACAAAAATTAATTATGAACAGTGAAAAAAACATTTAAAAATTAATCATTCAAAATAATGTTAAAAGGTTGTTATTATTCTTTACTTCAGAATTTGAAAACTAAAGAAAACTGTTTTGTTTCATATCACTTGCGCAAGGCACCTTTTTCACATCTAGTTGTGTATAAAAGTGAAAGATTTTTTCTTACATCTATGATCTATTGTGATTTTTCTACTGGCTCTTGTACATTAATCTTAAAAAATTGAGGAACATAGAACTGATCTTAAAATATTTGAGATATGTAGAAGATTCTTGAAGCGCACAATCCATGTTCGTAGCAGTGGACACGTCCGCTCGAGTGGTGGAGTGTTGTTTTGAACGAACCGCGAAATCGTCTCTGTACTTAATTTAATGGTACAAATAAGCAAAGTCAGAGCAAATGAAAATATTAAAATCAACCATATACATATACGTATCACCAAATCGTTTACATCTCAAAGGCATTTGCTCATTACATATAGTAATACATTTCAAACTCTTTAATCAAACCTATAATTCATATCCAGGGAACTTGGACTTATCAGGCTCAAGCAAATCAAACCAAAGGCAAGCCACACCAGCTAGACCTTGGAAAAGAGAGTAAGAATGGTCAGTCACACCATTGTTTCTCACTGTCACTAGCTCTCTAGCATTATGATACAAGTAGCTTCCAAATGCATTTGCTCTTTCTTCATATATGCTCTCGCCGGTTAGACGGTAGAGCGAAAGAAAGGCATAGGCGTTCCCGGAAACACCGTCCGCTAATCCAACCTTCTTTACCAATCCGTTTTTCCAAACTACTTCTCCTGCCTCTATTGCGGCATCCCTGAATTCTCTGTCCGCTAGGAAAACCTGGAAAAACAGAACCGGGATGCGTGGGAGAGTGAGTTTTATTAGCTTATTTTCCTTGCGATGGAAAATTATATAGGCTCGGTAGATTATACGAATTAAATACAATAAAAGAACACATTCTCTACCTATACTATTTCCTCCTCCCTAATCTAAAGACTCAAAAACAATGTTCACAATTATTCTCCTTTTCCTCCTAACTTCCGAGATCCAAACAAGATTTTACGAATAACAACGAACAAAACGATATTAAGTTGTCATTGTGATACTAACCTGTGACGCCTTAGTCAACGTAATCGCCATGCCGGTAGCGCCATGAGACCATTGAACCAACTTATCTCTAGTATTACCTTCACTAGAGGGATAATTCCCACTATATGGAAACCTTTTACTCATCATATATCTCAATGTCCCCTTCACATCTTCAGCATCATCATTTGCCAGTGGGAAGTGAAGCAATACTTGTAATATTCCAGCAAGCCCATTAGCTGCCCCCAAATACCTTGTTCCATGCCATCTATACATAAGTGGGCAGTCCTTGTTATCAGACGCCCCTGCCCTTCCTCCGGCTAACACAGCGTTAACAATCGGCATGAGTAGATCATAGGGTAATGTTTCTTCCCCAAGATGCTTGTTTATGAATAGAGCAGCCCATAGGAAACCGGCTCGCCCGTAAAGAAGATCGTATGACATCCCGAAACCTCCTTCCTCGGGTCCCACCGGGAGCGCTTTTTCCCGTGCCACCTATAAGAAGTTTAATCAGTTCAATCAACAGTTATCCCAAAAATCGATTCATATATTTTAATTTATCCCTAACAAGTGACATTTTTTACTTATTATCACGATTTCACATAGATAATGTGAAATATTCCATTTTCATTGTTTGGAATATTTAAAATATGTAGAAGAAAATAGTTATAAAAATAACTTATTATATTAATAATTTCATTTCCTTTCATTCTAATCCTACTTACTTTTCCTCTAATTTTTCTTTTTGTCCCATCTTTCAAGATCTAGAAATAGTCTAAATGACAATTCTACACATCCTAGCTTCTTACCAAACAATTTGTGACATCCTTGTCAAGATACACTCATTTCGTATCCAGTCTATTCACGAAATGTATCAATACTAACGTGGAAGTGAAAAATTTGTGAAAATGGAATCGCAGATGACATGAGAGACTAAATCTAACAATGATCATCGGGGCTAACAGTTTTAAGTCCTCCATATTAGCCCTTGACAACTAACACGAACTCCACATAAATATAACCTAATTTCACATTGAATTTATTCTGGCTTAGTTATCTACCAACCTAAATTTAGAAAATTCAGGAAACACAATTTTGAGTCATCAAATCATCACACAATTGTGATCATTTAATATGTTTCAATATTGTGATAGCATGCACCACAATAATTTTCGACAATTCAAAATGAATTTAGATTCTCTATTGTTGGTTGGATTCACAATGGCAGAGAGGGAATTCAGTGATGGGTCGTTCGATCACACTCATTGAATTGCAAATCTTTTTTTGTTTTTTTTTTTAATTTTAAAGATCCAAGTTGTCTAGATCTCATTGGACAAACCAGATTTTGAACTTCTCGTCTGTCGTTACTGTTAGGTGTGCGATCAAAGTCTCACATTGGCTAAATATAGGAAGAATCATTGGTTTATAAGTATGAACAATATCTTCATTGTTATGAGACCTTTTGGGTAGAGTCCAAAAGCAAACAGTGCTGCCCTTCGGCTCGGCAATATGAAACCTCTCAACAGCTCCCGTTCCTTTATGAGGTCCTATTGGGATAGGAAGGCCCAAGCCTTTCCCCTCTTCTCGATCGAGCAGTAGTTCCCCACGGCTGACAAATAGGAGTTTAGGCCATAAAAGAAAGGCACTGGCCCCCATTCTCTCCCCCATTGGAATTTTTCTTTATGCAGGCCTAGGCTCAAAGCAGACAATATCATACCAGTGTGGAGATATGTGGGGTTCGTTGTTCCTAATAAGTGATATCAGAGTCTGGTTGGCGTTATTAACAGTTCAGGGTAATTATGAATGTTAATACAAGCAGAATGATTAGTTTGAATGTGCCTAATTAGAAATTGTGGAAAGGAAAAATGGAGGATCTTCTTTACTGCAAAAAGTTCCATGCTCACATTAAAGGTGATACTGCGAAGCCAGCAAATATGAGTAATGAAGATTGGAAATTGCTGAACCGGCAAGTCGTCGGTTACATTCGACAGTGGGCGGATGATAACATCTATCACCATATTGCGAGTGAAACCTCTGCACACTCTTTATGGATGAAGTTAGAAGAGCTGTATGAGAGAAAAACAGTTGGGAATAAAGCTTTTCTAATATGAAAGCTTGTGAACGCAGAATACAAAGAGGGCGCCTCAATCGCAGCACTTGAATGAGATTCATAGCATCCTCAATCAACTTTCTTTGATGAAAATGGTTATTGACGATGAGTTTCAAGCCTCGTTGCTTCTCAGTTCTCTACCAGAAAGTTGGGAAACATTGGTAGTATCATTGAGTAATTCCTCTCCTTATGGTCAAGTCTCTTTGAGTTTGGTTAAGAGCAGTTTGTTGAATGAAGAAACAAGAAGGAAATCTTTGGGTTCTTCAGTCAGTCAATTAGAATAAATTCGATAGGAAAGAGGTTTAGTGTTTTTACTGCAAGAAGATGTGGCAGAAGAAATTTGAGTGGAGAACACTGAAAATAGAGTAGCAAAAGGAAAATGGTGACAAGAATAATGATTCAACAAAGATAGTTCCAGCCACGAGTCAAGACGTGTTTGTTATCTCACTAGAGAACTTAGTGAATGATACATGCCTCGACACAAATTCGGTAGTTGATAGTGCTGCTGCCATATATTTACCTCTAGAATGGATATCTTTTGATATTATATATCAGGTGACTTTGGTGTTGTGAGGATGGAGAATGATGATACCTCCAAGATTACAGGGATTGAAGATATATGTCTAGAGACAAATATCAAGCGCAAGCTGGTACTCAAGAATGTGCGACACGCTCCGAGGATCTGACTGAACTTGATTTCTAAAAATCAGCTCGATGATGAGGGCTATCACAATTATTTTAGTGAAGGTAAATGGAAACTCACCAAAGGGTCAATAGTAGTAGCTAGATTGAGGAAAAAGCATACTCTCTACATGACATATGTGAAGCTCACCAAGGGTTTGGTGAAAGTAGTGAAGAAGAATATCACCAGTGAATTACCCTACAAGAAACAATATGATCCAGTTGAGAAGGAAATTGTCCGAAGCTAAGATGTGAAAATTCTCGATGAACAGACTATTGCAGGTTAGGCAAAAATTAAGAAGTCTTAGCCTAATGAAAATGAGTCAAATGCAGTTCTTACATCTCCAAGGAATGGTGATGGTAGAGACAATAATGGTGATCATGCTGATGAAAGTGTTATTGATAAGCCAACAGCACAAGATGCTTAGTCAATTTTAGTGCCACCAGCTGATGTAATTATCTAGCTATAGAGATTCAGCAAAGAACGATAATCCTCTACTAGATGTTCTTGAGTTAATGATGTAATTTTTACTAATGGGGGAGATTCAAAGAGTTACAAAAGAGCTGAGACAAATAACCACCAAAGAAAGTGGGTAAGAGCTATGCAGAAAGAGATGAAAACTTTGCATGAGAACCGTACTAAAAAATTGGTGAAGTTGTTAATGAAAATCTTACCTAAGAAGAGGGATGAGGCATGCCGAGAGACAACGGGTAAGATGGACTCTTCCATATAGTCGAGAGTGAAAGTTTATTAGGTATCCCTCCTATTTGGAGGAAGTGAGCTTAAAGCCCAAGTTGGAGTTATAAGCGTAATGGGCTTATACATTTTTATACACCTGATGAGGAGTGAAGTGTTCATCTATTAATATGAAAATACAATTCTAATTAAATAGGGAAAAATTAGGTGCAATTGGAAGTGTGTTGAAGATTGCTTCTTTTGTAAGTCGCCGGACTTATGTGAAGAGAAGTTATGACTCCTCTGTGATAGTCGCAAGCATTTTTACAGTGTTTTTTGAGAAAATTTGGTGCGCCACCAATACATGAGGGAAGAAAGACAACGGTAATGGTAATATGAGGGTGTATTTATGATCATCCTCAACGGTTTGGTATTAAGTCCGTTATTTTTACAGTTAGTTTTTAGAGCCTCTACACTTGTGAGATTATTCTATTTTATTGTGTATACACCGTTAACGGTGACGAATATTAATTTTTTGATTGGTGTAAGCCTTTAGTTCTATCTAGAAAAGAAATTTGGTGTATTCTATTATTTATTATAGTGGAAGAATTATTCGGAGTTTGTCCCTTGATTTTTCCCTTCATTACGAAGGGTTTCCACGTTAAATTTGGTGTTCCTATTTTTCGTTTATATTATATATGCTTAGTAATTTACTCTAATATTGATAATTGGTTATCGACTACATAATATTGAACTGCGGTGGGTAGAGATTTTGAATAAAAATCTTGGGTGGAGTGAGTTGATGGTTATCCGACTCAGGACCCGATGTGTGAAAGGGACTGACATTTAATTTATAAGTGTGAGGGAATGTCTAACATCTCAAGCCAGCTTTTGGGGTTGAGAATGCTCAATAACACCCAACAAGTGGTATCAGAACCACGCCTCACACTTAACCATGTGGATGAAATCCTCGGATGCCCAGTTGACTCGTGATAGATCCGTGTTAGACAGGTGGTGGTGCTCTGATGCTTCACGTAAAGCGTGTCTCCCAGATAGAGCAAGCTCTCGAGGCTGCTGGTGCTTTAATGCTTCACATAAGGTGTGTGGCCCAACACAGAAGAGTAGTTGACCTCGATGGAGCGGTGAACCTTTCTAGTGAGGAAGATGAACGTACGGATAATCGTTTGAGGAGGGGTCCGAATAGAGGAATTAGGGAGGATTGTAGGTATGTGGCCAAAGTCTCATATTAGCTAGAAGTGGAGAGGATCATGCCCTTATAAGTATGAATAATATATCCATTGGTATGAGACATTTTAAGTAGAGTCTAAAAATAAAGTCGTGCGGGCCTAGACCTAAAACGGATAACATCATCTAATGTGAAAATACGTATGGTTCATTGTTTCTATGAATTACTCGAGGATGGTAAACAATCAAAATCCTGGAGAATGTATTATGATTCATGGAGACAGACACACGTGGGACTGACTCATTTTTGTTTCACAATAATGAGCAGTGGAAATAGAGAAATGACAAGATAGAGTACCTCCATGAAGAGATTCAAGAACATCCCACGCCTTTGATGGTCCCCTCTATAATCAGATACCACAACTCCTAAGGCATACACGCCTCCTCTACCACACAAAAACGTCACGTGCCTGTTTATAACAACCCCACCAAATTAATGACAATGACATTTTACTAATTCCATACCTTACTTTAAATAAAACAGCATTCGAAATGCAACATTTGAATCACGCGATAGGTTAGGTGCTTGCTAGTTGGTTTTGCTGAGGCTAGCATTGTTTTTTTACTTATAATTTGTATACTTAGGTACGCGTCTGTATAATTTTACCCTACCTTTCGGTTATTTATATACACTTATTTAACACACACAAAAAAACATGTTACTCGAACTATCATAGGTTAATTTTGAGATAATGACTATTAAATTGTCTCTCTCAATCGTACTATTACACAAATTGCTACATTTAAGAACTAAAACAAAAATGTGTAATTTTAAAAATGAGAAAAATGAAAAATTGGGAAACCATAACTTTTTCAAAATGAAATTATTTGTCAAAAAATAATTCTAAAATGATCAGGTAATTGATAAAATTTTAAGTCATCAACTAACGTGACAATTATTTATACATTAGTGTTCGATGACTTATTAAAGTGATTTGATAAAGTAAATATAAATGGTTGCTACCTCACTTAATCATTTAAAGTTTGGTCAATTACTTGATCGTATAGAATTATTATTTGTCAAAAGTATTAGCGGATTCGCTTACACCCGTTGGTATTTTTGGCATCCTTACAACTAGGGATAGCAATTGGCGGGTTTGGGTAAGGTATGGGTATGCCCATTCAATACTCATCTTAAATTTTTACTACTCATACCCTACTAATACTCATGTTAAATTAAATGGGTGGGTATGGGTAACACTCATTAAGACACGAGTACTTCCACATTGATGTTAACACTAGATTAATATAGCATGTACATATTACCCAATGTTAATTTTCTAAATTGCCCCCATGTGAATCGTTATGGGTGTACAGGGGGCGAGCCGAGTAGGGACGAGACGAGTCGGGGTCGGGTCGAGACAATTCGGTCACAGGGTTGGGTGGTCGGGTCAGGGAAACATGTCGGGTGGACACGAGGTTAGAAGGTCGGGTCGAGGAGTCGGAGTCAAGATCATGGGTTAGGTCGAGTCGTGGAGTTGGGTCGGGGATACCGGTCGGGTTTCCCGAAACACAACACTGGAATATCGAAATATATGAAATATTCCACTTTTTCAAAAAAACTGAAATGAGCACGGAACGGAATTGACTACTATGGTCGGTGTCGGGTCGTGGGTCGGGTTCAGCTCGAGCTCGAGGTCGAGGTCGTGTGTCGTGGGTCGTGGATATTGTATGTAACACGAGTCATTGAAAGATGTTAAATGGGTCGATTGAGCCAGATCTACAAATTGTGGTGGTCGATTGTACCAGATTCTTCATTGGATCATTTAACAAAGTGTATTTTAATCGATTTCAGTAAGGCAAGTCTTTTTGGATGGCGAAGAAACTTGGAATAAGCAAGATGAAGCTCTAAATTATTCTCCATATTCGTTCAGTAATTTTCTTATTGTTGTGGTTGATTTACATATTTTGGTTGTTAAAATTTTTTGTTGATATTTTGAGATTTAGTTTATTTTTGTTGATAAATCTGTATTTTCTTATATTACCTTAATTTAGATATGTACTATTTTTCTTAAAGATGTTAAATGTGTACTCAATACATATTAAATATTATCCATACCATACTCATTTATAATGAGTAAAAAAAATACACAGTCAATACAAATTTATACTTATTTATAATATTTTAAACTTATTCATTAACTTAAATATATTCGTATTTTTACCATATTTGCTTACCTCTACCCAAAAAGTTGAATTATCAACTAAAGTAAGATAATCCAGGTGTTCCTGTCACGGACAGGAAACGAAGATGTCAACCAGATATTATTTTTCACCAGTAAATGTCTGTGACCGTGACCCATATTTATTCAGATACTTTTATCAGACTAGTAGGACCAACTTATCACCACTAATCAACACTGACCCATTAAAGATTTTTACACATAAGATAATACACTAACATACATTCTTACTTCTTCCTATCAACTCATATGTTCTAAAGACAGATAAACCCAGTTTTCAATATTCAGTAGTAGAGTAGAATTACCTGGTGGAGGAACGTGCTACAACGGAGCAAGAGTCAACAATCTCAGCACTCAATACCAAGTCCTGCTGGTTTCCTGTTACCTCGTACGACCTCAAGCAAGTGAAAGCTGTTCCTAAAAGGCCCGTATACACAGTCGGGTCTACACCCATACCCATAACCCGACCTCCTTTCCAACTGGCTTCGACCACCTAATAGAAAATCAAAATTAAAATTCGTAAAAAAAAAGATTTAAAAACCCTAAGTGAACACTTAATTGAAGAAGAAGAAGAAGAAACCTGGTCTTTGAGAGCGAGAGCAGCTTTTAGAAAGGTCTCACCAGGAAGAAACAGATTGGCATAAGCCGTCGGATTCATTTTGTGAACCAAATCAAGCCGTTCGTTGTCTTTATCTTCTCTCCCTTCTTTAGACGACGTTAGCTCCACCATCGATGAGTACATCCTCTTTCTCTAGCTTCACTGTCACTGTAGATGTTTATCGAAAAAGAAGGTGAGAGAGAGGGAGTGGGGAATATAATGTGTGAAACGGTGGGTGCAGAGAATGGCGGTGCAACGCGTTAGAGGCTTTATTCGAATAACATGTAGGCACGCCTTCTGTACTGTAACAGCAAAAGGAATAGGAAAAAAAATGCTAGAGAATCACATTCCCTAGTGGTGGGGTCCTTTTATCTCTGTATTGAACACGTTGATTTCGCGTTTTTATTACAACTCCGATATATCCAGACTCAAGGACAGCCCATATGTTGCGCGGGGTTTGAGTTCAATGCTACTATGGCGGGAGCCTCTTTTTCCTTTACATTACTAAGTCTTTTTTTTTTATCTCTTAGACATATTTTTTGAACTCTCTTTAGTACATATATTTATTAAACTTAGTATTTGTGAACTCTCTAACATCTTTGTTAAACTTATTATTTTTAGTTTAAAATATAAAATGCACCCCTACACTTTGATTAAAATATAAATTATACCCCTAAATATTTTTTTTATATTTTTATACCCTTATAGTTTTAAAAACTATAAAATATGCTCTTATGTTAGAATTTTCTATCAAAACTAACATTAAAGACACGTGCGTGGCCTTACCGCTCGGTCATGCCGCCAAAATGATACAAAATATATGAGAATATTCCTTTTTTTAGGGGTTACTAAACTTTTTCTTTTTTATTATTGTACTTATATCTTGAATCCAGTTTTCCTTAATCCCTTTTCTAAAATTCTCTAAAAAAAGACATTTTTTTTATTTGGATTCGATCTATCACTTCGCTTGATAGTATCTTACAACACATAATATCTAAAAAGAATAATTTTCCCTCCTTTTTCTATTGAAAAATCAAATGTGTATTTTCAGTCACAAAAGCAAAAATTCAAGACAAATGGTAATCGTTAACTATTGACTGTGAATTCATGAACGATCCTTAAATTTAAATTGCTAAATTACAAATTGAGTTTCCCTAATGATAATGATATAATAAAAAAGGCATTCCTTTTTTATTTGGATTCGATCTATCACTTCGCTTGATAGTATCTTACAACACACAATATCTAAAAAGAATAATTTTCCCTCATTTTTCTATTGAAAAACCAAATGTGTATTTTCAATCACAAAAGCAAAAATTCAAGACAAATGGGAATCGTTAACTAATTCATGAACGATCCTTGCATTTAAATTGCTAAATTACAAATTGAGTTTCCCTAATGATAATGATATAAGAAAAAAAATCTCCACATTGATACCTAACTAAATCAAAATTTCACGATGTAAACTTTCGTTAACAGAAATTAAATGATCGTTAAAGCTAAAAGGATTTTCTCTCTCTAACACTCTTTCTCTCTATTGCCAGGCCGCCAATGCCCTAACCGCGTTACTTTTGCTTCTCCACCTCTAATGTAGCTCCATCGTTCACAGCAAAGTCCTAACGCATTGAACTCTAGCTTCTACCCCACTACGTGGTCCATCATCCACGACAGTCAAGGTTCGTTGATTTTCGGTTGTGAGATTTTCAAGTATTAGTATGTGATTGTGAAAAATTTCTTGTTGGAGTAAACAGACTTTTATGGTAAAATGGACAAGTATTATAGTTACCCAGACCAATTATATCACAATAAAGTAACCTCATTATAGTTTTCAATGACAACATTGTAGGTCCAAAAAATTCACTTTCTCCATCCCCTCTTGATTTTCCTACTTCAACCAACAAGCAAAGAGAAAATTGTATGAATGCCATTCCATACACCTTCCCTACCTCTTTCTTGGTCAATAAACAAAATTAAAACAAGCATTTTAAAAACAGATGCCACAACCTAACAAAATTGAAGTAGAAAATTTACCAGATTTGGAGTAAAGCGATGAATTCTACTGATGTAGAGAGAGAGTAGAATCGAGAGAGAACACAAGAGTTGGAAAAGTACCAAAGAGTCACGATAGAGAAAGAGAGAGCACGAGAGCTGATGACGGAGATTAAAAGAGAAGAGAGAGCTAAGAAAAAAATGAGGGGTTGAAGAGTCTGGGATTATTATCAACCAATACCTTAAAAAAAATTCAAGTTGTTGTCAAGTGATTAAAGCTATTGTCTAGTGATGAAATATAGATTGAAAGTGAAAGATGAGGATCTAAAAATGGGGGAAGAAAATAGTTATTTATAAGGTCAACCTAGATATGGAGGGAAATAATGGACTTTTCGGTAGAGAGATATATATATGGCAAAAAATGAAGTTAACTTTCTATTAATATTGATAGAAAATCTTAACAAATGGGTATATTTTATCATTCCTAAAAACTACAAGGTATAAAAATATCAAAAAAAGATTAGAGGTATAATTTATATTTTACATTTTAACCTTATTTTTAACAAAAGATAACTATGAAATAGGGCACTCACAACCAAAAGACGACCACGTTTTCATGTATCCCCTGCATTTTTGTAATCGAATATAATAATGTATATTAAAATGTAAAAGAATATATGAAATAACATATTCTGCCCACTTCTATTTATAAAATTGCAAATGTGAATATTATTTCTCTCATTTAAGTTTATCAAATAACAAAATATATATTATTTATCTCATTCAAATTTTTCAGATGGTCAAATTGTATAAAATAACTTGTTATTACTAGTAGAAACGTACGTGTATTGCATGTGATAACTATAATTTTTTATTCATTCACTGCGTAGAAAAAAATTTAAGATATTCATTTTTTCCCTATGAAATAAGCTATAATGTACTAATTTCTAATATTACACTTTTATATTTATATTAGACATTGAATTAAATTAGTATCAATCACACTTCCTAATTATATAACAGGATTCCCTCACCAAACAACATATCTTACACGTTATATATAAATGTAGTTGTGTAGTGATTAAATAAAAATATAATGATATAAATTTTAGATACTATATATATNTATATATATATATATATATATATAAAGTATGGTGTGTGAAATTAAAAATTAGATGACTGAAATTATACTATATAGCATTACTTTTTAAATATTGTAGAAAATAACTTTATTTTATCAATTTTCACATTCTTAATAAATGAATACACCATTAGTAGATTGTTAGAAAATATATTAATGTCTTCTCTAAATTATTTGTATACATTTCTGTGTTGCTAGTAATATAAATAAATTTTACATATTTCTATCTAGGAAGAAATTATCAACAAATAAAAAAAATATTCATTGTATAAAAAAATCTTTAGATAAATTTTCACAGACATTCACGTTTCTAATTACACAATATCTAATTTATAAAATAATTATAAAATTTATTACATAAATGAAGTAAATAAAAAAAATGTGAAATATCTATTCTGTATGATATTTTAAAAGGACTGGAGGGGTAAAAAGAGAAATCAAAAGTTTTTCACATTTAAGTCTATTTTAATATAGAAAGATAGATATAAATATAAATTATTATATCAAATAGCATTGAGTTTGAAAAAAAATTACCCCATTCTATAAAAAAATTTGTTCCGTCTAGGCTTGCATCGGACTAGTCATATTGGTTCTGAAGTCAACGACCAGTTAAACTTTTATTTACTTTGGATGCAGATCGAGCTAGTAACATTTGAGAAACAAACTCAGTTTTTAACTAATTAAGTTACAGCTTAAAGTTGTTTCGTGTTAAATTTTAATACTCTTAATCATTTAGCCTGTTAACATGTGTTGTAACACCCCAAAATACAACAAAGATTTAATTTAGAGTTTTAAATTACATTGCAGTCAGTTTTCTTTTCTAAACATCTCATAATAATAAAGACAAAATGTAAAGCTAAATCCCTTAACTAACTTTTAATTAGATCAAGAAGATTTACTTAAATTATTGAAAAATAATAAGTATGTGTTTCATAAATCCACAAAATAGTTAAAACATAACAATATCAAATAGATATTTTTCAAAGACTTTCACAAGAATATTCATTAACTCTTGTCTATTACTAGAGATATCTTTAAAAATAAACTCTTCATCATTATTATGAAAACCAAAAAATTTATAATAAAACGGAGCGACTATATAAAAATATACTCAACAAGAAAAGTTTCACATACAATAAATATTATATAACATTCAAAATCACTTAAGGAACATATCATATACACAGAGCTTATGGATCATTCTTACACAGTTTGATGGCTAATTACTTCCATTAAAACTCGTCATCACACCCAGATTAACATATGTTATCCGTCTGTAATTGTTAACATACGAGATAAGTGCAAGTGACATTCCTTACGAATACAACTTTGTGATTTGAGATATCAAATATGCTTGACTATGATCCGAGATCAAAGATTTTAAAGTTTAACTAATAATTTGGGATATCAAATCTCATCTAAAAACTACTAAAATTGACAGACATATTATGAAAAATATGTTGTAAAATGTTTAGGTCAAAAGAGATCATTTGGTTTAAAAATGAAGTGATTTGCTCTAAGTTTTCTAGTTTCTAGTAGAATTTGAGAAACTTTTAACCTATTCAAATAAACTTTTGAAATTACAAAACTTTTACAGGAGCAAGAATAATGTCTTATATAACTGTAAAAATATTTTTTTAAGTACAAGGATAAAAATACAAAAAACGCATAGGAATATATTTTACAAATTAGATAAATTACAAGGGTATAATTTATATTTAAGCCTTTAATCTTTTTGTTTTATAAAATGGACTAAACTAGAGAAAATAATATCATTTAACAATCATGTTGCAGAAAACTCTCAATCAGTAAAAAAATATGACTGTCGATAGAACTATTAGTTACACTACTTCAATATTTAAATTTCATTATTAACTTTATGCCTCAAATGTAATGGCTCCATTTTAACTTAACAGATGATTTTGATTTATGACGTTTTAAATTGAGAGTTTATAAAGATAATTACAAAAAATGAAAGTTGAGAGAGAAATGAAAAGAAAAAACAAAAACCAAAAGTATAATTTTAGCCTAATTATATTCAAAGTGATGCTTCCTTTCTTTGCAAATTCTTTCTCCTTATTAAATCACCAAATCTTCTTAGCAATGCTCTCTTCTTCCTCGAGCTCCCGAGATCGTCGAACTGCGCCCCATCCACGTTTTCCAAATCGTCGGAGCTTATTATTTCTCCGTCCCCAAGAGGAAACGACGTAGAACCTTTCGGGTAATGCGTAGCGGAAACAGGCGATTCTACGTTGTCGAATATGGAGCCTTTAAGCGTATCGTCAATTCCTTGATTTTCGTATACATCAGTTTCCTCCTTGTTCTTGCCTGGAATTTTCAATTCTTTCAGATTGACACTGAATACTTGTGGTTGTGAAGATTTCGTTTTGTCTATTTCTTTCGCGGATGATTCTTCACAGATTAGTCTCTTCAATTCCTTTATGTTTTCATGAGCAGCAGCTTCCTTTATTTTGAGAATTTCATTCTCATTGCTAAGAAAGATCAATGCCTTTTCCTTTTCAGAGATAGAGTCTTTGAGCTGTGAATTCTCAGCTCTAGCAATTGATGCTGCTTCTTTAGCGACATTTGCTTCATTTAGGGCTTGCTTCATTATATCCCGGAGCTTTTGATTCTCGCCCTTCGCCGACGCCGTTTTCATCTCCTCGGCGCTTAGCGAATCGATCAGTCTTCGGTTTTCCTCTTGTGCAGTGAATCTTTCTTCTTCAGCTCTTCTAATGCAATTGACCAATCCTGTTTCCTTCTCATTCCATGCTAACAGTGTCTCTTCGGCTTCAAACCGTAACCGCTCGGCTTTGCTTTTGTAAATCTCGGCTTCTTTCCGCGCCTCGTCCAAGATTGTTCGGTGCTTCTCATCAGATGCCTTCAATTTTTCTCTCAATTGTTCCAACTCTGTTTCACTTTGAATCAATTTCTCTTTGACTTGATTTGATTCTGTTGCCACTTCTTTTAATGCCAATGCCAAATCATCCATAGCTTTCCTGCTGTTAATTTCTGCTTCAGTTGCCTTCTTCAGTTCATTTCTAAGCGAGTCAATCTCCTCCATTAGGTGTTTTTCAGCCTCTTCAGCCCGAGCAAGTTTCACCTTGGTTGTTTTCAGCTCGAGTTTGAGATTCTCCAATTCCTGCTTCTTCTGATTAATTTCATTCTTCCCAGTTGAGGTCTCCAATTTCTTCAGCTTTTCATGGAGTGAAACGATCTCGAGCTTCGATTCCTCAAGGGAGATCTTTGTTTGCTCGAGCTGTTTGGTCTGTGTGGCGAAAGAATCGATCAGTTTCGATTCGGAATTGATTACTTTGCGTAATTTGGTTTCCAGTTCTTGGGTTCTAATCTGGCTTTCGGATAACAGTGTCTTGGCATGAGATTCTGAGGCATTTGCTTTTAGTAGCTCTTGGTTCAATTTCTCCATTGAAAAATCTCTCTCTGCCAAACTGAGCTCCTCTGTCTTGCCTATATGATGATGCTGCATCTCCAATCCTCTACAAGAAAAGCTTCACAAACCAAATTCAAAATTTCAATTAAGTACCTATATTTACGACTTATGTTGGTGTATGCTTCTTCATTGAAATTTCAATCTTCAGACAGAAACATACAAAAATCAACAGAAATTTTCATAGTAAAAGGTCTTATGTATGTCCTATGTTCCTTTTAATTTGTTTGTCTGAGAAGAAACATACGCAACAGACACATATCTAATTAACATAGTAAAGAACAATCTTCCATTTAATACAAAAATCAACAGGATCAAATAGTGAATGAAAGAAGGGGGGGATGTAAATAATACCTTAATTGGATAAGTGATCTTTGAAGGCCTTTGTTAAGAAATCAAATAGAGAAGAGAGAACTCTTATCGATGAAGTTTTAGCTTAGAGAATTTTGATGCAGTAATGCTTGTTTCTGATACAATCAAGGAATGGGATTTTCATAGAAACTTGCAAGAGAGAGAAGAATTTCAGAGATTCAGCAACAAGTGCTTAAGACAATATGATGTAAGAAAGTTATATGAGGAATTAAAATAAAGAATGAAAAATCCGATCAATTCACAAGAAGAATTATGTAATTTGCTTATACGGAAGCGCTGAAAAGGAATTGATTAAGAAATAGAATGGAAATTAAGAGAGAGAGAGAGAGAGAGAGAGAGAGAGAGAGAGAGAGAGAGAGAGAGAGAGAGAGAGAGAGAGGTTTTGAGGAGGAGGAAAGGCCGAGGTTGGCGGGTGTTCCATTAAAGGAACAAAAAGACTTGAACGTATGGTGGAAGGGTCATATTGTGAATGAAGAATGACTTTTACTATTTGATTATTTGATGATGAGAATGTTCGAAGATGTAATTAAATTATTATTATTTATATTTGTTATTTTATTTGTTACGGAAAACTTGCTCATTTTTGGAAGCATTCAGTTTGTCAGCAGGCTGACATGGACGTTTTAAGGCTGTTCATCAACGACCAAATAACTAAAATTTCATAATTGAAATTTCGTTGGAGTGGGGAAATAGGCGTCGTTAGTGGATTATTATGGCATAAGGCTTAGCAGCTCCACCTTTTGTATTTTCTAAAATTTCTAATGGTTTCTACCTTTGGATTTGGTCCAAATTCCATTGGTTTTAACTTGGCCAGTATATAGCCGATTGGACATATATTATGTGCACAAATTGCATTTCTGTGAACGACAATTAGTATATGTTTAACCTCTTTATTTGAACCGTCAGGATAAATTGTATTTTTTTTCAAGGTAGGATATTGTATTTGTATATTGAAAGATAAGGTTTTAGAATTTATATATGATAAGCCAAGGAATTTAAACTATAAATTTAAATGGCTACCACCTTTTCTATTTTGTTCTTGTTGAATTGTGATCCTTTTGAGCTCGAGAGAGGAACGAGAGCTCAAGTGCCATAGGTAAAACAACGACGCAGAACTTAAGTAATAAGTTGGACGGCACCGTTTTGGCATGGAAGACTAAATACCAATAGTTGACTGCCACTTGGCTGAGCAACACTCAGCATGCTACTTAATCAGAAGCTCGTCTTCTAGCTTCTTCACGACTCTGCATTCTGAACTACCGATAATAAAATAAAAGGAATTATCAACAGGCCTGCAAGATTCTTGCTACATTCAAGAAGCTGGGGTGAATAAAAGGTTGGGGTTCAAAATGCATGCCTTGTAATCGTAGTCTACTGAATATGGAATGGCTGATTAGAAAGAGGTTGATTTTCTCTTCTTATTATGCCATTGTTGTACTCTTAAAGCTCTGTAAATTGGTCTTGGCTATAGTGCAAATCGCTCTCTGTTGAGGACTTCAACTGGATGTAGGTCACACTGAGCAAGCCAGTATAAATCCATGTGTGTCATATATTTCTCTTTAATTTGTCTTCCTCCCTATAAGTCTTTCAAAAATTGTTATTTTCGTAGTGTTGCGAGTTCAGTTTATTATTCTTTGAGATTTCATAGTTGATTTCTTGAGAGGTTCCTCTTAATTAGGAATTAAGTGATTGTGGGTGTTATACTGAGTTGAACTTAACAGTGGTATCAGAGCTCTAGGTTAATAGAAAGGGAACTCAGTATTAACAAGAAAATGCACAGTCACGGTAGTTTCAAAGAAGGAAACCTCACCTGGTGGATCTTTCGATCTAGAAGACAATTAAGAAGAAATCTTAGAAAATCAAGATTCTGAACCTGAACAAGATTTGAATCTTGAGACAGGTTCAAAGCTAAAGCAAGAGGGTCTAAGTCATATGGACTTAGAGGAAAGTGATAAGAATGAGGAAAAGAAGCTAACAGTTACATCGAATGGCAATTATTGGCTACATGTTAACATTATGGGTTCAACACAATATAAGGTAGACATGTTTGATGGAACTGGAGATTTTGGAATTTGGAAAAGGAAGATAACGGCTACGTTGGCTCAACAGAGGGTGCTTAAGGCATTAGAGGATCCTTCTAATCTCCCAGACACACTGACTGGGGATCAAAAATCAGAAATGATGGAGACTGCACTTGGAACAGTAATCTTGAATTTATCAGATAATGTCTTAAGAGACGTAAATGACGAAGACATTGCATCTAAAATATGGAAGAAGCTTGAATCACTTTACATGAAAAAATCTCTTACCAATCAGATTTATTTGAAGGAGAAACGCTTTGGATTCAAGATGGACACCTCCAAAATATTAGAGCAAAATCTAGATGATTTCAAAAGAATGACAATGAAACTGGCAAATTCAGAAGAAAATGAGAAGTTGAGTAATGAAAATGAAACCATTATACTACTCAACTCTTTTCCTGACTCCTTCAAGGATGTAAAAGCAAATATAAAGTATGGAAGAACAACTTTGTCATTGGAGGAATGTGTTTCAGCACTCGGGTCTAAGGATCTAGCACTGAAAAATGAAAAGAAAGATACTAGAGAGTGTCTGTTTACCAGAGGAAGGAGCACTCAAAGATCAGAAAGTCAAAGGGGTAGGAGCAAGAGTAAAGGAAGTAACCGAGGTAGGTCTCAGTCCAATGAAAGAAAGACTAAAAAAATGTTTCTTTTGTGGAAAGGAAAGACGCCTTAAGAGATTTTGCTATGAGTGAAAAAATAAGTAAAAAGAGAATGGGTCAACTGGAGAAGACTTGGCTACAATTAGTGAAACATATAGTGATGGAGAAGTACTTGTTGTCACTCTGAGAGTAATGACAGTGAATGGATACTTGACTCTGGCTGCACCTATCACACGACTCCCATGAAAGAGTGGTTTTTAAACATCATGGAGTTTGAAGGAGGAAAAGTCTTGATGGGAAACAATCAGTCATGTACTGTGAAGGGAAAAGAGCCTATTCACATTAAGATGTACGATGGGGTAGTGAGAACACTAAGTGAAGTAAGGTATGTACCTAACTTGAAGATAGATTTAGTATCTTTAGGAGTTCTAGATGAAGCAGGTTACTCTTACAAGTTTGAGAAATGAATGCTAAAGGTGTCTAAAGGATCCTTTGTATATCAAATGAGTAAAATGAAATGGTTTATATGTGATGCTTGGAAGTACAGTGACTGGAAGTCCCTCAGTTGCAAGCAAATTTGAAGCAACAGAAGTTAATCTATAGCATGAAAGGCAGGTCACATGAGTGACAAAGGAATTTAGATTTTATACAAGAAAGGGCATTTGGGAAAGAATAAGTTACCAACTTTGGAATTTTGTGATCATTGTGTCTTCGGCAAGCATCACAAGTTGAAGTTTAGCACCTCTTCCAAGCATTCAAAGGCAACTCTGGAGTATGTGCATATGGACCTATGGGGACCATCACCACTAGAGACATATGGAGGTAACTCATATTTTTTATCTATCATAGATGACTATTGTAGAATTGTATGGACATATTTACTCAAAATTAAGGATGAAGCTTATAATAAGTTTAAAAATGGAAGGTACTGACAGAAAACCAGGTTAATAGGAAATTAAAGGCCATTAGGGCAGATAATGGCCTAGAGTTTTACAATGCTAAATTTGACAACTTATGTAAAGATAGTGGGGTTATAAGGCATAAAAATGTTAGGCACACTCCTAAGCAAAATGGTGTTGCTGAGAGAATGAATAAAAATATCATGGATAAGGTGAGGTGAATGTTAATTAGCTTAGGTTTAAGCAAAAAAATTTAGAGGGAAGCTATCACAACTGCAACATACTTAATAAATAGAAGCCCTTATTGTGCTATAGAGTTTAGCACACCATTTGAGAGATGGATTGGAAAGGCTCGTACTTTAGACCACCTCGGGGTCTTTCGATGAGCTGCATTTGCTCATCAGAGTGATGGAAAACATAAAGCTAAAGCCATTAAATGCATCTTCTTAGGATATGCTAAAGGTGTAAAATGGTATAAGTTATGGCTAAAAGACTCTAATGGCATAAAAATCATTGCTGGTAGGGATGTTAAGTTCAATGAATATGATATGCCTTGCTCTAAGAAACAATCTAGTATTGTAGGAACAGATGCAATTGGAACTAGTAATGCTAAGAAAACTAGAATTGAGGTGGAGACATTCACTGCTGGAACAACTCTTGATGAAAGCTCAAGGAATGTAGACCAAAGTTACAATGAAGTAAGGGAGGATGATAAACCCCTGAAAGACTATAAACTTTCTAGGGACAGAGAATAGAGACAAGTAAGACCTAATATGAGGTATACTGATATAGATCTAATTTCCATTTCTCTGATGGCATGTAACATGGTTGGGGATAAAGAACCACAAACAGTTCAAGAGGCCCTGAACAGCAAACATGCTCAAAATTGGCTAACTACAATTAAGGATGAAATCAAGTCTTTTCACCAAAACAACACCTGGACCCTAGTGCCAAAGCCTGAAAAAATAGAAAGTTGCAGATTGCAAATGATTGTTCAAACTGAAGGAAGAAAAACACGCAAGAAGAATCAGTTAGATACAAGGTAAGACTTGTAGTAAAAGGGTTCACACAAAAGGAAGAGATAGATTTGAAAGAAATACTCTCACCAGTGGCAAAATACAAGTCAATTAGGATTATTTTGTCACTTGTTACTCAGTTCAATTGGGAACTGAAATAGATGGATGTAAACACAGTATTTTTGCTAGGATCGGTTAGTCTTAAAATTAATCAAAAATAAGCTTGAACCACGAACGATTCTTGGGCGGAAAATAAAAAAATTATTAACTTATTTAATTAAATTAAATAACTTAAAACAAAATGAGAAGATAAGGTTAGAAACGATTTTTTCACATATACCTTATATCAAGAAATTCTGAACTGTCGGAATTCATTCGAGTGTTCTTTAAGCTTCAGGATCCGAATCACGCGTTGGAACTCCAAGAATGATTTGTGAATTTCGTCCACCAACAACCACCCGTTAATTTCAGAAATATATCTCATGAAACTTTTGTGTAGGAATTTGAGTGTGAGCTCTAAAAATGATTGAAGAAGAAAAATCGAAAAATTTCTCCTTCTATATATTTTCAGCGGCAACAGGGAGGGAGAGGAAAACGTTTTTCTCTCTTGCTTTGTTAACAAACAACTGTATCTAATCAAATATCTATCTGCAATCAGAATGCTATTAGTATTGATAAAATGTGATTTTTGATATTTACCAATATACTAATATATTTTTAAATTTCTAAAAATTCAACTCATATATTCATAATTGCCGAAAATTATAATATTCTCTAGAGTTTTAGTTTTATCTAGATTTATCAATCCAATTGATAGATTTAATTAATCATTATTAATTAATTAAATTAATTTTTATTTATTAATTATCTAATAATTAGAAAATAATAAACTAATTAATTTCAATACATATTCTCACACTTAATTAATTAAGTGACATCACTCATCACATATAAGTACAGAAAATATGTGTTGACACCAAAACACATTTTGATCCAATTTATTTTGTTTCTCTATTCTTGTTCTCATGAGCTATTTCTGAGACCAAATGGACCCACATGAACAAAGCTAACGATTCAAATACTCAGCAAATTTATCTCCATAAATTCTCAACCTATTTAATCCTGACATCGTACGACATCACTATAGGTTCGGTGCCGAATCAACTCTCGATTCATGCGCGCTACGTTTTCTGTTGTTGTAAATAAACCCTTTTTATTTTTACGGTCCACATAATATTTTAACATAATATCCATCATGAATATCAGTAATAAGAGTGGTATGTAAAATTAACATTTTACTCATCTTGTTATTATTTCTTTAACTCCTTTATTGACTGTGAATAAAAAAAGACATAATAGTGAATTGTCTTTTACAATTCACAAGTCTTAATCAATGACTCAATTCATTAAATATCTAGCTAAGTTAATTTATTCACACCACTATCAATAAAACAGAAGGTGATATTGTTGCTTTTGCAATTGATAGTTTGTAAATTATACATTTATTCTATTATTATTTCTCCAATAATTACTATGGTTAATCATGTTTTGTGCAAGGATATTACTTAATTTTCATTATATGGTTATGGGACAGGAAATAAGCAAAGATAAAGCTAAAAGATTGGATTTTGTTTATGCTAGGTTATAAAGGAATTCTGCCACTTTGTTGGTGTATTAGTCGTGGGCAAGGCTTGTTTGCTCCCTAGGAATTAAAAAGAACAATAGATCAGATTTTGATTTTGTTTAAATTTGAGAAACTTCCTATCTATTTTGGAAGTTATTTTTGAGCCAATCAAGGAAGTCAAAATTGAGGAGGATTGATCTATAATAGGGATACAATTATATTTTCCTATTTTATCTAGGTTTAGGAGTGTATCAAGGGATATATATATATATTTTGTTTTGGAGGTCAGTTAAGGGGGGATTCTGGATTATTTTCAGAATTTTTATTTTTCCTTTGCAATTATTATTCAAAACCTGGAATTGTTATTTACTCAGTTATGAGTAACTAGATCTCTTATCTAGTCAGGGGTTAATTGAAGATTGGTATTCAAAGGATTGTAAGATCTGAATTTATTTTTCTTCTTTTATTGTTTTTATGTTTGTGCAATTCTATACTTCATATTATTAGTGTAGATTTCGTTTTTGCAAAAATGGGTTGTTGCATGAATTGAATAACACTATACATCCACTAGGAAATTAATATACATAATCGTATGACTTTCTAATATTGTGGAAAATGTATCCTCAGAAAATATCTTTGGATTGCGCAATCTAATTTAAATAAATAGCTGTTTCAGTGTTTATTGGTTAGAATCTGGTTTCTCTAGTTTCTAATGCTATAGATAAATTAAAATCTAAGAGTTTCTCTAGGTTTATTTGTAAGGTAGAGAATAGTTAATCCACTTGACCTAATTATTCTACGATTTAAGAAGAAATTGATTGTGCAGGGCTGATAGGTAATTATAACACATTCATTTAATTAATAAATGTAATTCTTTGCTTCAATGATCAATCCACCAATCTGAAAATTTACCCTTTGGCTAGAAGTTTTGATAATGATTTTCTCTTTGATTTACTTAACTCTATTAATTTAATTTAGTTAACTGTCATTAGTTTTTATAATCTCTAAAATCCTTTTGGTTACTTGATTTATTTCTTGGTTAAAGAAGAATTGAAATCATCCATTTCCCTGAGGAGACTATCATACTCACCACTACTGCAATATATCTACATTAGGACTGAGTTGGTTTTATTTTTGGTGGATTCGACACCCATCAAATTTTGTCATCGTTGTCGGGGAAACGGTTACTAATTGATTTTTTCTTTTGATGACTATGTCCGATCGTGCAGGAAAACAGTAGTACGATTCTGAATATGAGAAGACCGCAAAAATATTGAGAAAAGAGGCAAAACTCAGAAAGCAACACTTAGTGGGTATTTCACAAAGCACCGAATAAGAGACAACCAACAAATTATATGAATCCTCTAGCGATTCAGATTTAGAACAAGTTGATATGGCTGAACGGAGAGCAATGAGGGACATTACATCCCCTCCGGTGGATCGGCCCGCTATTTGCATCACCTATCCTAATTTAACGGTGAATTTTGAGCACAGACCAGGCCTGATACAGCTGCTTCCCAAGTTTCATGGGAGAGAGAATGAAAATCCTCACAAGCATCTTAAAGCGTTTCAGGTAGTTTATGCTAGCATGAAGCCACAGGGAGTCACTGAAGATAATGTTAAATTACATACTTTTCCTTTTTCATTAGAAGATTATGCTAAATATTGGTTGTTTGATTTGGCCCAGGTTCTATCAATTCATGGGCAAACATGGTGCGGTTATTCCTAGAGAAATTATTTCCTTCACCTAGAGCAATCAAGATCAAGAAAGAAATCACATGGTTCAAGCAAAAGGCATCGGAAACTCTATATGATTATTGGGAAAGGTTTAAAAGCCTTTGTGCAAATTTTTCACAATATAACATGTCAGAAACAACCTTCATTGAGTACTTTTACAATGGACTTTTGGAAATTGAAAGGAAGATGATAGATGTAGCAAGCGGAGGTGCCCTTTTCACGAAATCTCCTGAAGAAGCTAGGCAATTGATTGACACCATGGCTGGTACCTCAAGGTAGTATGAAAATCAAGACCCTTAAAGAAGAATCAATGAGGTAAGATCTTCCACCCTTGAATCTCAAATTTCACAACTAACTACTATGTTCAAAAATTATGTTGAAGGGAATTCTCAACAAGCTAAAGTTTATGGGATTTGCGCTCAATCGAATCATCCAATGGATATGTGTCCGACACGTCAAGAAGATGATTCACAACAAGTTAATGCAATAGAAAATTTTCCAGGGCCTCCACAAAGGAGATATGACCCATATTCAAACACATACAACCCTGGATGGAGAGACCATCTAAATTTCAGCTATGGACAGAGGCCGCAAAACTCTCATCAAAATCAGTATAAACCACAGCAGCAGCCATCTTCATCCAAGCAAAGTATGTCACTTGAAGAAATTTTGAAATCACTTGCTAACAATACTTTGCAATTTCAACAGGAAACGAAGGCAAGCATTGAAAACTTGGAAAACCAGATGTGCCAATTAGCAACATCTGTGGGTAAGCTAGAATCTCAAGGGAAATTACCATTCCAAACGGAGGTAAACCCGAAGCAAAATGCAAGTGTCATTACTTTAAGAAGTGGAAAAGAGCTACCTGACAATGGTCGTGAAACAAGCTGTGGGCATGGGCGTAAGACAAAATCAAAAATATAAATTTCGATTCATCTTTACCATTCAGGTCAGGATAAAGAGCTCAAATATGACCAACCAGAACAAATGATGATTAGACCTCCATTTCCAGAAAGTTTAGCCAAAAGTAATAAAGAAAAGGAAGACAAAGAAATCTTAGATGTATTCCGCAAAGTTGAGGTGAATATCCCCTTACTCGATGCTATAAAGAAAATGCCTCGCTATGCGAAATTTTTGAATGAGTTGTGCACAAATAAAAAGAAAATTTCTGGGAATGAAAAGATAAGTATGGGGGAAAATGTTTATGTTGTCCTTCAAAGGAAATTGCCCCCTAAATGCGAAGACAAAGGTATGTTTTCTATCTCTTGCACCATTGGTAGTTTAGGAATTAAAAGAGCAATGTTTGATTTGGGTGCATCCATAAATGTTATGCCATTATCAATATATTCATCATTAAATGCTGGTCCTCTTAAAGAAACAGGAATTGTTTTACAATTAGCCGATAGGTCTAAAGTATATCCTGAGGGAGTGCTAAAGGACATTTTAGTCAAGGTCAATGGTTGGATTTTCCCTACAGATTTCTTTGTTCTTGATATGGAAGAGGATAACTCCTCTAAATCATCTGAAATTTTGCTAGGTAGTCCTTTCCTTAGCACATGTAAGACAAAAATTGATGTGTATGATGACACTTTAACTATGGAGATTGATGGAGAAGTAGTTAAATTTAATGTTTATAATGTCATGAAATACCCAATGGATGTGTCAAATGTGTGTGGAATAGATGTAATTGACCCCTTGACTCAACAAAAATTTGAGTTAAACAATAATGATGAATTAATGGTTGCATTATGTGAGAATATTACTTGTGATGGGTTGAAAAAATCTTTGCATGATATTGCAGTTAGTGATAAGCTGCAAGAAGTTGTTTATGAGTTAGATACTCTTAAACCAGTAAGAAACAACAATGTTATTCCTGATTTAAGCAACAATCAAACTAAATTATGCCCTTCTATTATGCAGACACCTAAATTAGAATTGAAAGCATTGCCCAATCACCTAAAGTATGTCTATTTGGGTGATGAGCAAACTCTTCCTGTGATAATTTCTAGCAAGCTGACTGAATTGGAAGAAGAAGAGCTTATTCGTATACTTAAAGAGCATAAAGAAGCCATTAGGAAGACTATTACTGATATCAAAGGTATCAATCCATCTACATGCATGCATATAATTCATTTGGAGGAAGAAAGTAAGCCGACTAGGGAGGCACAACGTCGACTGAACCCACCAATGATGGAAGTGGTAAAAAAGGAGATATTGAAGTTATTAGATGCAGGTGTGATCTATCATATCTCCGACAATAAGTGGGTAAGTCTTGTTCAGGTGGTACCTAAGAAAATGGGTATCACTGTTGTCAAAAATGATACTGGTGAGTTCGTCCCCACTCGAGTTCAAAATGGTAGGAGAGTTTGTATTTATTATAGGAAGTTGAATGCTTCAACTAGAAAAGATCATTTTTCGCTTCCTTTTATTCGATCAAATGCTCGAAAGATTAGCTGCTAAAACTCATTATTATTGTCTTGATGGTTATTCAGGTTTTTACCAAATTCCAGTGGCACCAGAGGATCAAGAGAAAATGACGTTCACTTGTCCATTTGGCACCTTCGCTTACAGACGAATGCCATTCGGACTTTGCAACGCACCCACAACTTTCCAAAGGTGTATGATAAGTGTCTTTTCTGAATATATGGAAAATGTCATAGAAGTATTCATGGATGATTTTACTATATATGGTGACTCTTTTGATGCTTGCTTAATTAATTTATCTAAGGTGCTTGAAAGATGCAAATAATTCAATTTGGTGTTAAATTATGAAAAATGTCATTTTATGGCTGATCAAGGTCTAATTCTAGGACATATAGTATCTTCTAAGGGTATCGAGGTTGATAAGGTTAAAATTGATGTGATTAAGTCTTTACCTTATCCCATAAGTGTGCAGGAAGTTCGTTCTTTTCTTGGTCATGCAGGTTTCTACCGACGATTCATAAAAGACTTCTCCAAAATCACTCAACCCCTGTGTAGATTACTGCAAAATGAAGTGACATTTGAATTTAATGAAGATTGTAAGAAGGAATTTGATACATTGAATGAGATGTTGGTGACAGTCCCAATAATTCAACCACTGAATTGGGAACTCCCTTTTGAGATCATGTGCGACGCCAGCAATTAAGCAGTGGGTGCTGTTTTAGGACAGCGTATAGGAAAGAGTCCACATGTCATTTACTATGCCTCAAGGACACTTGATAGTGCACAATGCGATTATTCGACAACTGAAAAACAGCTTTTAGCTATTGTTTTTGCTTTAGAAAAATTGTGTTCTTATTTGCTTGGTACTAAAGTGATTGTTTATTCTGATCATGCAGCTTTGCGGTATTTAATTCGTAAGAAAGATGTGAAGCCAAGGTTGATCAGGTGGATACTTTTGTTATAAGAATTTGATCTGGAGATACGAGACAAAAAAGGCTAAAAAACTTTGGTTGTTGATCACTTGAGTCGTTTACCATTATGTGATCTTCCAACTACATTGAAAGATGAATTTCTGAATGAACACCACTTTTCTGTAAGTATTTCATCCCCTTGGTATGCTGACACTGTCAACTATTTAGTTACTGGAACTTTACCAAGTGAGTTGACTAGAGCGGCAAAAGAAAAAATTAAGAGGGAAGCTTGTCATTATGTGTGGGATAGTCCTTATTTATGAAAACATTGTGCTGATTAGATTATTAGAAGATGTATACATGACATTGAGGTTGATTTTATTTTACAATTCTGTCATTCATATGCGTGTGGTGGACATTTTGACCTAAAAGAACAGCTAGGAAAGTTTTCGAATGTGGACTGTTTTGGCCTAGTTTGTTTTATGATACTTATATGTTTTGCAAGTCATGTGCTATATGTCAAAAAACTTGTGGCTCAGGACCTAAAGATCAAATGCCACTTAATCCAATTCTGATATGTGAAATATTTGATGTACGGGGCATTGACTTTATGGGGCCTTTTCCATCTTCTTTTGGTAATGTCTATAATTTGCTTGTTGTTGACTACGTGTCATAATGGATTGAAGCCAAGGCTACTCTGTCTAACACGGCTAAACCTGTTGTAGATTTTGTCAAGTCTCATATTTTTAATAGAATAGGAGTGCCTCGAGCAATGATCAGCGACAGAGGAACACACTTCTATAACAAATTAGTAGAGACTCTCTTCAAAAAGTATAATATTACACATAGTACTTCAACAGCCTACCACCCTCAGACAATTGGTCAGGCAGAAGTGTCTAATACGGAGGTAAAATCTATTTTGGAAAAGATCGTGAATCCAAATAGAAAGGATTGGAGTGCACATTTGGATAAAATGTTATGGGCGTACAGGACAGCCTATAAGACGCCCATTGGTATGTCCCCATATCGATTAGTACTTGGCAAACCTTACCATCTACCAGTTGAGATGGAACATAGATCCTACTAGGCAGTAAAGCAATGCAACTTGAGCGTAGATGAGGCTGGTGAAAAGAGAAAGTTAGATATCGAAGAGCTGGAAGAAATTAGAAGGGATGCATATGAGAATTCCAGAATTTATAAAGAAAAGACTAAGGCCCTCCATGATTCTATAATTTCTAGAAAGTAATTTTCTATTGGACAGAAAGTTTTCATTCACGTTTGAAATTATTTCCTGGGAAATTAAAGTCTAAGTAAGTGGATAGGTCATTTTATCGTTACTAATGTTTATTCTCATGGTGTTGTTGAAATACAAAGTTTGGAGACTAACAAGATTTTCAAAGTTAATTACTAGAGGTTGAAACGATTTTAGTAGAAAATTTTGACAGCAATGCAAGAAAAAATGGACCGCATGGATAAGAACATCGTAGCCATACATGAGGAATTGTGCGTCCTTCGTATTCCACAACGGCAGTAGGGGAGTTTCACTTTCACTTCCCATTTTGTTACTTTGCCTTTCTTATTTTTATTGCTTTTAACTTTGAGGACAAAGTTTGGACTAAGTATGGGGGCATGAACACTTTTACTAATTTGTGTATGTTTCTTAGCTTTAGTCTGTTGTTTTAATAGTTTTTCCTTCCTTATAGCTTGCTATTTTCCTTAATTTTCATATGTTTTGGTCTTTAACTTATTGATTTAGGATTCACCTTAGAATAAATTAGTTTTTTGATTAATTCTGTAGTTATTCAATTATAGAAGTATCAAACTTGGAGCAAATATTTAAATAATTTGGCTAAAATGTATTTTCCTTAGTTTACAATTTTGGTTGGACTCTTCTTTAGAAATCTCTTAAATTCAAACAACATAAACCTTAACTAAAGAAGACTAACATAAATTTATGGTGCTTAATTCGCATAATCAGTCTACAATTAGAACATAACTTGAGACTTGCCATAATTTGATTGCATGAATTGAATTTTTGTGTGATTCCAAGAACCAAAATAATAAAAATAATAATACATAAATGAATAATTTTCACTCCGTTGATTGCCAGTTGTTGGCTCACCTTCAATGGTCGGTTCAAGTGGCACGGCACTAGTTCCCCTTAAGCAAAGTCTCGATATTGAGATTTGTGAATGGAAAAGAACATTGATGGACATTGTGCTCCTTTATTGGACCAAAATTGACTCGAACATAAGCCAATATTTAGTCAATCATGAGTGGAGCTAGCAGCCATCTAAGAGTGTGATTTAATCAACTAAGTTGTGTGCATGGAGGAGTGCTCCCTTGGTGCATTCATTCGGAAAAAGTTGAATGACATCTCAGACAAAAAAAAATATTGCTGAAATAGGTTCTTGGTGCTTGGTTTGATTTTTATAAGGAATGCTTCAGTTATTGGCAGGTTTTGAGTGACTGTTCTGTTGTGGATTTGTTTAATTATATTTGGCTATACATTGTGTGTTGAAATAAAAATGGTACTTATTCGTTTGAAACTGAGAAAGATTCTTAAAAAGTGTTTGGTAAAAGTTGTAAACTTTTGAAAATGCTTTTGGATTTTCTAGTTTTCTATTTATTGTGAGGTTGAAATTTCTATGGTTGAATAACTCAGAATTGAGACTCATAGTTGGGGTATAATTAATTTCGGAGGTTAAATTTTTGAGTTCTTGCTTGAGGGAAAGCATGTTATAAGTATGAGGTAGTTTGATAGTTCATAAATTATACATTTCTCTTATTATCATTTCTCCGGTAATTACTCTGGTTAATCATGTTTTGTGGGAGGATCTTACTTAATTTTCCTTTTATGGTTCTGGGACAGGAAAGAAGCAAAGATAAAGCTAAAAGATTGGATTTTTTTTATGTTGGGTTATAAAGGAATTCTGCCACTTTGTTGGTGCATTAGCCGTGGGCAAGGCTTGTTTGTTGCCTACGAATTGAAAAGAATGACAAATCAGATTTTGATTTTGTTTAAATTTGAAAAACTTCCTATCTGTTTTGGAAGTTATTTTTGGGTCAATCAGGGAAGTCAAAATTGAGGAGGATTGATCTATAATAGGGATACAGTTATCTTTTCCTATTTTATCTAGGTTTAGGAGTTTATGGGGATATATATATATTGCTTTGGAGGTCGGTTAAGGGGGCATTCTGGATTATTTTCAGAATTTTTATTTTTCCTTGGCAATTATTATTCAAAACTTGGAACTGTTATTTACTCAATTATGAGTAAGTAGATCTCTTATCTAGTCAGAGGTTAATTGAAGATTAGTATTCAAAGGATTGTGAGATCTGAATTTATTTTTATTCTTTTATTGTTTTTATGTTTGTGCAATTCTATACTTCATATTATTAGTGTAGATTTCGTTTTTGTAAAAATGGCCAGTTGCATGAATCGAATAACACTATACAGCCAATTAAAAATTCATATACGTAATTGTATGACTTTCTAATATTGTGGAAAAAGGTATCCTCAGAAAATATCTTCGGATTGTGCAATCTAACTTAAGTAAATAGCCGCTTCGGTATTTATTGGTTAGAATAAGGTTTCTCTAGTTTCTAATGCTATTGATAAATTAAAATCTAAGAGCTTCTCTAGGTTTGTTAGTTAGAGAATAGTTAATCTGTTGGACCTAATTATTCAACGATTTAAGGAGAATTTGATTATGCAAGGTTGACCGGTAATTATACTGATTCATTTAATTAATAAAGGTTATTCTTTGCTTCAATAATCAATCCACCAATCTGAAAATTAATCTTTTGGCTAGAAGTTTTGATAATTTGATTTTCTCTTTGATTTACTTAACTCTGTTAATTTAATTTAGTTAACTACATTATTTTTTATAATTTCTAAAATCCTTTTGATTTTTTAGTTTATTTCTTGGTTAAAGAAGATTTGAAATCATCCATTTCGCTGAGGAGACGATCCTACTCACCACTACGGCAATATATCTACATTAGGACTGAGTTGATTTTATTTTTGGTGGATTCAATACCCATCAGCAATCCAACCATGAATTTTCATATATGTGAATCACGTAACTTCAACTTAATTGAATTACAATCCCTATAGGTGAGGTATTACCGGCCAATTCGAACTCACTCATTTGACATATCAAAGATTGCAACTACTAAGCCAGGCTATGTATTCACCTCAAGATTAAGGTAATTATGAAAATACCAATAAGGTGTAACAATTAGATTTAGAGCTAAGTAAATGGTTTTAGGCTCTAAACTACTTTGTTATCAGTATATTCAATATGTTAACAACATGTCTAGGTTAACCGTTTGAGTCTCCGTTCTCATGCTCCAAGAGCAGCATTCATTGGTTCAACCTAACAGTCGTAATCGGATTTGATTGCCCAATCGATTCTAAGACTGTGAATATTGTTTTGAACTTTCTCAGAAAAATTCGTCTAGAGACGCCTCTGTCTTAACTCTTCGTTCGTTGATGAAATTTCAAGGACTAGAGTAATCTATAAACACACTTTAATAAAAATTTCAATTTATTCATAAAAAATCAATAACACTAATGTTTTAAAAATAACTAAATACAAATAAATAGTTATTACACGCTACTTTATCGACATATTTCAACAATCTTCCACTTGGACTAAAATAGGCATGTACCATCTCTTATCCCCAAGCCCTTCAGATTACCATAAAAAAAATTTACTACTTAAAGTCTTCGTGAATGGATCTGCCAGGTTGTTGATCGTCAAAAAATGCGTAACCACAACGTCTCCACGCTGAACAATTTCTCTAATCAGATGATATTTACATACTATGTGTTTTGGATCTTTTATGGCTTATAGGTTCCTTAGAATTCGTTACAATCCCACTGTTATCACAATAAATTGTCATGGGCATGTCAGCGTCTAGAAAACTTCTAGAGACTTCAAGAACTTCCAAAACCATACAGTCTCCTTTACAACTTCACAAACTGCCACATATTCAGTTTTCATGGTAGAATCAGCAATGCAAGATTGCTTGATACTTCTCCATATAATTGCCCCACCATTCAGGATGAACACTGATACTGAAGTGGACCTCCTAGAATCATTGTCTGCTTAAAAATCAGAATTAGTATACCTAGTCATATTCATGTCTGTACCGGAATACACAAGCATGTAGTTCCTTGTTCTCCTCAGATACTTAAGGGCATGCTTGACAGTATTTCAATGCTCGATTCTAGGATTAGATTGAAAATTACTCACCACGCCCACGGCATAGCAAATGTCTGGTCTAGTGCAAAGTATCACATACATGAGACTTCCTACAGCTGAGGCATAGGGAATATTTCTCATGTTTCCTATTCTTTAGGGGTCTTTGGAGACTACTCTTTGGAGAAGCTAACTCCATGTCTAAAAGGAAGAAATCATTTCTTGGAATTTTCCATACTGAAGCGATTCAACACCTATTTAATAAAAGAATGTTGAGACAGTGCTAATTATATGTTTTTCATATCTCAAAAGATCTGAATATTCAAGACAAATGCAGCTTCTCCAAGATCCTTCATATCAAATTGTTTTGCAAGCCAAATCTTAACATCAGATAATTTTCCTACATCATTCCCAATGAGTAGAATATTATCTACGTACAAGACTAGAAAAATCACCTTCCTTTCGTGTATCATCTTATACACACAGGACTCATCCACTAACTGTTCGTAATCATAGTTCTTAACAGTCTCATCGAATCTAATATTCCACGATCGTGACGCTTGCTTAAGTCCATAAATGGACTTTTACGGTTCCTAAACTTTACCATCTTGGCCTTCCTCCATGAACTCATCCGGTTGAGCCATATAAATACGCTCATCAAGATCGTCATTCATAAATGTAGTCTTGACGTCCATTTTCTAGATTTCACAATCAAGGGTAGTGGCAATGGACAAAAGGATTTTGATGGATTTAAGCATGACCAGTGGCGAGAAGGTATCCTCGTAGACTATACCTTCCTTTTGGGTGTAGCCCTTGGCTACCAGCCTAACTTTGAATATCTCTACATTCTCATCCGAACCTCTTTTCTTCTTATAGATCTATTTGTATCCTACGGGTTTTACCCATTTAGGAAGATCTACAAGCTTCCAGACTCTATTCGAGTACATGGAATGTATCTCAACGTTCACGGCTTCTTGCCATAGTTTTGCTTCAGGACCAGCCATGGCCTCTAAGTAGGAAACAGGTTCATCAAAGTCCTTATCTGAGACAGTTGTCAAAGATTCTCCATAGGACATATACCTCTCAGGTTGTCTCACAACCCTCCACTACATCGAGGCTCTATAGGCTTTGGCTCATGTCGTGGTTCTTCCATTATTGAATCAGAAACAATTTATGATTGGAGAGTCGGTGTCCTACTCAATAATTCCTCTAGCACAATTGTGCTTCTTTGCTGTACACTTTTAATATAATCTTCTTCAAGAAAATGAGCATTCGTGTTAATGAATGTTTTCTGGCCAGTCATATTATAGAAGATGTACCATTTCGCTCATTTAGGATATCCTACGAACATGCATAATTTTGAACGACTGCCCAACTTGCTTGTCTTCGATTTTAGAACATGTGCTGAGCACCCCATATTTTAAAATGGTTAATAGACGATTTTTTTCCATACCATCTTTCATATGGTGTTCCAGGCACCTTCTTCGACGGAACTTCGTTCAGAATATATGCATTGTTTCCAAGGCAAATCCCTAGAAGAAATCTAGGAGGGATGATAACTTATCATGGATCTAATCATATTCATCAGAGTTCGATTCCTTCTCTCCGACACATCATTTTGTTATGACATACCAGGTGCTGTAAGCTGAGAAATAATACATTCTTCTTTAAGAAAGTCTTCGAACTCTCCAAGCAAGTACTCTCCATCACGATCGGATCGTAGTGTATTTATATGTTTTTCTAGTTACTTTTCAACCAACGCCTTATTTTAAAGGTTTCAGACTTGTGACGCATTAGACAAACATGACCAAAACATGAGTAGTCATCACTAAAGTTTACGAAGTATTCATAACCCCATCTTGCTTGGATATTCAATGGCCCACATACATCGATATGCATGACTTCAAGACATTGAGTGGCTCTTTCACGTTTTGCTGAAACATGTCTCTTGGTCATTTTGCCTTCAATACAGGATTTACATGTGGGAAGTGATCCCACACTTAAATTTTGTAAAGGATCATCCTTCCCAAGGCTTTTAATCATGTCCAGGCTTATATGCTCAAGGCATAAGTACCACAAATAGGTTAGATCACTTGAGTCATACTTCAACCTTTTACTATCCATTTGTGAATCATTATTCACTTCAGTGTCACATATCATTGGAATTATTGGTTTGGCGTGAAACATTTTATTAAACATGCGTGCAACAGTAATTAGACATTCATTTCTAAAAATACCAATATCTTTATCAATGAATTAAAGATCAAATCCTTGCTCAATTCATGCACCAATAGAAATAAGATTCTTCCCAAAAGATAGGATATAATAAACATCACGTAAAATAATAAAATATTTCTCAAAACAAAATTTACAAGTTCTCACAGATACGACTGATACTAGTGCTTCATTACCCCAGTGAAAGTTGTACTCGTCCTTGTCAAGCCTTCTGACTTCCCGAACCCCTTTAGATCCCAGCGCTTTGAGATACTCTGGGCAGACGAGTTTTCAATGACCAGCAACTCCACATTGATGACACTGGTCTTTCAACTTGTCTATTCCCGCGGTGCTCTTGCTTTTGGTAGCTCTCAGCTTCTGCTTCTTCGATTTCGTTGGACCTCTTCGCTATTTATTCTTAGACCCAGAGGTGGAAGGCTTTTTTTCAGTAAAGTTAGCATCTCCAGACTTCCTCTTGCCCTTCAGAAACAAAGTCTCAGCAACTTGCAACTCCTTCATTAGCTCAGGAAGTGAGTAATTAGCTTCTTCATAGAATAATTAAGCTTGAAGTTCTCAAAGCTACTAGGCAAAGTCTCTAGGATCATATCCACTTGAGTCTCACCATCAACCTCAGCAACCATGATCTCCATCTCATTCAGATAACTTATGACCAGCATCATATGTTCTCTGACAAGGGTTTCAGGTTCCATCATACGTTCATCAAAAGAATTCTAATTAACTTATTTAATCAAATTAAATAATTTAAAATCAAATAACGTGTGATTATGCATATATGACATTAAACGAGAAGATAAGGTTAGAAATAATTTTTCACCTATAGCTTGTATCGGAGAATTTTTGACCTAACGGAATTCCTTCGAGCATTTTTCGTGTTCTTCAAGCTTCGGGATCTGAATCATACGCTTGAACTCCAAGAACAATTTATGAATTTCGTCCACCAACAACCACCCATTAATTTCAGAAATATATCTCACCAAATTTTTGTGTAGGAATTCGAGTGTGAGCTCTAAAAACGATTGAAGAAAAAAATTGAAAAATTTCTCCTTCAATATATTTTCAGCGGCAACAAGGAGGGAGAGTGAAATGTTTTTCTCTCTTACTTTGTTAACAAGCAAGTGTATCTAATCAAATATCTATAAGCAATCAGATTGCTATTAGATATTGATAAAATGTGATTTTTGATATTTACTAATATACTCATATATTTTTAAATTTCTAAAAATCAACCACATATATTCATAATTGCCGAAAATTATAATATTCCCTAGAGTTTTAGTTGTATCTAGATTCATCAATCCAATTGATAGATTTAATTGATCTTTATCAATTAGTTAAATTAATTTTTATTTATTAATTATCCAATAATTAGAAAATAATAAACTAATTAATTTCAATACATATTATCACACTTAATTAATTAAGTGGCATCACTCATCACATATGAGTATAGAAAATATGTCTTGACACCAAAACACATTTTGATCCAATTTATTTTGTTTCTCTATTCTGGTTCCCATGAGCTATTTCTGAGACCGAATGGACCTACATGAACAAAGCTAAGGATTCAAATACTCGACAAATTTATCTCCATAGATTCTCGACATATTTAATCCTGACATCGTAGGACTTCACTATAGGTTCGATGCTGAATCAACTCTCGATTCATACACCCTACGTTTTATGTTGGTGTAAATAAACCTTTTTTTATTTTCACGGTCCACAGAATATTTTAACATAATATTCATCGTGAATATCAGTAACAATAGTGAAATATAAAATTATTGTTTCTTAACTCATTTATTTGACTGTGAATAAAAAAGACATGATAGTTAATTGTCTCGTACAATTCACAAGTCTTAACCAATGACTCAATTTATTGAATACCTGGCGAGGTTAATTTATTCACACACTCATCAATAAAGCATAAGGTAGTATTGTTGCTTTCACAATCCAATCATGAATTTACATATCTGTGAATCACGTAACTCCAACTTAAATTGAATTACAATACCAATCACGTGACTCAGATTACGCAGGAGATAAGGACAAAAGAAGGTCAACAACTTCCTACATTTTCTCTCTGAATGTGAATTGTGTCAGTTGGAAAACGTAACTTCAAAACATTGTGGCTCCCAACTACTAAAGCAGAATACATTGCCACAATAGAAGCAATCCAAGAGGCTATTTGGTTGCAAGGTTTACTCAAAGAATTGAGGATATATAGAGGTATTGCTACTGTGTACTCTGACAGTCAATCTTCTATACATTTATTCACGAATCCAAGGTTCCATAGGAGGACAAAACATGTAGAAATAAGGTATGATTGCCAAAGGAGACGTTTATCTTGAGAAGGTAAACACTGAAGAAAACCTTACTAACATGGGACGAAAGTTGTCACAACACTTTAAGCTTAGAAGGATCAAAGGTGGAGTATGTTGAATTGCGATCCTTTTGAGCTGGAGAGAGGAAGAATAGCTCAAGTGCCTTAGGTAAAACGACGACGCAAGACTTAAGCAGTTGGACGACACCGTTTTGGCCCAGAAGACTAAATTCCAATAGTCGGTCGCCACTTGGCTGAGCAACACTCAGCATGCTACTTAATCAGAAGCTCGTCTTCTAGCTTCTTCCGACTGGGCATTCTGAGCTGAAGAAAAGGTTGGGGTTCAAAATGCATGCTCTGTAATCGTAGTCTACTCAATGTGGAATACGTGATTAGAAGGGGGTTGATTTTCTCTTCTTATTCTGCCATTGTTGTACTCTTAAAGCTCTGTAAATTGGTCCTGGCTATAGTGCAAATCGTTCTCTATTAAGGACTTCAACTGGATGTAGGTCACACTGATCACACCAGTATGAAACCATGTGTGTCATCTCTTTCTCTTTAATTTGTCCTCCTCCCTGTAACGGAAATAACGGAATTAAATGATCTGTTATTTCCGTTGTGTTGCGAGTTCAGTTTATTATTCTTTGAGATTTCATTTAATGTCTCTCTCCCTGTAAGTCTTTCAAAAATTGTTATTTCCGTTATGTTGCGAGTTCAGTTTATTACATGTTATTTCCGTTGCGTTACGAGTTCAGTTTATTATTTTTTGAGATTTCATTTAATTTGTCTTCCTCCCTGCAAGTATTTCAAAAATTGTTATTTCCGTTGTGTATTCTGAGATTTCATGACTGATTTCTTGAGAGATTCCTCTTCCTCTTAATTGGGAATTAAGTGATCGTGGATGTTATACTGAGTTGATCTTAACAGTTCTATTTAAATAATGGAAGATTTTGGAGCTGTATGAACGTAAGCTAAAGCTAAAAAAAGCACTTGAATTCTACCTCCCTTAATAACCAAAAAATTATAACAAAAAACTTCTAAAATTTAACCATGATCAGTTGATCACAAAATTTTCTAACATTTTGAAATTAGAAGTTATTGAAATCAAAAATGCTTCCCATTTAGCGACGCTGCTTCAACAAAAAGGTCCTCAACCATACTATGCACGCAAATAATTTATCTAGCATAAATTTGAACGTGTCGTATGTTTTACAAGATTGGACGAAATCATCACAACCAAATCTTTCACGTTGTTTTACTTTAAATTTGACATCACAACTGCAAGTTTACTATAAAGAATTACCATCACAGATGTATCATTTTGTACAAGAAGCAATAAATAAACAAAAGACAGCCGTATCAGAAAGGACGCAAAGATAGATGGTGTAGAATAACAAACTAAGCTTATATTAGATGGAATAAAAGTCGATTGATTCATCATCAGCGTGGCTGCACAACCCAGAACACAATCAAATGAAGAAAATAAAACCATAAAGCTCCTTCCCATCTTCCAAAACAAAAACCACCCATATCTGCACACCATCATACCCAAGCATCATCACATTGTCTTTGCCTACTAACATATTCACTAAAGTATCTTATAGAGTTACAGCTAATCCCAACTAACAAAATTAACAAAGAACAAGAACACCTCCTTCACGGCCAATAATGCTTCCACTATTCATTCAAATTCACCACCATATGCAGCCGACGCGATCAACCCTTCCCAGTTACCTTCACTTAAGCACGTTCACCCCGGATCCTCCTAGCCAGCTGAATATCCTTGGGCATAATGGTGACACGCTTAGCATGAATGGCACAGAGATTGGTATCCTCAAACAGACCCACAAGATAAGCCTCAGCTGCCTCCTGCAATGCCAACACCGCATGGCTCTGGAAACGCAGATCAGTCTGCAACAAAACCAAGATAGCATACCCATTAAATCACCAAATCAATAGCCACAAACCAAGCTTCTCAAATCTGACTCTAAATTAACCTTAAAGTCCTGAGCAATTTCACGGACAAGCCTCTGGAATGGTAGCTTTCTGATCAACAGTTCGGTACTCTTCTGGTACTTACGAATTTCACTACGCAGCACAGAAGAATAAGAATCAAAGAGGATTCAATTACTTGTCGTAAAGAACAAGAGAATCAATTAACTAGCTTATAAATGCTTTTAATAACTGCAGGGAGTTCAAGTGAAAACAGAAAATAAACTGACCGCAGTGCCACAGTTCCAGGACGGTATCTGTGAGGCTTCTTCACACCCCCAGTGGTCGGGGCTGACTTACGGGCAGCCTACAATGAAGACAGAAAATATGTCAAACCTCGGCAGTAATACATACATTAAGATAGGAAAATTCTAGCAAGTCTCTAGAAATACCTTGGTAGCGAGTTGCTTCCTAGGAGCCTTCCCTCCGGTAGACTTACGGGCAGTTTGCTTAGTACGAGCCATCTGAACAAAAAGGATATAATAAAGTTAAAGAAACCCAATCTCATCCATGCTAACATTTGTAAATATCTACAGTCTTATGTCTACAATTGAACCAAGCTTGAAAGTGCCCCAAACTTGAACGATTAAAAATTATAAAGGAGAGGAATCAACAAAAATGTCAGAAACCCTAATCCCCTGAAATCCCAATATAATAAATCTCATCATTTCATATTCAATTAGATATCACCGAAGAAAAGTATAAAGGGATCAAACAGAACGACAAATCAATAGACATCAACGAATAAACCCAACATAACATGAACTAAGGACAATCAAACCGAAACCAAAACTTACTGAGCGAAAATTCCACCAAAATTTTTAATTTACAACAAAAAAACTACGATTGAGAAAAACAAACATATACGAACAGCAACATAAGGTATGAATTTCAGGGGAAAAAAAACCCTAACTCAGATTCAGAACCTTTACCTCGAACGACAACGCTCTCTCTCTCTCTCTCTCTGAATCTCAAACCTGTCCTTCTACTGGAAAGCAACGACCAAAAGTTTAGACTGATTAGAGGTTGCGGTTTATTTATAGTGTGTAACAGCAAGGATTATGGGTGATCGGACGGATAAGGTTCTTTATCCATGTGTTTTCTCTACTGAGTATCTAACGGTAGTCAAGGGCACACTTTGTGTTTCCTCAACTGCAATTTACGGCCAGGATGTTTTGTTGGAGATAAGACACGGATCCTGACGCCTAATGATGGCCTCTTATTGGTCAGTACGACCGGCTATTTGTTTTGCATTTGGATTAAGATGGCTTAGTCGGAATTGTTAATAGGATTAGAAGCTTCTTAGCATACTATAAATAACTATAAGCCTCCAAAGTTTTTTTTTATAATCCTTGAAGTTAACTATTAAACCAATCACTACGAAAAAATGTTTGTGGGAACGGAGTGAAATTATTTTTAGACCAACGTAAATTAATATGAGTCGTGCGCCTAACACGAGATACATGACAGACTATGATTAATTGCATTAAAAATTGAACTACTTAAAAATGAATTTGTTTAATTTCAACAAATTTGTTATCATCCATTGACTCAAAAGTACTTTTGACATAAATTACAGTCTCATTCACATAATCACTCATTATGAGAAATTGAATTTAAATTAGTTTAAAAGTAACTTGAGAAATATGAATAGTATGATTCAAACTCACAGTCTTTTGACTATGATTAAGAACATTATCTATTTATGTTAACTCATCTCAACAATTTAAATTATGTTAAGAAATTAACAAAACTTACAAAACTAACTTGACATTTCGTAAGTTTATTTGAATGGTAATAACTTTTCTTCAACCAAATAGTTACTTCGCTGAGGCAAGAAAATGAACACCAACTTGTTATCAAGGAAAGAACTAAGGGGTCGTTTGGTATCATATCAGATGTTTGGAACGTTAATGAAGTTTAAAGATTTTCTTGTTTGGTATGACAAGTTACAAAATTATGAATACTCAGAATACAAATATACCCCATAAAATTGAGAGGTATAAAAATATTCATGTCCGGCATCTCCCATTAATTATTTCTTATGATTTTTCTCAACATAACCTCCACCACTCACTCACATCATCCTTTATATACATGTTACACAATGGTAGTTGGACAATTAAAATATATTTTTAATGTGATCAATTAAAATTTATTTACTAATTATCCGATATGGTAATAATTTTTATTTTTGAAATACCAATATAAATATGGGATAGATGAAAGTATTTTTAATTGTAATATTATATATTAGTCCAAAGGTAATTGTAAAATTATAAATTGATAAATTCTTATAACATTCCATAAAAAAAAATTAACATCCATTGTGTAATGTTTTTTATTTTTTTTATACTTTCTCTGTTGCCGTCATTTCTTATTGTTTTATTTGTATCTAATTAATTATTTCACTCTCAATATTGTTTAAGTAAATTTACAATGTAACCAATATCATAAAGTAACAATTTAGTTATTAAAAATTAGTAAGCATGTGAGTAAAAATGAATAAAAATAAAATAAATTTAAAAATAAAAAATATGTTTATCCAAAAATAAATTAACAAATATATTTTATCATATCATAAATTGAGTAATAAATAATAAGAAAATTTAATTAATTAACGAGTTATACATAAACATAATTAATTTACGAGTAAAACTAAAAATTTATAATTATACTTATAAAACTATCTTCCACATTTCATCAAAACAAATAAAATAATTTAACATTTTCATCATTAAATTACAATATTCGCAAGTGTGGCAAACAAAATAATCTTAACTTTCCAAACATATACTTTCTCACAATTATATTTCAACAATCTTATTTCTAAATTCATTTACTAACAATCTTCTATAAGACTACCCCTAAGAGACAATCATCAACACTGCCAAAATTTGGAGTCCACTCTGCAGTCTTCTCCATTTTATAGCCATGGTAGATTATTTAAACTTGGGACAAAGTAAGCAAAATAATTCATGGAGAGAGGTTTTAACAAACATGGAGCACATTCCCCAATCACCCACAACAATTATATCTAATTTTTCTCCAATAACCTGTGCAGTAGAAACTGATTTCGTCTCTATGATTTCTTTTACAAAGGTATGAACAATTAGCACTACTATTCTAAACACTCCCTAATAATTTACCTCCAATGCTCAACAAACCTACAACAAATTAACACACTTTGTCTAACCAACACAGAAAAAACCACCATACCACTTCAGCATACAGATTACAGACTGATAAACCAGAAGATCGCACGTAAATATTAAAATTTGGTGCCATTTCGGGGTACTTTTTTGTTTCTTTAGCTGATCCTTATTTGTCTCTTCGACTTTTCCTCAGAAGTTTGCTTGTTTGATATAGAATCTTATTTTCTCGTATTGAGGAAAGCTCAGCACAAGGGTTCCGATGTAGGCTTAGAAACTTGTTCTGAATTTTCCGGTCATAATTCTATATCACTGACATGGAATGAGTTGGCAACGCCAAGGTGCTTTGCGAGACGGAGAACTGCTGACCTTACAACTTCTGAATTTGGAGAGACGGACTCAGGAAGATGAGGTAAGCAAACTGGCATATACCGGTTATTGTCTTCTCCATGGCAGAAGCATAATAGTGCAGATCGACAGAATATAAATCTGGAGATGAAGGCACATTAAAAGAGACTGCAGTTATTTCAAGTTTTTTACTATTCAGTACTTTCTATTCTGCTTCAAATGAAAAAATAGTAAAAACAGTAAGGGAAAAGATTTGGTCCTATAATGAAGGTGCTAGGACATATGTACATATTAGGCTACTGAGTTTTTGGGTATTGCCTAACAAAAATTTAGTGAGAGGCCCTTGTGGTTCTCACTTAATGTCGTATTAATATTCGGTTTACCAGGGGAATAAGCCTCTTGTATCTTTATATTTCTTTAGTTGAAATATATTTACCTTGTAACCAAAGAAAAGAGAAAATTTACCTAAGAATAAGCCGCCGCAAAATATGATCAGCCAAAACTTGAGCCCAAACAATGTTTAGGCTATTTGATGTACAAAGAATTACTTCCCACTCAGAGAATGCGGTAGAAATTATGGCCTCAGCCTCATCATCCTGGAAGTAAACCAGGGAACAGATCAGAATTAATGTAATATAAGTTCTGTGTTAAGAAGTCATGAAATTAACTTACCGCATTTGTATTTGCTGAAGAGACGCCAACCATTTCGCAGAATGCAGGTAGAGGAGCAGTCAAGAAAAGGGTAAATTGACTGCTCGTTTGAGTTACGTCCACACCAGCTGGGTTCTTATATGCTGGCCTCAAAGGTGATAGAAGTATAGCAGCAGTCTCATCTCTTTCCGCACCATGTAAAACCTGAAATTCAGTTCTGTAAGCGGCTTGACTGAAGAATGACGATCGTATCCAATATAATGTGCTCTAATGCCAAAAAAAAAGTGCTCTATTGCCGTTGGGCAGGCAAGAAAGAAATACACGAAAAAAACATGTTAGTCCAGTTTGAACGTACTCCTTCAATATTAATTAAAAACAATCTTGGTCAAAGAATACTTCCCGTTCCTAAACTAATCAGTATATAAGTTTTTCATTTTAGCAAAAAATGAGAACATAAATATTCATAATGAAAGGGCCACAAAGCTCACTGGGCAAAAGAGTTTTCAACTTCCTCTCGTTCAGATGATTTTAATGTCATAAAGGGGGAGAAGAAACAAATCAATCTGGGGTTAGCATCTGAAGTTCTGACAAACACATCGGCAAGTACTCTTATATCAAACATATCCAGTAGATATATCATAAAACCCACCATTAATATGCCAATTAGACAATAAAAATAATCTAGCACCATGGAATCAACTAATATGACATGGATACACACATAAGTTTTGACAAACCTGCCTTGAATGCATGGCTGTTGTTGCTATCAATAATCAAGAACAGAGGTCTACGTGTGAAAGGAATTATATCGCCAGGGCAAAGCACATTTGAACCTGAAAATTCAAAAGGTGGTAAGAGTATCTCTCATATAAGACAAAGAAAACACTTATATGAACTTCTATGCACTAATCTCATCTAATAGGTAGCTACCTCCGTTACCCCTGGTCCCAAACCATAGGTGATCATCATAAAGGTTGCTTGACCCTGCTATATCATTGTTATGACAATCAGACAGAGAGTTACACTGCTTTTGGGAGTTGCAAGAACCATTTTTATTTTCTGAACATTTTCTTGTTCCTCGAAAGCCTTCCATTTGAGTAACATTATTTTGACCACCTTTCCCTGCATTAGAACCTCTGAGTTCACCAGCTCAGCTAGATAAATTTATTTAGGCTAAATCACGCAATATAAAGATGAAAAACCTGATGCAGATAGATATACTAGCATAATACTATCTGGAAGAAGTTCCTCACAAATTGTAGCCATAACCTGCCCATGATTCATGAAGTTAAACGCATTAGCCTTGGTAATTATATGATGTGAAAACAATAAATATGTCACAAACTGTACGAATGATTTGTTCATCACACTTCGTGTTGCAAAAAACCAACTGACTTTTAATTAACCAGCTTATATAGTTGATTCAGACTATGTCAAATTAACTTAATTCTTGATTTTTCTTTGTTAAATTAACTTAATTCTTGATTTAACATGCAAGAAAATGTACTGATCGTTCATCTGTTGCCTTTATCATAAGGGTTCCTGGTGGGGGTGTAGGAGATGAAAACAGTAACACCGCAGAGCTCTCGAAATCAAACTTAATCAAAAGGTGAATACTTAGGCTACATATCAATGATTTTTTTCGGTTAGCACTTAGGCTACATATCAATGATAGATATGACACAAACTATTTTTTGATATCTGAAGCAAAAGTTGCAGCTGCAAAGATCCTAAGATTAAGAATTCTAACAGCGAACAGAATAGTGGCTTTTGAAACTTACAGCTATCAAATGTGTCACTGAAGGACGATAGAGAATGGCTTTTCTCGGATTTGGAGGTAGAGATGGATCTGTCATGTCTACAGGTAAGCTAATATCAATTAGTCCAGAAGCTCCAGAATGATCAATTGAAGCACCATTCTCACTTGCTTCAGCTGAACGCTTATGGTAGAATAATCCACTTGGCTCCCATTCTAGACATTGCAACATTCTATATGTGTCCATCGTAAGTTCAGCAAATTTAACCTGAAAGCAAAAATAAATTGATGTTCATAGGCTGTCCCTTCATTGCAAGGTGACTCTTCTCACTATTTAGACTTTAATTAAATAACATCAAGAGCAGTAATCTTAACGCGTTTCATTCACCTCATTTCGGTGATAGCTAGTCAATACAGCACGTTGAAACTTAAGAATCCTTTTTGCATGGAAACGAGCCACATAAGGAAGGGAAACTGGATGGGAGTCAAACTTAGGACAGTAACGAAGCGGTCTGACATTCGAAAAGGCAGTATCAACTTTCATGAAGCGGAAAATTTCTTGCACCACTAGCCTCCATTCTTTGAAGTCAGTATCCTGTAAAGCAATAGTTCCAATGCCCCATTTATGCAAGTAAACCAGTGATAGTTGAATGCAAAAGTATTTATTGGAGAAGGACACCATGTGCATATATAGAAAATAAAATAAAAGAAGCATCAAGAGTCTGCAGCTTTGAGAGTCATATTATTATCCAAAGCGTACAAAATATTGAAAATATCCACTGAAAACTTCATATGCATGAAACACGGCCGTGATGAAGAAAGAAAGTTTATAAAAAAACACAAGCTCCTCGATTAACCTTAATTCAGATTCTACTGAGCTCTTTCATCAAACTGAACTAAATTAAAGAGGAAATATAATATAGTTCTCATGTTGGTGAGTTTATTTCAATAACGTCTAAAAAGTCTGATTTGATTGCACACACGCAAACCTTGACTATCTTAGAAAGTTAGTATTCTGAAAGAAGGGGGAAATTTCTTGATATAACTCTTTAAATTTATAACCTCCGGGAGTACGCAATAATTCATAAGATTAAAAAAGTAAAATTCAAAAAGGACAAGGGGAAAAATCTTGCTTTAGTTTGCCGAGACATGAAGAGAGAAGATAACAATGAGTTGAACTTTATGTTGGCAAAGATGAAAGTTTACGTTCATTTCAGGAATATGCCAATAAATTGGAGGGTGTGGACGATCAGCTAAAATAATTCGTAATTTTCATCACGGACATCTTAAAATCTCTTCATCTTAAATTTTCAGACCAACTAAGCATTGGCCATTATGAAATAAGAATATTAATCAGCATTGTCCCTGTAGTGTTTTCAGCTAAAGAAAATATTTCCAAGATGTGTTTCCTGAACACTAAGAATATTTTTTCCTTAATTCCCTGAGAAAACAAGCATATAAAAAAGTCTGCCAACTGCGAAAAATAAATTACATATTACAACACAAATATTTAAGAAAAAATTACCCGAAAAGTGCCTTTGCTATCGTCAACCAGAGCCTTAAATCGCTCGGCGAGAGACTTAACCATGTCCGTGCGGTTCAGAATCACTGAAACCAGCAAAAACCTTGCATAAAACCTTAATTCCTTGAACCTCACTCCCAGATCCTTCCCCATACCCTTCGATCCATCAAAGTACCTTCTATTCTGAATAGCTTCGTAGAAAACATAAGCTTCGATAAGAAACCTCGCCTCGCTGGTCCTCATGTACTGTCCAAAGTAGAGCTGACCGATCCTGCTCGCGATCTCGCCGATTTCCCAGCGGTTGAGACCATACTCAACGAGCTTCGCTCGAGATTCCTGCTGAAACTTCCAGAGTTTCATGTAAGCCTTGAAAACCGTTTGGAAGTAGTCGACACGTCCGTACGCCGGGACGTCTTGAACCCGCGCGAACTCGCGGTTCGCGCTCTCCACTAGAGATCGGAACTTCTGCCCTACAGATTCTTTGTCGGTCATTCCGGAGGTCTCAGTTCCCAGACCAGTAGCGTCTACCTCCGGCTATCATCGAGAAAACAAAATTGATCTAAAATGCAGAATTAGCTTTTAGTTTAGCAGAGAAAATTCGCAGAGACAGAGAGAGAGAGAGAGTTCCAAAGGGACAGGTAGAAGTCGCTTTTTTGGCATGAACTTGAGTGAGCTTTGATTTATGGGAGCGTCACACAGTATAAGCTTTTCTTTTCTTTTTTTTTCTTTTTTTTGTTTTCTGTTTCCTTCTCGCTTTTCACATTTTCAATAAATTAATTTTCGGAGTTTATTTGTGGATTAGTTATTATTTTTACAATGGCGGCGTTGACGAGTTTATTAGTGGATTAAGTTATTATTTTTGTGAAATTTTTCTGCACTTTCATGTGTAGTTTATGTGTAATAATTATTTTTCCACATTGTTTCAAATTTGGAGAAACAACTGAATTACAAAATATGTGTAAATGATGTACGCTCAGACACTAAGATTAACTAATTTGGTGCAAGAAGGGACTTAATTTATAAAAAATAATTAAATGTATGGACAAAATTAGCTAAAAAAAATTTAGACGATGTGATTGTAAAATAATCAAAATATAGAGAGTGTTTATATCAAAACAAGTTCAGCACGTGGTTCTTAATCTTGATTCTTTTGTGCAAGAGAGGTAAAGGCAAACTATTTTCCAACTTCTCATATCCTCCAGTGTGACACTAAGAGATCGTTTAGTATAAAATTACGAGTAAATAATTTTCAGAATAAAGTTATTAGAATATGATTGTGAAAATGTATATGCCTGAAAAGTTAAAATTACTTTGTTTGTTAATACTTGAGAATTTTCTGATTTAATGATGAGAGTGTTAGATTACTTTGTTTGTTTTGATGAAATAGGTAAGGGGATGTGTTTAGACATTATTGACAAAATTGAATTTTACCCTTGGACTAAAAAATACTTATGAATAAGATAATTTATAATAAGATGGCCAACATAAGTAATAACAAAAATGTAGATTTTGTCGATGAATATTTTTCGTATATACTTATTAATTTTTGGACCAAACCATTATATTATGATATGTCGTGTAGATTTCTTTTCGACCAAACCAGTATAGACAACAAGTAATTTCTTTTCTCCATTTTTTTAAACATGTTTGAGGGTAATATTGTCAAACAATGTTTCTCCAAGTTTTGCACTTTTATGTATACATAGATAAAAGAGGGAGAAGGCTTCCTTCTATTGCTGGCTGCTGAGTGAAAACTGAAAAGAAAAGCATATGTGTCTTTCTTTATTACTTACAACTCATCATTTATTTTGAGATCATCAAGTGAGTGAGAAATCCTATTGCCTTTCTCAAACTTGTTCAACTCATATCTATGGTTTTTGCAATATATGTTCCTTCCAGAGCTGCCTCGGGAAGATTCACTTGGAAAAGATCCCTGCTTGATTGGAGCAACTTCGCTTGTCATTGATCGCTGCTTGATGTAGTTATATAGTTGTTGATGAAACGGATGGTCCAATGAGAAGCAATTCTCATTTTCTTCATGTGAATTCTGAGATGATTATAAGCCCTTTCTTTTGCATAAATGTGGTAGAGAAGCATAATCCATAATCTTAAGTAGTTCATCTCGTCCACAACCTGATAACACATGTACGTTGCCCTAGTTCTCTCCTATAAAAGAGGTTGACAACCTTCCAACAGGAAGAAAATATATATGTGACGTTTACTATGTAATATGTATTTGTCCTCTCTAGATAATTCAAGTCATCAATGGTTGATATAATTGTCAATAACTTTATTTGGCTTAGTGCTGAAAACTTCAAACCGGTCATATCCAAAACTTTCACACAAGTGGTACTGGTTACCCACACTTTTATGATGCAGAAGGCAAAACAACATGATCTTGATATTCATTAATTTTAATGTGTGACTGCACATTATAATGGACAGACGCCTTGTCAAATGTGCTAAGCCCCACACCAATAGCGAATAAAGGCAGGCCCTCTCTTGAGTAACCTGAAAGTCATATGAATTGTGAATCTCACACCGTTCTGTACTGAATAGCAGGAATGATAGGTTTCACTAATATGTTGTCAATCTCATTTCGTACCCACAAGTTTAAACAATCCATCAACATTTTATGAGCTTTGGGAACATTCCACTCTCGTGCCTTTAGAAATCACATTAATGTTTCAGCTAGGAATCCTTTATGAAATTCTGAAATGTTATCTTCAGTGGCTCTTCAACTTGATCCATCAGAGCTCGGAGCTGCTCGATCGCTTCCTAAGAAATGATCCCCATTTTCTCTCACCAATGAAGAGAAAATCAACGAAAAAAAAGCAAAACAAATGAACGCAACCCACCAAAATGAGGTCAAGAAAGATAGGCCTACGAGCGAGTCATTCCAAGTCACCCTCACCCACCTCGTTATATGACTTTATCTCAATTTATTTTCTCCCTTTGAGTCAAAAGTAATGATAGTTAAAAGTTCATTCTTTCAGAATTAAATCATAATTACAAAAAACATTCCCTAGAGCTTAAATAGAAATATAACAAAATAGAGTATCAAAATTCAGAACTACTAGAACATTTCTCACAAAATTTGAGGGAAAACCTTAATCAGACAGAAAGCATATGCATAAAACAACCCAATTGGAGAGAAAACTTGAATTGATAACAAGATTTGAAATATTCTGTAAATTTTATTGGACTACATGGAAACAGACCATAAAACAGAATCGAAGCCAACACGCAGATGCATAAAACAATCTGATCAGACAAAAACTTGAATTGATAGTAAGATTTGAAATATTCTGTAAAATTTTACTGGACAACAAGCAAACTGATACATAAAACAGAATCGAAGCCACAATCACAGAGGAGGGGCTAAAAAAATAGAAGATCAAAAATAGAGAAAGCTACCTCATAAACCAAGACGATGTGGGAACGGAGGGAGTTTGAGTCTTAGACTCTCCGAGGTTGAAGCTTTGGGATTGCAGAGAGTGAGGTGGGAGAGACACACATACAGAGAGACAGACAAAGAGAGAGAGAAAGAGATTAAAGGGAAATCTCACCATGGATTTTCTGCGATTGAAGCTCATGTGGAATGAGGGAGAAGGACTGGAGCTCGTGGGTGAGGGAGAAGGGGTTGAAGCTTGTGAATGAGGGAGAAGGGCTGAAGCTCGTATGCTCGGAATGAAAATACCCCTCGATTTATAGAGATATCAAGATACCATTCATTGAGGGTATCTTGGACATTCCACCAATCTTTTGACATTCAAATAATATCAACCAAACAAGGGCATGTTGTAAATACCTCAAATTCCTAACATATCCTTCAACATACCCTCATACCAAACAGGCCCTAAAGGGTATCCGTTGGAGGATCAGGGATGGATAGTCCATGTTTTTCTAGATATGCAGTGTCCAAGTTGAATGTTCTCAACATGCTTGAATTCAAATCTGAAAGTAATGGATTTGTTGGATTATGTGAGCTAGAATGTGGAGACTCTTATTCGTTGTTTGCTTTCAAGTAATGTGGCGAGTGTCTTGACTGTCCCTATTAGTCAGAATGGAGGAGACAAACTCTTATGTCATTTCACCAATAAAAAGGCTTTACATGATTTAGAGCACGCATAATTTGGCTTTGTGTCAAAAACCAACGTAGTTCTTCGCGAGAAACCCCTTTGCTCACTGGTGGAAATGACTATGGAAACACCCTTAATGGATCTTACTCCAATGGGTCTTAAGCTCTCCCGTCGGATGGTTTGTTCAGATATTTGGTGCAGCTAATTGAGTATTTCACATTTTAGGGACTATTTTAAGCATAACAAACTTTTTTTAGCCAATTCATATTATCAGTTTGGGCCATTGGCTATATTAAAGAGTTTAATGTGTCAAGTGCAACATTGCACCCATTTCCTCACGCAATCTAGTGTGTCAAAATCTTGGGTTAACCCAGGTATTGGGCGTCTCAAGTTGAATGTAGATGGTGTAAGTGTTCTTCAACTGCTTGTCAGGCTGGCAGTTTGATTATGGATCAAAGTAGGGGTGTGTGGGAGTTTTTACCATCCATCTCGTTGACTCATATTCTCATCTGATTATTGAAACTCTAGTTTTGCTAGAAGACATCTCTTTGTTGCCGATAGTGGTGTCAACATCTGGCTGGTGGAATCGAACTTTTTAGAATTGATTCATGCTCTTTCTTCCAAGGAGATTAATCTTTCGAAGTTGACTGGTATCAGATAAGTGTGAGAGACTTCTTGACTTTCCGTCATCTCTTTCTTGTAATATGATTCCTCGCATGCGGATGAGGCGGCCCATCGCTTTACTTGTTATGGTATTTTTGTTGTTGATTTGTGCTTTTTGTGGAATTTCACCACGCGCATCATTACTGATGTTTTGTTTATTGATTTGGTTTAGTTTGGGTTAACTTTGTGCTCATTTAACAAAAACAATGACATTGAAATACTTATACAATTGATGTTTTAGCGGTCTAATATTATATTTATCGTGTCTCGTCTATGATGTTTATAACGCTCTCGTTTCTCTCTTTAATACATGAGTTTTAAGGACGAAAATAAGTTTTCAACTTCAACCATTTCTCGAGACACAAACATAAATTAATTCTATAGATAAGCTAAAATCAGAAAATTTGTTGACTTAATATTTAATTGTCTAGATTGTCTCTTTGTTATGGTTAGCATTAATTTTCAAATAAACCCAAATTTGTTAATAATATATTGCCCGCAATCGAAGAATTATAATATTATTTCATATTATTTGACGTCACGTCATATTCTTTCTATTTATGAGAGTTCACTTATTATTTCATATCAAAAAGTGAATTAAAAGTTATATTTTAAGACACATGATAACATATGACTTGAATATATCATGAAAACTCATTATCTCTCTTAAAAATTTAAATAAAATATTATAATCTAAGATTGGGGAAAACTTCTAGCACACCCTAGAATATCGAGAACTCAGTACTCTTCCACACAATTTTTTAACATGTTTATAATTTATCAAACTCACCATCTATCTCATCAATTAATTAAAATAAAAATAAAAAACATATATAATGTAGCTCTAAAAGTACTCAAATTATTAGTTTAATTCCTATATGTATAGTTTTGCAATCAAATCCTTAGTCAATTTAAATCGTTACGATTGCGTACTATCCCTAGCCAATTTTTTTTTATATTTTCATCAAAATAGTCGAATAGCTATTGGAAAGATAATGATTACATAAATCTCGATTCTCTTTTATGTTCAGTAAACTTTTAAATTGAAAAAAAAATGAAATTGCTTAATTAATTGTTGAATTTGTCTGATCTTTATTAATCAAACACAACATTTAAATTATTCAATTGATTTAGTTGATGAGATTGATAGAAAATTAGATAAACTATATGTGTGTCAAAATTTTATATGTAGAAGTACCGAGTTTTTCGGTACTTTAGGGAGTACTAGAAGTTTTCCCTTAAGACTCTACATACTATAAGAAACACTACTACAAAGAGTAACGAGATTTCACAAATTATTATTATTGTAAGGATTCGTGTTAGGAGATAAAAATGTTAAATACAAACTTTACTCATAAAATTTTAGTGTTTAGCAATTCGCACCTATGCATTATTAATTTAGCATCATGTACTCTTAATGTTTCAGAATTTGTCGAGTGAACCACCATCGACTGTTAATTTTTCAAACCTATATCTAACAGAGTACACATAATTAATTAATTAAGTTTCACTATTATTTTTTCTTTAATACATCAATCTCAGCCACAAGATGTAGCGTAAATGATCATCATGGGTTTGAGAGTTTGCTCATTCCAAGTCGCGGGTTCAAATCGAGAAACTAATAGGTGAAGGTCTGTGCACTCCAAAATTAATCAGAGAATTACATTCCGAAGACCTAACGCTGATTTAAAAAAAATCATCTCTCCCAAGAAGATAATTCTATATGCGACTCTACAACCACTCTCAATCAGAGATGTAATATTGTAGTTTTTGTTAATGGACACTCGATCGTGGGGGAGAAGCAGAAGGGTGAAGCCAGAGTCAGAGTAAGATAGAACGAGATGCTAAATTTAAAGACTGAAGAAAAATGAGATCTAATGGGATATTACATCGATTCGTAAAACAAAATAAATATTTTACATATTTTTTTCATATAAATTGAGAATCTGCAAATATCATATTTCAAATTACAAGAAAATAAAATCTAAATTTGACTAATTGGATCAACAATTATGGTCTATATAAAAAAACATAAACTTACTCAAGGAATGCGAATCACTTCAGATTATGTGTTGATTAAACTAATTAGAGAATTTTTCATTTTCTTTTATAAAATGTTGCTGATGAAATGAATCAATAGATTACTGAAACATCCCTATTAGATTGTACTTATCATCCTTATGATCTAACTCAACTCAACATTTTATTTACGCTCACGGAAATTTTACTACCTCTAATAGTTTATTTTTTTTGTTTAGTAAAATTGATTGACACTTATAATTTAATTTTCGTATATTGAATTAAAGAGATTGTAGTTTTAGTTAGAGTAGCACGGTCACAGATAATTAAATTCTCATATAATTAAGTCTTCCTTCCATTAATATTAAAATTTAAAATTTAAATTCACAGTAATCAAACTTTAAGTTTTTAATAAAATATTAATCAATTGACTGACTTCACATAAATAAATTAGCATTAACAAAATATTAAAAACATTATTAGAGAGAGAGATTTTGTTAATAAAATATATAGAGAGATTAACTTGATCAACCACCGCATAAACAATTAGACACCGTTGTTGATTAATAAATTGCTAAAAGTCTTGCAAATAATACATACAGGTTGTCACTTGTTGACAAAGACCACCAAATAACAAATAAAAAAATGTCCACGTAAAAATATGGAGAGTTGACTTTGTAGGTTGCTAATTATTAATTAATTTTTTCAGCTTTAATCTGAATTACCTAGATTTAATTAGTCAAATTGATCACAGTAAGATTTTAATTCCTTATGTTTTGGATTTGATTTATGTAAATTTTCTTCTTTTTTATGCTAAAAAAATTATTAGAGAATGTGCGATAGAGATTAAATAATGGTTAAAATGTAATAAACACCCATACATTTTTAAGTTTCTGGAGAATATATCCTTGCACTTCATAATTGGTCATTTAAATCATTACACTCTTTAATTATTTAGTCAGACATACCTTCAAACTTTAGGTCAAATCCATTTTTGGATCACATTTTTGGGGGCTAATTCGACCCTCTTTCCCATGCGTTTCTTAGGGCTTTCGGGTATGTCATGTCACATTCCAGATTATCCAGATGCTTATGCTGGATGGAATGCCCGTAACAATTTTGGCTCTTATATATCTGTAGTTGGGATTCATCATTTCTTTCGTGGTTGTGACAATCACTTCGGGCAATGGAAATAACAAAAGATGTGCTCCAAGTCCTTGGGCTGTTGAACAGAATTCAACCACACTGGAATGGATGGTACAAAGTCCTCCAATTTTTACCCACCCAATAGTCAAATCCTATAAATAAAGTGAAAACGGCTCCCATAGAAAGTACATAATGAAAATGTGCAACCACATAATAAGCATCATGTGCAGCAATGTCTAGTCCTGAATTTGCCGGGACTATTTCAATGAGTCCTCCTACGGTGAACAAAAAGATGAACCCTACAACAAATAACATAAGTGTTTTGTATTGTATCGAACCCCCTACATGGTAGGATCCAACTAAAGATTTTGATTCCAATGAAGACAACTATAATCATGGTAGTTGCGGTGAAATAGGCATATGTATTTTTTATGTAAAACATAAACCTCTCTCAGGTTTAGTAAACGTCATCCTTAGAAAAAAGGATGAGGTTGTTTCATCCCTGCACTTTCAACTCAACTTTTGTCCTCATTTCCAACGAGAGATGTAACTAACGTTGACTTTTTAAACGGGACACTGATTTAATTTCAAGATGTAATATTAATGCTCCGTCTTAAAAGAAATTATTGTTCAACTTTTTTTTTCTAGAGAAATTCTGAGAAATATTGATCCACAAAACAAATTACTATGGAGAAGTTAATGTCATAATAATCCCATCGTCCAAAATTAAGTTGTCAAATTTTGTATATTAATTAGACGAGTCATCCTTTTGGATCATGGTTTTTTTTTGTATTTAGTTTTCCTTTTATCTGTTTTGGACATTTGGGTATGATAGTTGAACAAGAAAAAAATCACTCAAGACATGTGTACAGAAATAACGTTGAAACGAGAGATCTCGTCAGAATAGAGAAGAATACTGAAGCGGGGAACTATCACTTTTGGGACGGGGGACAATCGTTTCTGGGACGGGGGACAATCGCTTCTGGGACGGGGGGCAATCGCTTCTGGAACGGATGTATATCACTTCTAGAATGGGGGAAATCGCTTCTGGAATGGGAGACAATGGTTTCCGGAACGGATGTATATCACTTCTAGAATGGGGGACAATCGCTTCTGGAATAGGTGACCATCGCTTCTATAACGGGTGATCATCGCTTCTGGAATGAGTGATTATCGCTTCTGGAATGGGGGAACTATCGCCTCCAGAACGGAGGACCATCACTCCTAGAACGGGAAAAAATAACAGAACGGGAACCGACATCTCGAGAACGGGAGATCATCGCTTCCAGAACGTGAACCAATATCTTGAGAACGGAAAATCATTACCTCTTGGACAGGACAGAACATCAGAAGGGAAAGGAGTGTTCAGACTAACATCTAAATGGTTGTGATTGATTAGCCCAAACCACAAGGAACCACCACGTGGCTATGGCTGATTGAGTTGTTTAAGACAAAACAGCTGAAAGGAACGAGCAAGGTAAATGAGCCCACGCCTGAAAGCAATCTCATTAGCCGAAAGCATAGGCGATGTGATCATCATCTTTTATAATTCTTATTATTGTAAGACCTATACGTACACGCTCATGTAAAAGGAAAAAAGAGAGGACAACAAACATCAACTAAAGGCACTGCTCTTCCTCTCTTCTCTCATCAACAATTATGTAAATCTTTTACATAAGTGAATATCAACGATCTTCCCGTGATTTTTCTCCTTTAAGGGTTTTCCACATAAATGATAGTGTCTTCATTATCTATTTCTCTAGCACTTTAAGAACTTATGTCATTAAGGAGATTCACTAGAGAGTGAAGAAGTGCAGTGCCAGATGATTACATTGTATTTCTTCATGACCATGAGGTAGATATTTGAGTGATGGAAGATAAACCGATCAAATTCCGTCAAGCCATTGAAAGTTCTAACTCTCAGAAGTGGATCAATGCCATGAAGGACAATGACGTGTGAGATCTTGTCCCATTACCAGAAGGTGTGAAACTCGTCGACTGTAAATGAATTTTTAAGACCAAGAGGGATTCAAAAGGTAATGTGGAAAGATACCAAGTTCGTCTTTTTCACAAAGAGGTTTACACAGAAGGAAGGCATCGATTATAAAGAGACTTTCTCTCTGGTTTCTACGAAAGACTCTTTCAGGATTATAATGGCATTTGTGGCGCATTTCAATCTTGAGCTGAATCAGATGGATGTAAAGACATCGTTTCTCAATGGTGACATTGAAGAGACAATTTATATGGCGCAACCAGTAAACTTTGTGTCGGGAGACCCAAAGAATATGGTTTACAAACTTAAGAAATCCACCTTTGGGCTCAAGCAGGTATCTCGATAATGATATTTCAATTTTCATCAGGTGATCATCTCGTTCGATTTTGAGATGAATTTGGTCAATTACTGTATATACCATAGGTTATGTGGGAGTAAGCATATTTTTCTGGTTTTATATGTCAATAACATCTTGCTTGCTAGCAACGATATAGGTTTATTGTACGACATTAAGATATTTCTAGCTAAGAATTTTGAGATGAAAGATCTGCGTGACGACTCTTTTGTATTAGGGATCCAAATACATCGAGATCGTTCTTCGGGTATTCTAGGATTATCACAAAAGAATTATAGAAAAAAGATTCTTGAAAGATATGGCATGCATGACCACAAACCAGGTGATACCCCTGTGGCTAAGGGAGACATGTTTAGTCTCAATCAATGTCCTAAAAATGATCTTGAGGAAAAAGAAATGCAGAAGATGTTGGGGGTTATGCCCTCAAAGCATGCGTATTGACATTTTGATATGAAATTTAATGACGATTATTTTTTTCTTATAATTGTTCTATTAAATATTGTTGAATAATTTATATAAATATATGAAAATTTCATATTCATTAATGAGTTTATGATCTTGTATTAATATGAGATGATTAAGATCATAAATAATGAATAAAAATTATCAGCAACATATTAAAATATGAAATCTTTAATGAATGGTTGTTAGTACGATTCACTAAACATTATGAATGCGTGTGATCTAATTTTGGATCATCGATATGTATAGACATCTTAGTGAATGTACTTTATATAATGAAATTATATATGACAGGACCGATGTGAATTAATATCTTTATCAACGTGCCGTAAAGATTTAATACACATCAATTTGATGGATCATATGTAGATCAGTCTGAATCATGAGTAGTCATAAACTCATATACATCTCTACTGAATCTTTTGATTCACTCGTTAAGATTTATTTGTAAAACATGTTCGTGATTTTCTTTTGGAGATTTAGTGATATTGATGGCTGAGAACATGATCTTACAAGATTTGGAATTCAAGTTTTCCTAACGTATCGTATATTAGTTCTCTTAAATGTTAATTTTGAAACTGAATGGTTTTCCTAACGGATCGTATATTGATTCTCTTAAATGTTAATTCTGAAACTGAATGGTTATTGAGCTCATATTTATAATACGATTATTAATTAGCCATCACTAGAGAATTAATGGTACTCAAAGATCAATATGTAATTAGAAGGGTAAAATGATAATTTTGATAAATTCTAATTTATGAACTAAAAATTAGAGAACAGAACTACAAAAATGATTATATAAGTGGAATACATGAGAATTCTCTGTAAATACATTCAATAATCACTAATAATTCAATTTCATATTTATAGTGGAGTAATAAGAGAATTTATAAATAAGATTATTTAATTAAAGAGTTTAATCAATAATCTGGTTTATTGGAGCTTAGAATTATAAGTCCATCGTCCCAAGTCAGCTCTATACTACGCAGCCTAGGGTGTGAATATTTCAGGACATGAGAAAATGACTGACTTGTAAATGAAGTTTAATTTTGGGACAAGTACATAATTATGTGTGACTGATTAATTAAGAATTAATTAATTAAATTATATATATAATTTTCAGATATTATATATATCAATAATTATCGATTATTTTTTCAATTATCGATAAGTGAGACAGAATATCTAATTTATGAAATTAGATAATTAAATTATTATTATATAATAATTTGAATCAATTAAACTATTATTTGTGAAATAACAGACAATTTAGTTGATAGGGATAATCAAATATGCTAATTTTGAACTAACTAATATATAGACATTTATTTGATTAAAATAAGTATTTAATTTATAGTAATTGCCACGTGTCGATCAACGATTGTGAATTATAGATCACCATGGACTATTGTAGTGCCACGTGACACTACAACAGTAGGCGTGTAACAAGGCAGGTGCCACACGGCACTGAAGTGTGGCGTAACACATAGTGTCGCGAGGCACTGTGTTGCTTAACGCCAACTGAAGTGCGGTGCGGCACCCCAGTTGTGCACCGTTATACAGTGGGTCCCACTATATTGGGTAATGTGAAATTAAATATTATTTTTTAATTTTTAATTATCCCTAAATATGTGATACGCTATTATCTAGAATATATACATATATTATTCTAATGACTTAGAGAAATAGCTCAGTTCATCAGTTCATCGATGAATAATTAAATTGAGAACACAGTTAGAATTAGAGAAATTTTTCTCTATGATTAAAATTTAATCAAATCTCTAAAAGAATAATCATTTCACAAAAGTCATTCTCAGTAAATCTCTAGATCTCACGTGTTGAGTACATCTAGAAACATAAAAAGTGTTTTGTGATATTCTACGTGCCCACACACGTTCTAGTGCGTTGAGGATTGACTTGAAAAATCTTGGTGTGAACTCAGAATCTATTGATCATTGGAACGGCTTCTTGGGACATAGGTTTGATCAGTTTTGCAAGGACGCTTGATATAAACTACAAGATGTATATGATTCCTAACCTTGTATGTTGTAGATTTAATATATAAATATATAATGGATCCTGATTGAAAAGCATTTTCAATAAAAGTTTTTTATTTTTGAAAATCATTGCGTCGCACTTGTTTTTCTTTTTTCTTGAAAAAGATTCATTTTTATTTAAAAAATTTAAACGCATCTGCTGCGCGTGTGCCGAATTTTCCAATAGAAGATTCCATATGCCTCGATAATATGGAGTTTGATGTATGCTCAGGTTTGTACACGTTTGGACATTGCATACGTGACAATGATGTTGGGTAGATATTTAAGTAATCCATGCTTAGACCATTGGAAAGCAGCTAAACGGGTCTTGCGGTACTTACATAGAGTAAAAGAATACATGCTCACGTATCGGAGGCTGGATCAAATTGAGATCATTGGATATATTGATTCTGGTTTTGCTGGATGCCAAGATAGCATGTTTAAAGGTATCCAATCACGAATACATGACGAGTGTATTTTACACTCATAATTTAGATAATCTTAGCCTTATTTTTGTTAGTTCTTTTAGATTTATTGATTGATTTATGTTTATTTTTGTTTATATATTGTAGGTTTGATATTTAATCGCATTTGGATTGATTTAGAAGTCAAAAATTCAGAAATATCGCTAAAAGAATGGAACTGGGCAGGAGGGCCAGCGTCGCAATGCTGGTAGTACAGAACTCCAGCATCGCGGCGCTGTCACGCGCCAGTGTCACGATGATGGCGTAATTTTAGATTTTTTTACGATTTTTTTGCTCAAATCTAATCCTCGACGAACCCTAGTATATGAATAGAATATCTTAAAGTTTTAGAAGGGTCTTTGGACATTTTCTGTATGTGGGAGGCAATAGAGAAGGCTTTTGGAGAGGAGAACAAGAAGATCGAACTCAGAAACGATTTTCAACTTTAATTCCATCCTCAAAACTAGTTTTTCTTCCCTTCTTTCTTATGTTTATGAATATTAGTAGAATGATTTCTTATTTCATTATGTTTTAACTTTTTTTATCTAGGACTACGATATAGCCAAATCATGATTGTTCATAAATACTGATTTTTAATTTGATTGATTCTTATTCAATATTAATGAGTGTTATAATTCATTCTTAATGCTTGTGATTGTTTGGCCAACTATTGCATGATTTTGGATTTAATTTTGAGACTGAGAAGTGATGATTGAATATGATATTTGTTTGTAACACCGTTAGATCTTTATAAGTTAGAGATAATTATGAATCTAGTGTAGCAACTATAATTTATTGTGCTTGATGAGTTTCATTATATTGAATATTGACAGAGATGTATGGTTCATATTTTTTATTCATGATTATCGATGCGTGAGAAATATTGATAATTATATTAGAGAAATTTGCTATCAATGTTCTGAATAAATGTTGATTGATTGAAAATTGAAATTTAGAGCATATTTGGTTTGGTGAAATCGAAAACCCTAGAGATTTTAGCTATTAAAATTTTATCTTTGTCAAATCTTGATCGTTATAGTTTAATTAGAAGTTTAGTTTAATTAAAAATCCTAAATTTTTGACATTCTTAAGTAGAATTAATGTTTAGTTAATTTCAACTATTAATATCAATCAATCATGTGCACAATACTCTATTTTATAGAAATGTATTACTTCACGACGATAGCGTACACTTGCGCTATAAAAAATTCACAACAATATGACAACAGAATATTGTCAGAAGGCTGCTGATGGTGGACGTTGAGAGACACTTAAGTTATTCTGTGACTATGAGTTAGCACTCTTCTATTCTAATAACAACAGGAGCTCGACAAAGTCGAGGTACATAGACTTCAAGTTCATGGTTGTTAAGGAAAAAAATTCAGAGTGAACAGTTGTCTATAGAGCACATCATAACAAACTCTATTTACGGATTCGCTTACCAATGCACCCAAACAGTTTCATGAACACACTACTCTTATAGGTGTCATATCAATTAATGATATTTGGTTTTAGTAAAAGTTTGTGATTTTGGATGCTCTTCTTTATAGACATGCTTTCAGTTATTTGAGTTTATAGATATTTTGAGGTAATTTCTCTAAATAAAGTTTTGATTTATTCACACTATGATTTTGGTATGGTTTGATCTCACTAAGATTTCTGGAGAACTAGTCGGAAATAAGCATGTTAAGATCACATTATATTAAATTTTCATATTACACATCCACATCATAATCTATGTCATTCAGTTGTATTGATGTAACGAATGCCTCTTTGATCCTATGTCGGTGTGATTGATGGACCGAATTGGTTATAGATACATTACGGTAATGACAGTAAAGTTGAACGCGTTCAATTATTTTTGTAAAACATAATTATAAGGTTTCACATATAGTTCAAGCGAGAAATTGTTGGATCTTTAATCCAACGTTGGACTTATATGTAAATAATTATGTGTAGCAGACTGTCAAATAAAGTTATACCAAATTAAAAGTGATCAACTATTATTTTAGTATTTTAGGTTTTAATGTATCCGATGAGATGTTGACATTTTGATGTGTAGAGACTTTAGGATAATTACTATTTTTATGATGGGCTAAAATAGAAATATCAAAAGATAACAGATATGCTATCTCAATATAAGTGGTTATGGTACCCAGGTCACATGATAAATGAAAATCATTTTATTCTACCTAATATCTCATCGTTAGAGAAAAAACATAGAGGCTTAATCAAAGAGAACTCTCTGATAGAGAACCGTGTAGATCTGGAAGTCTAACCGCTCTGCTCTAAATATCGATCTATCGTCATGAATTCAGGTATGCTTATGCTTTTATAGTTATTTGATTCTTGATGTGTTCAATATGAGTTCTTGAGATTTTATAGATACGGTTTATACCGAAATAGATTTTATCTTACACAAAAAGTCAGGGGACTGAAAGTGCAGATCTGAACCAAACCTGTAAAATCGAGCTCACGCTGAAGGTGTCGTGAATGGAGCTCGAAATTGAGGGAGCTTGAGCTCTACTTCTTTGACGATGGAGATCTGGAGCTTGTGCACGTATGAAGCTCCTCCTTTGAGCGTTGGAGTTGGGTTTTTGGGGATGAAGCTTCGAAGCTCCTCCTTCGAGCTATGGCACTTCCACTTCTAAATTTGTTACTATGTTTTTTTAAGGTAAGGAGGATCCCTCTCTCCGTTTGTAATAAACGGTAAACGTGAGATTGAGGGTAAGTTTTGCATAAAATTAAAAAAATACAAGGATTTAAATGATCAATTACGAAATGCATTGCATAAACTTAAAAATGGAGGGTGTTTATTGCATCTTAACCTTATATGTTTATATAAACTTTAACTTTGACGAAAATAAATATATTATCATCGTCCTTACATAATATATTTGCATGCGACAGGATAAGTATTTACTACAAGACATTTTATTGTGGCTTTGATACATCTTATTTCATCCATTTGACCATTTAAATAAACTAGTTTTATATAATTGGATTGCATGTGAACATAAAAGTTTTATATGTAGTTATCAATTTTTGTTTATTATTTATTCACAATTGTAGGATATTGTTTATTATTTTCCAAAGCATTAACTAATCTTCTATAGTGTACATATTAGATGTACATAAACCTCAAAAAATCATAGAAGATTAGTTAATACTTTAGTGTACACTATAAAAGACATCAAATTATAGTTCTTATGCTAATGGTACCCTTAATGAAAATCTTAGATTCGTCTGTGAGTACATCTAATATATATTAAATTAGATGATCAATTATATATTACTTCCATCAATCATAAAAACTATCATTTAATATAGTCATTAATTTAAAGTATACATTTTTTATTTTATTGTTTAATTAAAAAAATCATTAATATAACTACATTTGATTTTTAATTAAACGATAATTTGGAGATTTGAAAGATAAAGTGATGATATTGATAAACAATCAATAGTATATAATACTGTGGATTGAGTTAAGCATATGCATATAGCAACCAAGATTCTTGAAAAATCATAATTATAGATTGAGTTAAATAGTTATTGCATTTTGGCACTAAGCGTTATAAATGTCCATTTCTTTCACCAATTATTTGATGTCTTTTGACACATTTGTTTCTCAACCGTTGACCTTAGTAAAAGCAAAGACATGACATGTCCTCGCTAGATCCAAACTTCCATAACTTATATTGTACAAAGACAAAACACATTTTTTTTACCTTTCTGTAATGGATTAAGATAGTCTGTCATTGGACGACTGAGATTATTTGATAGATTAAAATAGTCTGTTATTGGACAACAAATACTATAGTTCTGCAATTTTGGATCCTATGATTAGATCTAAACGATATAGATAGTGTGAAATATTATTTGGATAAAAAATAAAAAATAAGATATTTTTTAACATTTGATCATAGTCGTCCAGATCTCTTTGGACGACTGAGATTGAACTTCCTCACTGCAGTCGGACACCAATTGTATGGGTGTGCACGGTTCGGTCGATTAGTAAGATAGTTTTATAATCGAACCGAATTCACCGTTACATGTATAGCCGAACTGAACCAAACTGACCTGGTGGAACCATCCTAACCGAACCGAATATAACTAAAGTAATCGGTTCGACTGTACCTGTAAAACTTATTAAACAACAAAAATTTTAAACTGAAAACATCAATAGATCAATAATTAAATATAGTTTTCATTACTCCATACACTAACCTCCATTCATTTTTAATATTACTAAATCCAAATATTCAACTCAATAACGATAATTAATAATATAATATATATATATATATATATATATATATTAAAAAATGGTTGTAATCGGTTCGATTACAGAGTTATTGAGAAAAATAATCGAGCCGAAATGCGATTATTAAAAATAACCGAATCGATTACAATTGGTATATTAAAAGAACCGACCGAACCAATTCATTTCGGTTCGGAAAAAATCTTCACACTCCTAACTAATTGTAGAGAATCCTCATCCTTCATTACTAGAGAGGTATACAATTGGTTAAATTTTCACACTTATACTCTAGAGGTCGTGGGTTCGAGTCATATTTATAATTCTTTTTAAAATTTATAATGTAATTTTGACAAAAAAACATAAGCTGAATCAAAATAAAATTGAAAAAGACTAGTTTGGTTAGTTATTTAAATATCTTCAGTTTGACTTGGTTTGAGAAAATTAAACCAAGACTCTGACCCCGACTCAGACCTCGACCTGGACCCCCACACTGAATCGGACCTAGACTCTAGCCTCTATGGGATCTGACCTCTAAATATTGTTAAAAAGAATAACATTTTTAATTGAAAGCTATTATAATAAGTTTACCTACGATTGCATAATCTAAATTATCTAATCCAAATATTCAAATTCATAATAAACACAATATTGCAAATCTTAAATCTAAATCCAAAATCTAAAATCCAAATTCACAATCCAAATCCAAGTCCTTGACTAAAGTTTAGTAAACTTGCCATTATAACTTTTATATCTAAATCTCTAATTAAATCCTTACTTTTGATGTCTAAAATATTGAAACAAATAAACAGGAAAATAAATTATAAACAGATCTTTAGAGTTTGAGCATTTTATATAGAGTAATTTTGAAATGATCTAGTGATATATCAATTATTAATTAGATAATTTATTTATGAATGATAAATCATTCTAATCAATGATAATATATAATTTATGAATAACTAACACATCACTCGATCAATTAAAATTTAGTCTAAAAATTATGTTATATGATAAGATTTCAAATTTATGACTAATTAAACATGAAAACAATGATGTTTTATTGTTGTTTGAAGTCACCTTAAAAAAAGGAAAGAGGAAATAAATTAAAAGAAGAATCTTATTTTTTAATTGAAGTTTCATGTAGATCGGTTTTGCCCAATTTGACAAATTTCTATAAAAGTCGTTCTCTTTTGCTTTATTAGGTGAAAGCTTTTCTCTTATATTATATCCTTCTGCGTGGGACTTGTTAAATCATGGTCTCTCAGTCTGAAGAAAAAAAGAGATGAAATACTAAGTTTTTATTATTTCACCCCCTCCCAAATTTGCTGTTATATTTGGGAATCTAAAGTTATGTTAAGATCTTTCTAATTTATTTTTATAAGGAGACTTTATTTTTTTTTATACTCTTGTAAATGCTCAAGTATTTTGAAGAACAATTGTATTATAGGAATATTAGAGTCTTTAATTATTATTATTATTTCTAAAAAATAAAAATACTCTAATCATGTCATGACTTAGTTCATACAAGTAGAAGTTTCACAACGATGACGAAAAGTTATAAGTTCATGTCACTTCATCAAAAATATATTAATAGTCGGTTTTTAATTCAAACTTACCAATCAACTTTGTATATAATTATCTTCTATATTTAGTTTATTAATCGACCATTAAAGTGACTGATGCCTGGTATGGATTGTGATCGATCTAAAGGAGGGCTTTAATTTGGAGAGTTTAGCTGAAAATAAATGACCAATAATGAATAAGAATTTACTATATAATATATTGTTTTGTATTCAATTGATCTAAGTTATTTATTTTCAACTAAACAATTTAGACTGACTGATCAGGAGCTGATCCATTTTCCATTTTCATGTGGTACATTAATTATATGTCAATAAGATTATGAGTGTTTATTGAGTGACTTGGTTTGATTTTATATGAATTTTTTAATCAAACCAATTTTGCTGGTTATGTGATTGAATAACTCAAACCAACTCAATTAAACTCACAAACCAATAAAAAACTACCATTAATTATTGGAATGGGTTAGGTAGGGTTAACGGTTTTTATATACTTTAAGTCAATAGAGGAAAATATTCTTTTGCCTGAGTAAAATATGTTAAATTTTATCACATAATCAAATTGATAGAAAAAAGAACCAACAATTTTATGCAAATAAAAGAACTCAATGCGAGTGGAATAAGATCAATGTTTACATGCATTAGGGTTAGATGGTTTTTATTTTTCTTACCTTTTTGTTTACCGGTTTGGTTTAGTAGTTCACAATATGAATAAACTGAAACTAAACCGATTTGATCGTTTTTTTTAAATAGACCAAATAAAAATAATATTACTATTTAAACCAACAAATGAACAATGGATCCTTTAATTGCTTTGGAAAAGAGGCTAAAAGCAATGGCGCCATCATATGTAATAAGAAAAGGATAAAAAGGTAACAAAAAGAATCCTATGGCTACCAAAGGAAGTGCATGGCCTCAATTTGAGAGTCAAAAGAGCCATCAAGAAGGAATGAATAAAGCTAGCCTTTGAAAAGGAAACCAAATCAGTCTAAAATAATAGTTTATTTTTCATTTCAAAATTTCAAAATTTATGTCAAACTGATCATATTAGAGTTTTAGAATAATCAAACTGATGGGTGATGGTTGATAATGGTTCATGTTAGAGTTTTGGAATATGGGTAGATTTTTGTCATTTGATGGTTGTTTTGATTTGAGAATATTTTGATTAGATATAGATGGTTTACTTTTGAGTTTTTATTGAAAATAATTTTTTAATTTACTGTTAATTGGTGATTTCCAATTACTTTTTAAGCAGTTTGTCAATTTATTTCAATTTTTTCATTTTTGTTTGAGCTGTTAGTAGATATTTTTATCTTTCAAAATTTTAAAATTTATTCGGAGCATTAATCACTTCATTAATTTAAGTATCTCCGACATTGATAAATCAACAATATACCGTTGATTTACCAAAAAATATTTCAAAACACCCCATAATTAGATTAGAGATTGATAGCAGATTTAAAAAATTTTCGGTTTATTTGAGCGGTTAGTGGTATTTTTATCTTTTAAATTTTAAAAATTATTCGGAGCATTAATTACTTCCTCAATTTAAGCATATTCTATATTAATATATCAACTATATATCATTGATTTATCTAAAAATATTTCATACACAATATAATTAATTATAATCATTTTAATTTATAATTATTGACTGTTATATAAAGATCTAAAAGTTTTGAAAATTTGACGTTTATTAAAACAACACCTTCAAATAGTATATTCCTAAAAATTTCCCCAAAGCTTTATTATATTGGTGGGCCTTTGGGCCAATAATCTGAAACACTTGGAACAATACTGACATGGATTTCAGCTTGTTGCGGGTGGAGGAAGATGAACGAGGATTTGTTTAGAGAAATCTAACGATTGTACTTTTGTAGTGTTTGAGTCAAAAGGGTTACTTAACGGACAAAATTTTATTTACTAAACCACATTTGTATATTTATTTTCTTATAAACCGATTTTGGCAAGAATGACATATTATAGAAATAATAGGTAAAAAATGACCATTGAGAAGTATTAGATGAAAATATAGCATTTTAATTAATATTATATAATGAGTCAAATACTAAATTTTAAAAATACTCTTGTTATATCTAAAAGAAACTAGCTCATGTAAAACTTAAAAAATTATTACTCTTGCATATTAAATATATAATGATTATTCTTACATGTAAAACTTTAAAATTGACTATACAATACAATTTTTATACAGTCGTTGTAGAGGCTCAGAATAGGCCAGGCTCAAACCTCAATTCACAAGCCTAAACGTCATCAAACTAGTCTCAAGCCCGACCCAGACTCTTTAACTTATTAGGGAAGCTCATCCCCTTTTCATAGAAATGTAAGGTGTCTAGTTCATTTTTAAGAGCTTTACTTTCAAGCTTCATAGCTTCATGCTGTCAAAATTATTACAGACGTCGTGTCAAAATCTAATTGACGAGATACCATATCATGTCAAATTGATACTCTCACGTTCAATTTTTTCTCTCTTATTTTCATGTTCGTCATTCAGTATCATGTGATGTATGTCAACATTTCTGACTATAGATTTCCGACATCTATAGTCATGACTAATTATGCAATCATTCATACCAGGATTTTAAAAAGTGTTATGTTTACTGGGACATATATTTCTCCAATTAGGGAAACCCAGCGGGTGGTAAAGTTAGACAGATCCGATCCGTTGAGCTCAAATCTCAACAAAATACATGTTAGACATAAATACCACGAAAAACAACAACTCTTGCTATTAATTTTTTTTTTGCTTTTTTAGTCTTGTTTTTATCTTTTAATTATAATAGATCTGAACCGTCTATTTTCAACACAGACTTGTCATGTATAATATAACATTTTATATTCTGACGAGCGTGAGATGATTATACTATTTAATGAAGTTTTCAGAATGTGAAATTAGATTTTTAATGGTCAAAATGAAATGAACCATGGCCCATCAATTCCTGGTGGAAGATCTGATGGGTCGGGTAGTTTTCTGAGTGGATCTTCTTAATGGGCTTTAAATATGCTGTCATCGAGCTTAGATGCATCCTTCTCTTGACTCTCTCACCACCAAATTCTATTGAATGGTTTGTAATGGGAGATATATAATTCCCAACTGAAGCTTACCACTTGTACAATGTCAACGTGATTGTTTGTCAAACTAAGCAAAATGCTTTGGATATAGCAACAAATTGACCATTCTAACACAGTGTGGTCAATCCACAATCTTGGTTAGCCTTCATAATTAAAAGTATTTTTATTCATTAAAATAACATTAACTTAGTTAATAATTATGTAATAGACGCCATTTGATGTAACACTCAGATATATTGCAAAATATATTCATATGCACGTATAAGAATTTTAGAAAATGATTAACTAATTTTTATTGTAGAAATGTTTACACATATTAAAATGCGTCTCAAATTATAATGCTTGTCCAACACATATTCTTTTAAGTAGTATTTTTAACGCATTAACGTGCTTTACAAGAAACACTCTAAAAAACACCATAAAACTTAAGAGCGACATTGTTTTTTACACTCTCGAATCTTTTTTTAATATCAGAAGAACTTGATCAGTGACACTATTTTTTACACATTAAGTACGTTCAAAGATGAATATTTTTCTTAAAAGTAGGCTAAGTGATTAAACGAGAAACATCACGTTTTAATGGTAGATAAACTACTTTGTCATGAATAGCTTCTGGCAGCTCTCTAGATGACGTGATTTTGTAGGTTTATTCTAACTATTTAACAATACAAATTTATGCTATAGTTTTTTAATGAATTATATATACTTTTGCCAATAAATCATTAATTTTCACAAAAAAATAAAATACAATATTCTTGCGACTTAAAAATTTATAGTTGACACTTCTTGAGTTGCCATTTAAATATTTAAAATTGTGATAAAGATATATTTTTGTATTGTGTATTGAAAAATATGTCTAACTTTAACATATATCTAACTATAACAAAATATATACGTATTGTCTTAAATCATAATTCCTCAATGATAAAAATTTGTTTTTTATGTACATGTACTTACAAATCAGCAATTAAAACATTCCTCAACATACATTAAATGTTTCAAATGATAAATTGAGAAAAAATCTTGAATTCTTAAAATAAGAAGTTAATCGTGGTTTAATAAAAATGAAACTGATTCAAATCATCGTGATAACGAAAACATGATCAAATGAAAAAGATAATTAACGACGTTAATGACTCTAGGGATGGAAATTTAAAAAAATGAAAATTTTAAAGACTAAATAACAAATGATCATAAACTTTAGCTTAGAGTTAATTTTTAAGTTACAAGAGTTACGCTGTAATTTTAAAAACTGCAACCAAACAACCGATTAGTAGTACTTGATTTCATTGCAGTTGATTCCCAGATGCTAGGCATCAGGGCCACAGTATAAATACCCCCCCCGGACCGTTTCCGTTTTGTTGCAGAATTTGTCTCCGCCCAAACTTCTGACTAGTCATTTCCATAAGTCGAGAAGCCCAAAATATTCCGCTCGCTCCTGCTCCTCTTAGGCGCAAGCCACGCCACCCTACCCCGGGCGTCGCCGCCGCAACAGGCGTCGGATCGCAGCTGAAAATTGAAGCGCCAGGTTTAGGCCCTCGGATCCTATTGTCTCGACCTCTCGTTCTCCTCATTACTTCTCCTCTGAGGAAAGTCAGAGGGAGAGGGAGTTTTTTTCTGCAGGAAGTTGTGAGAGAGAGAGGGGGGAAGAGAGAGGGAGGGAGAAAGATGTGGGTGTTCTACCTGATCTCGTTGCCTCTAACACTGGGTATGGTGATCATCACACTACGGTATTTTGCTGGCCCAGGTGTGCGTCGCTACGTGCTATTTACCGTCGGATACACCTGGTTCTGTTCTCTATCTATCATCATTCTCGTCCCCGCAGACATCTGGACGGTACGCATTTGAACGTCGTATATTAATCCGCTTGTCATTTCTTCGATTCTTTTAATTTCATAGGCTGTGAATTCCAGCAATCGTATCAATTATTTCTATTTTTTGTATTTATTCACGTTTGTTGTATTTTGATTACTTATTCTCTCTAAGTCAATTAGGGTATTGATTTCCCTTTTCTTTTTCTTGTAAATAATTTGGATGATCTCGTAATATCTAAGCTGGAGGTGGATTGTATAATGCGGTCGGAGATTTATAGTTCGTAGTAATGATCCGCTGAGATATATCTATATTCATTCATTAAGTCTACGTATTTTTTTTTCTTACTGTTTTATTTGCAGACAATTAGTCATTTACACGAGACTGGAGTGATTTCTTTCTTTTGGAGCTGGTCCTACTGGAGTACATTTTTACTTACTTGGTTAGCCATTTAACTCATAGAATTCGATTTATCTGATATATGTTTTTTGTTACCTTTTCGAAATCTTTATCTGCACATAATCTCGTCTTCCTTACAATTGTAAGAAACTTGGCACCAACCAATTATATCATCCATGTTAATTGTTATAAGCGTTATAAAATGAGTAATCTATGTTTATTTTACATGCTTCATGCAATGTTTAATTTATAAGCGCTAACCAATTATATCATCCACCTTTAAAATACTTTTGCACCTAGCACCTTGCATGCTCAATAAACATACATAAGAGAAGAACTTATGTGTCCTCTCATGGAAAAATGTCCGAAGTTTTTGCGGGGTAGGTCAGGTCATGTATCGTTTGGGCCTTCTACCAATTGGAAAGTCGGATTGTCATTCCGATTCTTATATATTGCAGCATTTGGAAAGAGGAATGTTAGGTGTTTGAGAATATGCCTGTTTTTATATACTGACTTTTTATTTGTATTTTAAGTTGTTAAGCTGGTCATGGTCTTCATGTTCTTCTAAGATCGAATTTGTTCATAATTTGGGCTAATTCTTTCAACTTTCACAATTATGGAAGTGTTTGTGTGATTATCCTTCAACGGTTTTTTAGTGAAAATTTTCTCTCTGATTCTGTTTAGTCATTTCCTTCTTGTGATAAAAAAAGAAGCAACGCCGAGTAGTATATGCATGTTCCCTTTTAGTAAGACAAATTTAAAGTTGGGCACTTCTTCACAAAATCTTAATTGTATTATTTCTAAGCAGGGCTGTGGTGCCCCTTATTGAGGGATTTGAAGATGCTGGAGACTTTACTGTGGTGGAAAGATTGAAGACTAGCATCCATGTTAACTTAATCTTCTATTTGGTCTTGGGATCCATAGGCCTTTTTGGACTTATTCTTCTTATTATGATGGACAAGAAATGGTTAGTTCATCGTTCTGCAATGTTGATCTCGATTGGTTGCTTAAAGTTGTACTGATTCTGTTTAGTCATTTCCTTCTTGTCATAGTGGCTTAGTCGAGGTTCGGCCGTTTAGATTAAGAAATTTTGGCTTTCCTGCAACCGTAGTTTTTGAGGGTAATAATTAGAGCTGTTGTCCTATCCTCGTTATTAGAGTTTGTGGTCATGTATCTGCGAAGAGCTTCATAAGTTACCTTATTATTTTCCATGATTTAAGGATCCCTCTTCTAATTTTTGTATTCTCTTCTCTTTTAATATATTTGAATATTTGATTCATTCAAGGGAATGAGCATAAGATGCAATTTTTATGTCACAATTGTAATAGCTGAAGAGGTAGAGAAAATGATACTAAGAGGACTTGAGATTTTTAAAGTCACAACTACAGTTTATAACTCTGAGAATTCATTTTCGCTGAAGCTTAACCTCATGCTATAAATCCTATATGACTGACAGTCCTGCAACTTTTGGGTATGTGGATGTCTCTGTTGCAGCTGTATATAGGCATCTTTATAAAATTCTTCTCATGCTTGTTAGGGTTCTCTTAGAATGCCAAGGCTCTTTGTTCTCAGTTTTTTATTCTGAAAAAACCTGGGTGGAGGCTCTGCTTTTTTTTTTTTTGGTTTCACTTAGATCTTTGATCTTAGTTTTGTATATTCCCTTATGGGTTATTGTGAATACGTATTTGTTTTTACCGACAAAAAAATCACTTGACTTCACAACATCATATGCATGACAATCTAGCTAGGTTGGCTTATGCCTTCTTCTCTTTTCTTTCTTGCCCTTCTTTTATATTGATCATTTTTAATGCCTGCTATGCATATTAGGAATCGAGATGTTCTGGGATTAGCCATGGGATGCTCGAATACATTTGGACTTGTTACAGGCGCATTTCTTCTTGGCTTTGGCTTGAGTGAAATTCCCAAGAGCATTTGGAGAAATTCTGACTGGACTATCCGCCAAAAAGTTCTTTCTCATAAAATTGCAAAGATGGCTGTGAAACTTGATGATGCTCATCAGGAACTTTCCAATGCTATTGTGGTAAGTCCCCCTCCAAAAGAAAAGAAGAAAAGAAAAAATCCGTTAAGAAAAGAAAGAAAAGGAAAACCCACCTTCTCTCTTTCTTGTGCTTTTGAATTGTTCAGCATTTATCCAATTGATAAGGACCAGCATGCCATATATCAGCTATTTTTGTCATTTATATTTTGTTAGTGTAACTGTTACCGTGGTTTAGTTCTATAAAATTGTGTACAAGCACGATGTGCATATCGTCTTTTTCTGTGCTTGACTGAATCGGGTTGGTTTGTGTTTTATTTCTTGCGTACCTAAGTTTTTGCTACCTGTTTAACGTTTCATTTCAATTTTGCTATATTTCATTGGGTGTGATCAAACATTGAGTTGATATGATGATTTCCTTAGGAAAAATTCTATCCGTGCTGACCCAGAAAAAGGGGAGGTAACAAAAGGAAACAATGTTAATATGGGCTGAAATCTCTCAGAATTCATGCATGACAATTTTACAGTGTTTATTGTGGTTTTGCATCGCTCATGGAGTTTTGGAAAGAGGCATATATGTTTTCTGGTGTTTATGCTAAACTAACGTAGAGATTAAAAAACGTTCGCCAATTTAAGTTCATTCCTTTATTGCAACTTTTGCTGCTTTTTTTCAGAAATGAATTTTATTGTCATGGAAGAATTCTAGTGCATGGAAAAAGGAAGATTCTTAAACAAATGGGAGAATGATGTACTAGCTTATGTATATGAAAAGGAGTGGAATAAGTTGACTCTATGAACACTGACAAAAATATTGGGACCAAATTTAATTTGAACACTCTAGTCTCTATATTTGTATCTGACACCCTTCATGAAACTATTTCCTGAGGTTGAATGGCCTAGTTAAGTAGATTTTCTTTTGAAACAGGTCGCTCAAGCAACATCTAATCAGATGTCCAAGCGCGATCCACTGAGACCTTATATGGATGTTATTGATAACATGTTAACCGAAATGGTACTCTTGACTTCTAACATTTTGGTACTTGGAGATCTCCATCTAATATTTAGTTAATAATAATTTGTTAGCGTTTTCTACGTCTGCAGTTTAGAGATGATCCATCCTTCAAACCGCAAGGTGGTCGATTGGGAGAAAACGATATGGACTATGATACAGATGAGAAATCAATGGCAACACTTAGGCGTCATCTTCGCACAGCTCGGGAGGAGTATTACCGGTATAAAAGGTATGCGACTTTCATATTAGAACTTCTGTAGTACGTTGGATCCATTGATTCTTTTCTGTATGAGAGACTGAGTCTTGTCCTAACTCAAACATCTCATTTTAACAAACTGCTTGGGGTATTAGGATCCGTTTAGGGAAATCGGAGCTATTAGCAGTCTCCCTTGGTTATGTATTTCCCCTAAGTCGACAATTTTAGCATGCCTGTCCTTCCAGACATGTCACATGTAGTACTGTAAACTCATTTGGTTCTTTGTTGGTCGCTCATTACTGGCCTTTAACGCTGCCATTTCATAGAAGTGTTTCCTCTCACATTGTAGGTGATAGCATAGCATCATAAAGAGATAGTCACTCAACTAAATGTTATTGAAGTACCATGATATAGCAGATGCACTTCTGAACTTCTGAAATCTTTTGAGCTGTAAATTCGCTTATCACCTTCACGTTGCATAGTTTTAGCTAGATCAAGTATTGACCTATAACTGTCCTACTATGGCGGCATTAAGTGTACTTAAGTAAGAATAGTAAACCACATCCTTCCCGATCTTCATAGTTTAATATCTAATTGATAGAAATGACAAGGGTACTCAGAGTGATAGAAACGTCCGTCCATGGAGACCTCTATTAATTATTTTCTTGTATTATTCGAACTTCATTCTGTTCTTCCCTATATTTAAAGAGTTATAAACTCTCCTTTGGCTGATTGTTAATTTCACTGGTTAGTTCTGTTTTATGTCTGATGTAATTTTAGTTTTGCAGCGAGTACATGACCTATGTCATGAAGGCCCTTGAGCTTGAGGATACAGTAAAAAATTATGAACGGCGCAGTTCGACTGGATGGTTTGCTGCTTATTACTTCCCTCTCCTTATATTTCAACAAGCAGTTCCGTGTGCTCCCTTTTGACCTTTAGTTTTCATATTGCCATTACAGGAAGTATATTTCAACTCTTAGGCCTGCTCGAACGGGTAAACTGGGGTCTATCATCGATACAATCGGTAACCACTTGATCTGCTAAGACATGCTTTACTTTGAGTTTGATTTGTTCTAAATGCATGCATTTATTTATCAGTTAAATGCAGGGATTTATTTAACTTTGTATGTATATTATTTCAATCTGTTGTTCTATGGTTATTACCTCAGTGTTAGTCATTTGTTCCAGACTTGTCTTGCATCTTTTCTTCTTCCTTTTATCATTTGTGTTAAAGTATAAACTTTTTGGTTGGTAATGATCTAATTATAGTTAAGTCAGATAGATATTTTGGTTTTACATAAAAACTGTCATTACAAAACCATCGTTGGTCCTTTGCAGAATTCTTATGGCGATGCATCCTTAGAAAGCAGCTTCAGAAGGTCTTGGCTGTCATACTTGGTATCATGTCAGCTGCAATTCTTTTAGCAGAGGCAACATTGCTTCCTAGTCTTAATCTCTCTCTCTTTTCAATGCTTATAAAATCTGTACATCAGGAGGTGCTTGTGCAGGTAAATAATGATAATGTTGAATCAATGATAGGATATGAATATTCTCTATATGAAATTTCAAAAAAGTACCTAACCTGGTGTCTTACTCTTTTTATCTAGTCTACCTTTTGAGGATTGGAATCCTTTTTCTTGATTATATTTATGTAGATGGTAGATAATTCATCCACTTTGCAATGATGCTTTTGTATGTTAACTTTTCATGAACGTTTAATACATTGTTTCTTTTCACTCTGAACCAACTGCTGGTGATTTAGTGATATTTTTTTTTATCTCAGGTCTTTGCTTTTGTTCCGCTGATGTATATGTGCATCTGCACTTATTATTCATTGTTCAAAGTGGGAATGCTGATGTTTTACTCGTTAACACCGAGGCAAACAAGCTCAGTCAATTTGCTTATGATATGTTCGTAAGTTGTTTTCTATCGCTACATTATGAGCTTGAACTGTCAATTTTTTGCTATAACTCACGTTTCAAAATCTTTGTCAGGATGGTTGCTAGGTATGCTCCTCCTATTTCGTATAACTTTCTCAATCTCATACGCCTTGATGATGAGGAAACTATATTTGAGAAGGTAGTATTTCTAGTATATTTCATTTGTTTTCCTCATATTCCTGACTATTTAACTGATACGCTTGAACAATCAGAAAAATGTCAAGAAACAATTAGTTGTTTCCTAAAATACCTTTCCTGTCTGTATCTAGTATTAACTGCTTTAACTTGATATTTTATGAACTTACTATCTCAGCACATGGGGAAGATTGATGCAGCTGTTCCTTTTTTTGGAGATCGATTTAATAGAGTTTATCCTCTTATCATGGTTGTCTACACCCTTTTGGTTGCAAGCAATTTCTTTGACCGCGTGATTGATTTTTTTGGGAGCTGGAAGCGACTTAGATTTCAAACTGAGGTGGATGATATTGATGGTTTTGATCCATCAGGGTTAATTATCTTACAAAGAGGTAAGCAAGGAGGCATTGAATTGTTCATTAACTATGGAAGTGTAGTTTTTATACGGTTCGTGAAATGATGGAAATAACTTTTGAAATTCAATACTTATTTTCATCTTCTCAGAACGATCTTGGCTTGAACAAGGACATAAGGTCGGTGAGCATGTTATCCCGTTGGCCAGGAATTTCAATAGCGTGGATGTCGAGTCTGGCACTAAAAGCAGAGTACGTATATGCACCCTATTAGATCTTCAGTTTCCAAGCATTCTTTCTTCACATGATACTCCTGGGTAGAGGTGTGAGCAGTCCGGTCCGGCTCGGTTTAGCCTCAACATCAGATCAGACCAACATAGTTGGTTTCTTTGTTAATTGAACCAAACCGAACAGTGAGACATATTCCAAGGAGAGAGGGAGAGGAAGATGAGAGGGAGAGGGAGGGAGGGTTAAGTTAGGGTTTTAACAAAACTTGTTATATATAGTGTGGTTTGCTCACGGAAACCGCAGACCGAACCGTTACTTTCCAAGTATTGAGACTGAACCAAACCGCGGAAACCTTTCAAACCGACATAACCAATGTGGTTTAGTTTGGTTCGGTTCTGGAGGTTTCAACGGTTTCAGTTAGTTTTTGTTATACCCCTACTACTAGAAGTACAAATAGGGTTCAGTCAGCATTTTGCAGCAGTCGTTTTATGGTTCCTGATGCCCATGCCTTATTTTCCTTTGCTGTGTGATCCTTATCATTTCCGTATGAACTAATAATTTGGCCATGGTAAACAATACGCATTCTAATCTAGAACTTACATATATAGGATGGGATAGCGGTAGAAATGAAGGCAACCACCAATCTAATCAATGGAGGTGGGGATGAAAGCTCATCAAAACCTTCTAAAGAAACTCGGGGATATAGTGGAAGTAAGGAAGCCATTACTCACAAATACGCTGCCATTAGAGAACAAAGCAAACAACCAACATCAAACTCAAAACCAGTGGAGAAGAAGAATATTACCTTGGATAAGCTATCAAATAACGTGATTGAAGGGGCATCATCCGGTTTGACTTCAAAATGGGAATCAATGAAGACGGGTTTCCAAACGTTCAAGTCAAACATCGGCGCGAGGAAATTCCTCCCCTTACGTCAAGTTCGGGAAAGTCAACCTCTCTCTCGTGCTTCTTCGTCTCAGTCACTCGATGAGATATTTCAGAGACTGAAACAGCCATCTGGACCCGGGAATTACAGCGATGAGGATGATGAAGATCCTATTGAAATCAAGAGATCAGGCCCGGGTAGATAATACCCATCATTTGTATAGAATTGGGAGCTGTAGCAAGCAAGATGTACAGGTCTGATCTCTATAACATAACTTACAATTCTTTTCTTGCAATTGGATCCCACAGTATAAAATGAAATAGGAGAATGTTATGTAATCTAGGACAGTTGTTGTTGCTGTACTGATATACGAATACGACAGTGAAACTACATACGGTTATCAGCATCTAGATGCTAAGATTTTAGAGAGAATACAAGAGGTGAGTGAAATAGACATCTGTTATGGAATTTTGTAATTACATATATCACCGCAGCATTTCCCTTAATGAGATAAAATCTCGCAGGAAAGCACAATTTTATTTTCCCTTCATATGAATTTGATCTCATTCTTAGTTATTACTTCAAAGGTGATTACCGTTTGGACTTTTAAATGATTTTTTTAATTGGATAATAAATGTAGTTCAGATATTCAAGGACTGAAAAGAGTAAGCAGAGAATTCAAGCTTTTGTTATGGTCGATTGTTTTTAATATTTTCTGATGAGATTAATTCAAGCTCTTCTTCTAGTTTATGTGGTAATAATTTTCTAAAACTGTGTTTTTTTTATAAAAAAGTTATTGGTGAAATGAGTTAGTAGGTGCATTGGGACATCTCAAGTAGATGGACATCTGTTTAACATTCTCATCATCTAACTCGATTTAACATTTTATCAACAATTAACAATAAGTAAAAAGAGAACACAAAAAAATCAATAGAACTTAAAATAAGACGTGTTATAAATATCATTAGTAATAAAAAAGAACAAAAGACTGGAACAGACCATTACCATTCCAACTAGGAGTTATGGACTCCAAATAATCTGCAACCTAGATCTTCCCAGTATATGTGTGACAACAAAGTTCATTTAAGATATTAAATTTAATACTAGTCTAATTTTAATTGGTAAATTTTTTGAAGCGATTGGTCTTTGTAGAGTATCAATCTACTTTGATAATGGATTATGAATGTCTCCTGTTGAATGCCAATGCAATTCAAGAGAGCTGATCAGAAATTCAGAGCGTGTTGAACGATCCATCTGGATCGTTCAAATATGACTGGACATTGTAAATTTAACTCCATCTGCAGCAGTTGCTTAACAACTTCAACTGAGAGGATCAAAATTCTTTAGGCATTTGGAAGAAAATGTACTTTGGCTGTGCCAATCAGGTCGGTAAATTTTGCCTTTGCGTAAACCATTTGTCCTTCTTATGAACACGCACAAGGAAAAGAATGATTGACAGTTTGACTTTGAGCTTTTCATTGAAACGTTAATCTCCCCCCACCCCCCTAAAAGTCCAATTTCTACATAAAATAGTTCAATCTTTTAAATAAATTGAATGTGACTCGAATGTTTGATACGAATTAAATAAGAATATTGAGAAAGTTAAGTTGTTGAAAAAGTTTAAGTGATAAACTTGTATGACAATTTATTAAGATTATCATATTTAGTAACACATGATAAAATGAAAAACTTATTGAAAAAGTATGATTATCTTGTTTGTTATGTATTAAACTTGAGTAAAGTTTGATAAAATTTTTTAGAATGTTATATAAATTATATGAAAGTAATAAAAATATTAATTATTTATAGTTTTTGTTTTTATCAAATTTTAATTCGTTGTCAGTGATTATTTATAAATTCTAATACACATAATAAATTTTATATGAGAGTATAGAAATACTTGCGCGTGAATTAATTAACTATTTTATTAATGCCACCAATAAAATTAAATCAACTATTTTCTTTTTTACTATGGAAAAAACTAAAATAATTTTTTTCTTACACCATATAAATAAATTCAATGACAAATTGTTCAAAGCTATTTAATATTACATAACAATGTTTCATGTTACATATGTTTTTTCAGTAGATATGTATACTATGTTTATCAATTTTCTTCTGCTCTGACTAGAATAGACAAAATATTTTGTTCTAGCACATGAACAAAACGGAATAGGGTTGCAATTTTTTGTTATATTTTGGTTAAATATAATCTAAAACTGATAATAAATGATTGAGAAAAACCCCTCCTCCCCTTCGTGGCTCCATCCCACGGGTTCGATCCTCCATACAAAAAATGAAAAGTGATTATGATAGACGATACAGTTATAGTCTCCTTTTTATAATTTTAATATTTTTTAAACGTTGACAGTTTATGAATAATGTTTATTCTAGGGAAGGAAATCATTTTTAATTTCAAAAAAATATTTGATATTATTAACACTTATTTTAATCATTTAAATTTTATATATGAAGAGTTTATCTATCATTAATTCAAACTTAATATTTTATTTTATTCGTTCCAATTACCGTACATATCTTAATCTCACAGGACGACTCCGACACACGTTTGCGGACGAGCATTTTGGGACAAATGATGGAAGTGATGAAAAAATCTCAAAATTCAGTATCAAGATGGGTTTGGTTCCACCAGGACTGGAAGATGATATGATGGGATTCCAGGACGGGGATATTTTAGGACACTTTGTGAGACTTTGGTCTTGAAGAAAATAAAATATCAAAATCAAGTAGCAATAATTGAAAAGAATAATGATATTTTTTATGAGGAGTTGAGAAAGTAAAAGTTATTTTGAAAAATGTGTAAGATGGGTAAGTGAGTTGGGAAAATTATTTGGTAAAGTGGATTTTTTTAGAAAAAGTAATGTGTGATTGTTATTTAACCAAGCTAAATAATTTTACCATGGTAGATGAGAATACTTGTAACAAACATGAGAAAGTGCTGAAAAATAAGTTTACCACAAACTTTATTAAGGGGAAAGCTCGTACCAAACGGCCCCTCAAAGTAATAAATTGGTTGTAGAGTGGTAGGTGCAGGAGACACCCACCATTGGGCGTTAACGGGTATATGATAGATATGCGTCTTGTTGTTGTTACCAAAATAAGTTTCATTATTACTTAAAAATAGACTACATAAGTTTCATTATGACTTAAAAATAGACTAAATAAGTTTAACGATTGCAAACTTGCAACATGGAATGTTAGGGGCTTCAACATGTCCCTTAAGCATCCTGAGATTAGGAAGGTTGTAGCAAAGTTTAGTATGAAATTGTGTGCTTTGTTGGAGACAATGGTGAAAGAAAAACATTTTTCTAGAATTGTTTCCAGTGTGTTTTCCAACTGGAATATTTTTCATAATTATTCTAAACACCATCCGGGGAGGATATGGGTGGCATATGATACATTTGTGTTTGATATCTCTGTATTATCAGTATCTGATCAATTCATCCACTGTGAGGTGTGTAGTAGAATTTCAAATGCTACATTTTCGTGCACTTTTGTTTATGCTGCCACAAATGAAATTGCAAGAAAACAACTTTGGGAGGATTTAGTTAGTATCTGTGCAAATTCTATGGCCATGTCTTGGATTAATCTTGGAGATTTTAATGAAGTCTTACACCCTGAGGAAAAGAATGGGGTTTTCCTTCTTAGGATGGGGTTATGAAGGATTTAGCAAGGTGTCTTAACACCATTAAAGTGAGTGATCTGTCCTATACATATGCTACTATTCATTCTAAAATTGATAGAGCTCTTGTTAATGCTACTTGAAGGGACTTTTTTGCTAGATCAATGGCTTATTTTAGGAGTCCATGTTGCTTTGATCATTGTCCTATAATTATCAGCTTCTTTCCTGAGGCTCCTAAAGATAAAACTAGCTTTAAATATTTTAATTTTTGGGTTGATGTTGAGGGTTTTGCAGAAACTGTACAGCAAGCATGGAATATAAATGTTTATGGCACTGCTATGTATATGCTGGCTAGAAAGTTGAGTTCAGTTAAAAGGGCTCTTAAAAGCTTCAATGCTTCACATTGTAATAACATTTCTAGAAAGGTTAATGAAGCTAGAGCAATTCTGGAATGTGCACATCAGAAGCTGGATTCTAATCCTTCTAGCTTGGCTGCTCAAGTTGATGCACAGAAGGCTTTCGAGGAATTTCATGACTGGAGAATTGCAGAAGCGAGTTTTTACATGTAAAAGTCAAGAGTTAACCAGGTTGAACTTGGGGGATAACAATACCTCATTCTTCTTTGATGTTGTTAAGGCATATAGAAGGAAGTCCTAACTAATTTTCTTTATTAATGAGCAGGGGGATGTGATTACTGAAGCTACTGACATTCAGACGTTGGTGGTGGGTTTTAATGAAGATCTTTTGGGTAAGCAACTTCTTTTTCCAAACATTGACTGGGATGTACTTCGTTCTTTCCTTCCTCATAAGGCCAACCCTACAACTTGTGCTTCTTTGATGCTTTATTTCACGGTTGAAGAGGTATGAGAAGTTTTCTTTTCCTTTAGTGATAGAAAGGCCCAGGGCTTGATAGTTTTAGTGCTGATTTCTTTAAGAGAAATGCCAAAGCATAAGGAGAGATGTTACAACAACTATTCTTGAATTTTTCCAATCTAGTGAATTGTTAAAGTTGTTAAATAATACTGCCATTACATTTATTCCAAAGGTGCCTAACCCTAGTAGAGTCACTGAATTCAGACCCATTTCATGGTATTATTTAGTCTACAAATGTATTACATCTTAATTGGCTAAAAGGCTGAAATCAGTGTTACCTAACTTGATTAGCCTTAACCAAATAACATTTGTGTGTCTGAGGTCCATATCTGATAATATTCTACTTGAGTGGTAAAAATTATATGAATATGAGTTCTAGGTAAAAATGATATGAATATGAGAATATTTACTAGTAAATGTTTGGAAACTTATTTGATTATTAGAAAGATGTGTCTTATGGTTAAAGACATACTTCTATTCCTTGATATAAGTAGAAGTTTGAACTTTGGTGATTATATTTTTGAATTTTAGATGTAAACTAGGTTCTTATTTTTGAGTTTGTAGTTACTGGAGTATGCCTATTGTATTAGTATAATATTTTTTTTTGTTATGTTAGAAGAAATTGTAATTCAACGGCTGATGTTATAGTAAAATATAATGATGACGAAACTGAAATTAGTTTAAGTGGTGTTTCATGATCTAGTTATATTATTAGCTTAGTTGAAATTTGAAACATAAAAAAATAATTGTTGATTAACGAAAGAAATTATGAATTTGTTAAAAAATGTTAAAGCAAATGGAATGAGAGCTAGAAACTAAAAATTATAACCCATAGTTACACTCAAGATCGGTGGCTTAAAAGAATATTAAAATCTCAATTCTCTACTTAAAAAAAAACTCAATTCTCGACGTTACCAGAAATTTTTTCAATTTGGACAGTTTGAACTATTTGAGATTACTTTTTTTTTATATGGACATCATTCATTGAACATTAATCTCTCTGAAAAAGTCATCACCTTTGATTAGGATCAAAATTAATTTGAATATACTAAAGCATTTCCATGTTGAAAAGAATACAGAATTTTATACTAAAAACACTTCAATCTGTGCAAACAAATGTAACAAGAGCTAGAAACAAAGATCATATCACTATATCTAAAAAATTAAAACCCATAATTACACTCATGATCCACCAATTTTACCAAAACCTTAATTAATTACAACATACAAAAATAAAACAAGAAAAAAATAAATAAAATTAGCCGATAACTTCTCTTAAAGTTCTTGAATGAACAAAAACCTCATTTTTCTTCTTCCCCTTTAACCGAAGCAGCTTTGACCAAAACCCTCCTTTCTTCTTCCCACTCTCACCAACCAATTCCCCTGTTTTATAAAACCCAATCGAACTACTCTTCTTCAAATTTTTCCCAAACATACCCACCACAGAACTCATTGACCCCATCACTTCCGACGCGTTTCTACGGTGGCGCCGGTCACGTAACGGCGAGAAATTGGTGGAGGATGTGGCAGATGAGAAAGATGGGGAAGAAAAAGCAGAGGTACCCATTAGAGTCTTGTTAATTGGAATAGATGAATTGAGCTGTGAGAGTTTCTCTGTTAGACAAAGGGGACAAACCCCTGTGATTTGCTTGTTGGGGGGGTGAATTTTGCATCCTTTTCCTGATTGAGAAAAACCCATTATTTTTTTGGCTCAAACTGAAGAAAGAACTATTTCATCAAATCTTGTATGGCTATGGCTATGGTGATTTTTCTTCTGTTATATATGGATTTTGAGAGGAAAAGGCTATGGCTTTTTCCAGGCAGTTTCCTTGCGTAGATAAATGCGTCACTTAAGCAATACGAGGGTTCGTGGGACTCTCACGCAGCCCAATAGAAATGACCATAGTCATTTCTACCTATATTTTCTTTTATCGTCTAATGTATTTATTAAATGATTCTACCAAATTTTATAGCTAATTTATGTTTATTTTAGGCTAAAACTTATTATTATTACTATTTTTTTTAATTTTGGTTATTTGGACTTATTTATTTATTTATTTCGAAATCTATTGGTCATGATTTTATTGGTGGTCAATTTGTTCGTAAAACTCTGAACATGTTTCAATTTGATGTCTTCTATTAAATATACGAGTGAAGCATGAACTTAATGGTGATTTGAGATACGAAATTGTTTATATATGAATTTTTCATCCTGAACATACTCAATAGCTCCACCCCCTGATCGGACCCATGAAATTATTTACCGACAATCGTCAAGTCAACTGACAAGACTTGAACGAACCGTTACCGCTTTGAGAATGAATTGGAAGCATACGACTTGATATGTTTAGGATGAGCTTCGTTGTGTCGATCCACCACCCAACTTACTCATTAGGTTTTAGATACGCCGTCCTCTCATTGAGGATGAACCTAAAGACACGTGACAGCGTCCTATACGTTGACTTTTAGATACATTTAGCAATCGTTGGTTGACCATCATAAAATTAGAGTTTACCCCAACTTTCTATATAAAGAGGCTTAACACTCCTATTGAGGGGGTGGGGGGGATATTTTTTGACATTTTACACACACATTTGGGGGTTCTCTCTCCCTCTCTCACTTCTTGGCAACCCTGAAGAAGTGCGTTTACCGGCGGTTGTCACCGTCTAGGCCGCTAAGGATGCTCATCATTTCCTCCACGCTAGACCTCCATGTTCCCAAGGCATTTCCGTTGACTAGACGACTCTCCGTTCATGACCTAATCCGGTTTGAAATCCATCCCCGAAACAATGTCGACTCCACTGGGGATGTCGTTTGTCAATGCAAAGCTTCCATATTGGATATGGAGTTCTCTCACGGACCATTAGAGAATGAGTATTCATGCTTCATTTTATGAGAGCATTACTATGGGAAGATGATGGAACACAAATCTGCCAAAATCTTATCTAAGAAAGAAAAGGTATTCTATGGTTAAAAGAAAAACAAATGATTAATTTCTCTTACACTTCTTTTTTATTTCATGGGTTTCATGCTTGCCCATGTCTGAAAAGGCAACAAGTTTGGCTGTCCATGTTTTATTCTTGGTTTAAATCTTTCGAGAAAATGGGTTTCATGTTGTCCGTGTTTTATGTCATGGGTTTCATGCTTGCTCATGTCTGAAAAAGCAACAAGTTCGGTTGTCCATTTTTATTCTTGGTTTAGATCTTTTAAGAAAATGGTTGAAAGGTTTGGAAACATTTGATCCATCTTCATCTTCACAAAATTTCTGGTTTGTTTTCAAAGTAAAATGGTGGTATAGATTATTCTACCATGAAAAATGGCAAAAAAGGGTAAATATTGTATTGATGTAGTAGCCAAGGCAGAGAGGAAAGGGATTGAGTTCATGCTCGATATCACTTTATTTTCATGGTAAAATAATCTATACCTTTAAATAATATATCATTTCGGGGGAGGTCGAGAGGAAAGGGATTGAGCTCCACCTCCTTTCGACGGTTTAAGTAGAAGAGGGGAGGGGCGAAAGCCCTTCTCCTCAAGGCGCTAACGATCCCGACGTCAGCGTCTTGGGGCCGGCCCCGAGGTGCTGAAGACACCAAAGCCTGCTGATGTCAGCACCTCAGGACAGGTCCCGAGGCGCTGGTGTCCAGGCGTGGGGAATCCCACACGCCTCATCTTTAGGCGTGGGAAGCCCCTCACGCCTGATGCCTAGGCGTGGGGAGTCCCCACGCCATTTATCAACAAAAGGGGTCCTAGGGACTCCGATGACTTGTTTCAGATGGATCTCAACCCGCCCCCACAACGGGTTTGGTTCTTTAATCTCTCTTATCAATTCACATATTTAATTATCATATTAGATGTCATATATGTGTTTAAATTACATTGGAGTTGACGTTCACTTCGAGAGTTTTGCGTCTGTCATGTCTGTATTCACTCTGTCATCGCGAGCATATCTTTTCCTTGACAGATGAGGATCTTTGGATTATTTACCTACATATTATGAGGATTTATTGATTTGTTCATCAATTCCTTATGAAATTTATAGATTTATTATTCTTACCCGTCAACTCTCCACAGAGATTTCTAAATTTATTAATCAATTTATCACAGAGATGACGGGTAAGAATAATAAGTCCATAACATGTTTGAAATACACAAGTTACTATTGCTACAATTGTTGCCATCGAATATGGCCATTAGCGTATGGATTAAATCTAACTTAGAAATTTATCATGGATACACTCATGCTAAAAGTTGTGTGTAAGGGCGACGTAAGTGCGAAATAGAGATGCATTATAAGGGTTCAAAGTAGGAACATATGTGTATGTGCAATGGAAGTTCAAAGTAATAACTAATGAATAATAAAAATCTGAAGTAGGAATGAGTAGCCCTTTAAGTGTGACCATTATAAATAGTTTAAATGGTCACATAAGTACGTGCCCCCTTGGGTAACTTGATTTGATTTAAATGCATATATATGTGCATTCTTAGGCAGTATCATGCAAGTTCCTATGTATAAGCACTTTCACAGGCCGAATCATCTAAAGATGACACTTCAGCGTGTTTACCTGCCGCCGAGCAATTTCTTGATGAACTCTACCATGATTGGATTTTCTCTTGGGTAATATGTTGCCTTGATGTTATGTTGCGTTGGTTAAAATCATCTTTGGTGAGTTTTCTCGATCAGTTCTCTAATATAATTAATATTGCAAAGCGATGGTAATGGCTCTGATGAATTATCTCTAGTAATGTTAAATATGAACGTATCATTGAGACGTATGTCATATAAGACCATGATATAGTTAAAGAATGTTGTTTGACTCTGTTAACTTGTTATAATACATCACACCTGAACACACATCGTGAACGTGTATATGATACAAATCTTATCATGTGTATTCACTCGTGCTAACACTGAACATAAGGTTTGTGCATTGCTAGTGTATATATATTTTTCAGCTTGTCATTCTTCAGTGAATATCGTCATGATCAGACTTTTTATTAAGTGAGGCTCATCATAGTCAACTACTTCTTGCATCTCTTATTGGAGGCTAAATGAAAGCAATTGATACATCATCACATCGAACTGGGGGCTACAACAATGAAAATGACCCTGCATGACTGATTTAGTGAAGAAACATTCGTCATCACAATTGATCATTTCACAATTCGGTGACTCATCAAGTAAGATCATAACACACACCGAGACTATGTACAAGTTCAAGTGCTATGCATTTGAACTTGCATAGGGGGTTAATGTTTATACATGAATTTTCCATTCTGGACATACCTTATGGGTCTACCCGCCCTGATCAGACCTCTGTGATTATTTACCTATAACCGTTAAGTCAAGTGACAAGACTTGGGCGGACCCTTACCGCCTTGAAAATGAATTGGAGGCATACATATTGATAGGTTTAAGATGAGGTTCGTTGTGTTGGTCCGTCACTACGACCTTCTCAATAGGTTTTAGATGCGCCGTCCTCTCATTGAGGATGAACTTAGAGACACGTTGCAGCGTCCTATACTTTGGCCTTTAGATACATTGGCAATCGTTGATTGACAATCATAAAATTATGGTTTATCCCCCACTTTCTATATAAAAGACTTAACACTCCTATTGAGGGGGGGGGGGGTATTTTTTGATGTTTCACACACACACACATTTGAGGGCTCTCTCTCCCTTTCTCTCTCCTTGGCAACCCCGAGGAGGTGCATTTACTGGCGGTTGTCACCGTCTAGACGGCTAAGGATGCTCATCATTTCCTCCACGCTAGGCCTCCATGTTCCCAAGATATTTTCGATGACTAAACAACTCTCCGTTCATGATCCGATCCGATTTGAAATCCATCCCCGATATAGAAACTGATTATATTTACCTTTTAATCACATATATGATGATGATAGAGATCAAATAAAAATGATTTCAAAATTTAAGATTAAACTAACAAGAAATAAAGGTCCTGGGCCAAAATGAAAAAAATATGGGCGAAGCTCAAGGAAATAACATAGTTTAATCATTGTTTTAAAATTACTAATAATTTTATTTAATAAATCATTAGTAATAATTTTTCAATGAAAGATATCTTAATTTATTGATGATATATCATGCATGATTGACATCTCATTTTCATAAATAGTATTGGACTAAAGTTGTTTTCAGGAGAATGATTTGATATCTTAAATCTTAACTACACGGAATATAATGTTGAAAAACGCTAAGTAGCAATGTAGCATCACGGTGCCAACACTATTATGAGTTTATAGTGTATCCCGATTAAGGTGTGTAATCGTCTCAAAAAATTTGTCATGTCCTGAAAAATTGTCCGGAACCGAGCGGGATGGGACACATGATGAAAATTTTTATCCCGACTTGTCCCGTCCCATCCCAATTTTTCATAAATAGCAACATTTTTATTTTATTTTTAAAATTTTACCCTTAATTTTTTAATTTTAACCCTTAGTTTTTTGTTTTTTAATCTTTTAACCTTTTAAAATTTAAACTAATTTTTTTCCTTTAAATTTTTTATCCAAAATACTCATCCCGTCCCGTCCTACTCAGGATTTCCGCTCAACACGGGACGGGACATGACTTAAAAAAATGTCTCGTCCCGATTGGGACGGGACAAAAAGGCTGCAAAACCATGTAAAGGGAACGATAATATACATTTTATTAATTTTTATAAAGTAAAAGGAGATAAATGTCATACAATTTTATAAATTTATTAACTAGAAGGAGAACAAATGATAATTTAAAACATTTTATATAAATCATGATATACAATATCCATAAATCAGAAAACGTAAGGGGGCTTGCCCCTTACATTGCATGTGGCATCACCCCTGTCTCTTGTGATGTTTTAATTTTTTTTAAATGTTTAAAATTAGATTTATAATGTATTTGAGAGTACTTGTGGCTAATTAGAAACATTTTTGTATGTCAAAATGCTAATGCATCAGTTAAAAATTATCACATAATCATTTTATATGAAATATTTGAATGTATTTTGAAGTATATTTGTTTATATTTAGAAGTATATTAAGAAATATTTAGATTTTTTTTGTATAAGTGCTTCTAAGTATAAATTTTTTTATAAAATAATAACACTTAAATGTGTTCTAAAATAATATTTTTTAATGTAATAACTTATTTTCAAGTAAAACACTCTTAAAGCCACATTTAAGGTGTGTTTGTCAATATTTATGACTAGAAATACTTGTATACATCAAAACATCAATATTTTAGCTCATAATTATGTCATATATGTTTTTTTTAAGAAACACTTGCATATATTAGAAATCATATTTATGTGTATAAAAATTAGGGTGTGCAAAAACTGACCAAATCGATCAAACTGAACCGGACTAAACTGAAAATGATCAGCTTGGTCAGGTTTTTAGCTAACTATGGTTGGTTTGGTCTTGGATTTAAAAAAACAAACTTTCGGTTTGGTCCAAATTTTTCCTCACATATATATTATATTTATTTTCTCACATTTTCTCCTTTCATATTTCTCACATTTCTCTCACTTTACATTTCTCTCATCTCTCTTTAATGTTTAATTTACATGTTATGGTTTAAATTGTGAGTTTTTATTATAATGTATAAAAAAACTTAAAATTTTTTAAAACGTGAATGAATAAATTCATTGATCGACCTTTTGAAAGTTAATAATAAAAATCATTGGTGGACCGTAAAATCCGCCAAACCGATCAATTGATTTATGGTCTAGTCGGTTTGGTTTATTTGTATGTAATTGGTCGGTTTAGTCCTCATTTTAACAAAACCGTGAATTTCAATTGTGTCCAAATTTTGTGCTAAAACCTGGACCAAACCAACCATGCACACCCCTAATGAAAACACTACATAATGTATTTTTTTTGTAGAAGTATTTTCACATAACAAAATGTATTTTAAACAACAAAATTTATTATATATATATAATTTAAAGTAACATTTTAATACATTAAAGTGATTCTATATGGAATACACTCTGGACCGCTTTGGTATAAGGGCATATTTTTCCATTTACCTAGAATCCTAGAGTATTTCAGCGATACCCTTGTTTGGTATCTATTTGGAGTGGTTTTCTTTTTTCCTGCAATGTTGAGATGTCCTATATTTGAGGGTATTTGTAACCCTCCCAAATCAGAGGAACGTGGATGCCGAGCATACACATATTTTCATTACCAATATTATCCTCATCTTCTTCAGTCAATAAATGAAAACTTCTATACCTGATGAGTTTTTATGTGGTTCTAAGTGTGAGCTTTGTAAGAATAAAAATCAATTGAAGAAAGAGAGAGCTTCAGAAGAAGAAAGAAGAAAATTAAGGGTAGATTATGCCAAGAACGCAACAAAAACTATTTTGGTGAGTGCAGAACCAAATAGAGGCAAACTTGAAGACCCTAATCGAAACTGTAGAACCAAATCAAAGTTGCATATCCAAAACGAACAAAGAAAAGCACGAATTCAGAGCAAAGTAATTATCCCTATACGAAATCATTGAGAAAATCACTATTACACAGCAAAAACAAAACACAGAATGATACAAAATCACCGAAAAAACTCCTTTAGTTGGTGATTTTGAGCTTAGGTAATAATATGTTTGATGACATCTCAGATTGCCTTGTACCACGCCCGAATCCCATCATTGAACCTCCGATTAAGCAGTAAAATCGTGCGGTTAGATTTTCACAGGCCAAAAATTGAAGTTTAAGGCAAACAATAAAGAGACATTTGAGAAGGAATGGCTTGGACGAAGAGTGGCAGAGAGAAACTTTGGAGACAATACTGAAGATAGATGAAGAATAAAAGGGGTAGAGAGTAGGGGTGTTCAACGGTCGGTCTGGTCGGACTTTCGGAGGAAAATAAGACCAGACCAAAATCACGGTCCTCCTATACGGAGGATCGAACGGACCAAAAATCTGAAAAAAATCCAGACCGACCAGACCGAAATTCAACGGTTGGTTCTGACGGACTCAACGGACTAAATACATGTTTTACAATAAATATATTATTTAACAATAACGACAAATTTTGACTAGGAGTTTACCATATCCAAACTTCAAAGCACTAATATTCAACATTTAAAAATATCCAAAGTTCAAAGTACTAATATCTAATATTCAAAAATATTCAAACTTCAAGGAGAGAAGTTAGGTCTGTTGCTGGACTGAGAAATAACCTAACCCTAAAAAAATTATATATATATATAGTATCTATACGGTCGGTCCAGAATTAACAAAAATTCTGGACCGGTCCGAATTTTCGGTCCTCTTTAAAAGAAGGACCGAACCGACCATTAACAATAAAAAAACCGTCCAGACTAATCAATTTCAGATCGGACCAGTTCGGACTAAACGGTCTGGACGGTTTTTGAACACCTATAGTAGAGAGTTTTGGGTGAAATACCTTAAAAATGAAATAAAATAATATATAAAATATTTTAATTAACGTAAGGTTAAAATTAGAAATTGATAACTATATCTCAGGAATCTCAATTATTACCAAACATAGTAATCTTAACTTTTCAGACATATATTTTTCCACAATCATATTTTCGCAATCTTATTCCAGAAATTATTTACTCACAATCTTATAATAAATGACCCCTCAAACTCAACCTTAATCTTTCTATTTAAAAAAGAACGGAGCAAATTCAAATCATAGTAGTCAATTCCGTTCCGTTTCGGGGTGGTAAAATTTCATCCTTAAATTCGATCAGTTCCGACCGGAACAGAATATTCCGGCAAGAATGGGCGAAATGGCAATAATTTCATTAAGAGTGCAACAACTCATGTGGCTACAGAATATTCCGGCTAGAATGAGCGAAATAGCAATAATTTCATTAAGAGTGCAACAACTCATGTGGCTAAAGTTTTTGAAATACACTTTCCCACAAGGTTCCACCCCCTTGCAAACTTGTATTTTTACTTCATTTTTGTTCAATTACAATTTTTTAATTTAATTTTTGTCATATTTTTTTTAGAATATGTAACTTATTTAGATTAAATGTGTTGATTATTTATTTATAAATTTAAATAAATGAGTGATTATTTTTAGATTAAATGAATGATTTTTTTAGATTAATTGAGTGGTTCGCATATTGTTTTATTACTTTTCATGTGAAGAATTATGCTAAATAAGTTAAAATGCTTGGAATATGTATGAGTTCTTAATATAATGAAGTTTTTAATGATGATTTAATGTACATCTTATATAAGTTATTTATAATAATTTTTTATAAATTCAAAATTTTTTTTCAAAACGAAATATCAAAATATTTAAAATATTTTATTTTTTTAAAAAATTAAAACGATCAAGAAATAAAATTGATTACCATGATTCAAATATGCTCTTTCCCTTCAACGAAATGAAGAGAACGTGTATCTATGAGGGATGGTGATATTGGGAAAGTCACAGCGAGTGAGAGCGGGGACCACTTTGGGTTGCCAATTTGGTGAAAACAAAGATGATAGGCGAGGTGCACGTGGGAGTAGCAATCGTCTCCGCGGAAGACCGACGCGTCACAGAACATAAAGACTAGTCAGCCCGCACGACTCTTTCACTATCGTGTGCGAGGAGAGAGAATGGATACTGCGCACGTGGGCGTTTGTCGGTTAACAGACGACAGGGATCAATGGGAGCTGTGATACATGGAAATAATTTAGGATATTTTTGGATTACCGTATCAATTTAAGTAAAAATTGATATTTGATAAAAAAATATTAATTTTTTTTTTTATCGAGTGTCAATTTTCACTTAAAAGAGTATAATGTTTTTGGAGTACTATAATTTTTTCTATATTTAGGAATTACTAGGTTTTTCATCAATCTTTAAATTCTCTTTAAAAACATAGTTAACATAGTTTTTTTAGTTTACAAATTCTAGGAAACAATTTAGATTATTATGACTTGTGAGTATAAAATGAAGTATTTAATCAACTGTGTCGATTTATTTTGTTAGATTAACATAGTTTTTTTTGTTTATTTATCACATTAACATAGTTTATTTTGAGGTTAAGCACGAAAACATTGTTGCATTTTGGTATGTTTTGTAAGCATCTTCTGTGAAGATTTTTTTAAAGAGATTTAGTTTTGGATGTTAAGATATTTGTAATCAGGTTTCATCTTATAGAAAATTTTACGTTTAGTGTCTCTCTCTACGCACCATTAGTATGTATTTCATTATTTTTTTTTACCATTTTCCAGTCACCTAGTAAATTGATGTACCCTTTCACTTAGATTAAGTTTTGAGTATGCCTGATGTGTTACTTAGATTAAGAATTTTGAGCTAAGTGATTTTTTAAAGGGAATTAAATGGTTTTCTAGGTTTGAGATACTTTAAAGCTTGTGGATAATTGTGATATATGTAAACAAATCGAGTTCTTAGTTGTAAATATTAAAATTGCAAGTATGGAGTTCAATTAGAAAAATAGAGTGTGATGACAAAACAATACATTAGTTTTTTCGGCTTTAATCCTTTAATTTGTTTAAGTATAAAGCAAAAACATATTTTTTTTTAAAATCTTTTTGAGATTCAAAAGCATCGTTTAATTAAGAGAAGAAGATCATTGAATGTTTGCTGTGGCACCGACAACCTCGTGAAACCAAACTTCATTCCAAGAAGAAATATTTTAGTACCCGTGTACATGCTATATTATGCATCTGTTTTTACAACTCACCGCTATTTATTCATTCTTTTTATGAATTTAAAGGAATTAAATATCATAGCCACCATTTTTAGTGTCTTACTTCAACTCCTCCACAGTCAAATATTAATGTTAAACTCGATCCCATTGTCACCAAATTTGGCTCCTTTTGTGGGAAATAAAGAATGAAAGAAACATAGGAGGAAGGAGGAGAAATCTGAGAGAAGGAGAGAAGAGAAACTCAATCATTCATTAACCAAGAACAGTAAACAACAAACAAACTTAAAGAAGAAGAGCCGACGGCTTAAAAGATAAACATGCCATTAACTAACTAACAACTAAACTAATAATCTATTTACTTAACACCCCCTCAAACTCATCTCAAGAGGAATGATGAGTTTGTCTTTAAGAAAACTGAATTGAGGAATGGATAAAGACTTGGTAAATAGATCTGCAAGTTGTAGTTGAGAGTCACATGCTTGACGACCAAGTCATTCTTCATCACCCTCTCTCAAACAAAATGAAAATCAAATTCCACATGCTTTGTGGGAGCATGAAAAATGGGTTAGAAGCTAAAAAAACAGCTGATGTGTTATCACAATAAAGGATATGAGCTTGAATCTAGTGTACATGGAGATCTCGAAGAATTTGTCTAAGCCAAGTCAACTCTGTTGTAGTGTTGGATAGGGCTTTATACATCTACTAATAGTTGCTTGCTTCTTTGCACTAAAAAACACGATTTGGACCAAGGAAGATGACAAATCCTGATGTTGATCTTCTGTCGGATGGATCTCCAGTCCAGTCAACATCACTGAAGATCTGCAAATGAAGAGAGCCAAGTTTAAAACAAATACCATGATCAATACTGCCACAACAGCAAAGTGAGCAGTAGTGGGAGAGTGCATAAATTGACACACCCTGTTGATAGTAAAGCTTATATCTGGTCTGGTAAAAGTTAGATACTGAAGAGAGTCAACTAGACTACTTCTATATAAAGTAATATCAGATAAAGAGGAACCAATTTGACTGTACAGAGGGGACTTCGTAGAACAAGTGGACTGACATGGCTTAGCTTGAAGCATTCTAGCCTTGAGAATTAAGTCTCTAGCATATTTATATTGATTAACAAAAATATCATTAGAATTTCAACTAATCTCAAGACCTAAGAAGTACTTCAAGTCATCTAAGTAAGACATATCAAAATCCTGTTGCAAAGAATTTGTTCAACTAATCACAATATCATCAACACAAAGTAAAATGTAAGTGAGAGAAGTAGAGAAAACATACACAAATAAAGATGTATCGGCCTGAGAACCTACAAAGCCAAGAGATAGAAGATGACTAGTAAATTTTTGGATAAACTACGGTTTTGCCCCTGTAGTTTAGGATAATTTTTATTTTAGAACATCACTTTAAAAGTTGGCAGAGTAGACCCTACAGTTACGTTTTGAATTCACGTTAGACCTTCCGTAGCACCTCCACTTAAAAATAATAACGGTATGTCATGGTCTGCTTATGTGACAAGTAGTTTAACATCATTCGCAAATAGAGTTCTTCGTTTGACCTTCTTTTTTGTAGAGTTCTTCTTTCTCCTCCAATCCATTTTAACAGAGTTCTTCTTCCTCTTCGTTTGTGAGCAGACCCAAGTTCTTCTTCCTCTTCATTCACGAGCAGACCAGAGCAGCAACGTCTTCGAGATTTACAGTAACTTTTCAAGTTCAAGATTAGGGTAAATGTTTGCTAATTTCTCATATTATTTTATGTTGCAATTCAAGTAAGATTAAATTTAGATGAAAATCAGCCGTTGGGATTATAAATTTAAGTGAAAAATCAGTAGTTGGGGTTATAATTTAACATATTAATTTCATGCTAATTTCTTCTTTTTCAAGATGAATTTTGTCCTATTGGTTTTAGTGTTTAGTGCTTCTGAATCTGTCTATCATACTTTAGTTAGGGTTATAAATGTACTAGATTATTGGAATGACTTCTTGAACCTCAATTACATCCATTTCACATGGACGTCAACGACTACCACTATGGTATTGTGGAGTTGCTGTTTAGATCAGAACATCGTGGACACAAGCAAGCCTAGGGGGAATTTTGGTCTTTATGCATACTTGGTGAGCCTATGCTATAATATTTTACGGTTTTACTGAACGTTTGGAACATCTATATAATAGTGTATTATTTTACTATTAGGGTGGGGATGATCCAGGTTGTGTATATTTTACTTGGTGCGGAGATGATTTACCAAATTCAAAAGAAAGGATTAAGCTTCTGAAGAAAAAATTGAAATTGTTGAATAAAAACAATATTAGTCCAAAATGAAGAAGATGTGGTTGTTTATAGTATTATCATGGCTTGTAGTTGTGTTTATGTTATTGATAGGATGCCCTAAAGAAGATGTTAGTGGTGGTTTATGTAGATTAGGCTAACGTTTATCTGTTTATCTAGATGTTCATGACATTATATAGATCCCAACTTATTTGGTACTCTTTTGGTGTAACTGATGCCACAATATGGATTAACTATGAATAAACATTTCTACTTATCTGGTACTTCCATTATGAATGAGCATCAATTATGAATGAGAATTTTCAATGAAATTAGGATCCCATTAAACCTAAGGTGATTGATTATGAATAAGCATTTTAGTATTCTAAAATTGGCATGAGTGCCAAAGAACCTTTAAACTGCATAGAGCATTAAGAAGGTTTAATTGTCTATCACAAGGTGAACTTTCAGTTTTAGTCATCCATCATCTCATTTCCACTATCTATTATATCCAAAAATACATCCAAACCGAAGCTAAAATCATATTCAAAATAATAGGTTCTGATTATCGAGAAATCATCCATCAAAATACATCTTAAAACATCTAAAAAGGAGTTTACAAAAGCATCCACCAGCACCTATATCAACATATTAACATCCAAAAAAACCATCAAGCAACACTTATATCAATATATTAACATCTGACAAAAGAATCCCAATACCTATTAACATGCCCAAATATCGCATATTAACATCCTAACGGCCAAATCAACATAGAAGCCTAATCCATCACAAAAAAAACAACACCAAAACCTATTAACATCCATTAAAACAATATCAAGTAGCATAAAACAGAATCACAAACACTATCCAGTTTACATTACAAAAGCATAAACAAAATCATAAAACAAATTCCTTCCCAACAGCAACACCTCTACCCCTTCCTCGACCTCTCCTAGCATCAATAACATAACTGCTTGCTTGAGTGGAGGCTTGAATTCTAATAGTAGCAGTAACATAACTGCTTGCTTGAGTTCCAACAACATTACTTACTTCAGATGGAATATGAAAAGATAAAGTATTGTGAAAATCAAATATACATGGAAATGAACATAAACAAAACATATTACATGTAAAGTAAAGTAGAAGCTTATTCTGAATCCCATGAACCACTTTGCACCCCTATTAGTGCCTATAGTAGCGTTCTTCATTCTTGGGCCATCATTTTTCTTTGCAGTAACTAGAGCCCCCTTACATGTCCTCTTATTGTGCCCAAATATGTGAAATTTGCTACAAGTTAGTGTCCCATTCTTTCTCTTCAACATCATTGGATTTGTTGGCTCATCATTGTCTTTACTTCTTTATTTCTTTGGCCTCCTAAGTGGCCTTTTGAACTTTGGAGACAACATCATATTTTCATCATTGATGACTTTAGGTTAAAGGTTTGACCCATACATGGCTGTATAAAATGAGAATAAATGGCTAACATTGTATCTTTGTGATAGAACTTATCAACATACTCATCAGGGTTATTGCCTATAAAGTAAATACATTGTATGACATGCCTACAAGGAATACCAGACACATTCCATTTATAACCGTTGTAAGATCTAGCATCCAAGTTAACTATATACCTATCTCTTTCACAATCAACTTCAAATTTATGTTCTCCATTCCATACAACTTGACAATTCCTAGAAGCCTCAACAAACTTCTGCAACTTCGGTTTAATTTTAGAACCAATGAGACCATCATACTTCATAATTTCAGCCCTATTTTGTTGTATTTGATTTATCGAAGTCCTTTAGATATTCTCATTCATTATCATTATCAGCTTGTCCCTATATTCCAAGATGTATGAATTGAAGCTCTTAGAAAAGTTATTAAGTAATATGTCACACTTTGAATAAACACTGAATACATGTTTTGCCCAATGTTTGGTAGGGTGATTTTTCAACCACGTATATGCAGCTTCATCTAATTCTTTCAACACATTCATCTTCTTCTCAAACTCTACAATGGTACTTGCCTTTGTAGCATTCCACATGTAATCCTTGTAAACCTTACCCTTTCATGTGGTCTTGAAGTTGGCATATAAGTGCCTAATACAAAACCTGTGATCAAAGGTAGGATAACCCTCCAAAGTCTCTTTCAAACCCTTTTGTTGGTTTGATTTAAAAGTTCACTATTTTGACTCATCCACGCCTCTTATATCACTGAATAATAAATACATGAACCATCCCTGAGAATCCCTTGACTCATTCTCCACAACTACCCAAGCAATGAGGTAAATACTATCATTGCCATCAATACCAATTGCTACCATTAACTGACCTCCACAAGGACTTTTAAGATGGCAAGCATCAAGGTCAATGATAGGTTTGCAACTACTAAAAACACCATGATTGCAAGCATCTAAACAAACATACAATCTTGGGAAGATAGCAGCCCTATCAATCTGAGGCATGTCAACTTGAACTCTCTTAAACATTTTTGATATTCCGCTCACGAACTGTTCGTGATTCAGATCTATTTTTTTAATTTTTAAAACCGATCGATTCTAGCAGTAAATATATGAAAACATCCTAAAAATAATTTAATATGAACATCTAATAAAAACGTACAATTAGAATAATTAATTTTTAAAATTTTAAAATTATTATTTTTAAATAAAATATAGCAAAAGATAGTGATACAGAAGAGCTATCATAAAAAATTGTAAAATCAAATTGTTTTTAAAAACATTGAAGATTTTTTTATCTTAAAGGTTGAAGAACACGAAGAATATTTGAGAGAGTTCCACCAAATTCAACCATGCAGAATAAAAGTGAAAAATCATTTTCCCTTAATGTATTCGTTTTAATATCGTATATGCATGATCGAACTTAAATTGGTTTTAAATTATGTAATATGATTAAATAAGTTAAATCAAATTCTTTTTTATGTTCCGCTCACGAACCGTTCATGGTTCAAATCTAATTTTTTTATTTTTAAAACCGATCGATTCTAGCAGTAAATGCATGAAAACATCCTAAAAATAATTTAATATGAACATCTAATAAAAACGTACAATTAGAACAAATAATGTTTTAATTCTTAAAATTATTTTTTAAAATAAAATATAGCAAAAAATAGTGATACAGAAGAACTATCATAAAAAATTGTGAAATCAATTTGTTTCTAAAAACATTGCAGATTTTGTAAGAATAAGTTTCACCGCTTTTGAAAACTGCTGCAAAAAGCAAAAATTATAAAATATTCAAATTGATCAAACATTTAAAACCGCTTAAATTATTATAAAGTCACTTTCAAACACTCTAAAAGCAAATACCAAACGGGCCTAAAAACACTTATTTTTATTAGGTGATCATTAACAATATGAAATTTTTAAGAAAATAAAATAAAAAATGGTTAAGGATAAAATAAAAAAAATAGTCACCTAAATTTGAAAAAAATAAAAAATTCATGCAAAAGTTTATAAACACTATGACATTTTAAACGCTATAAAAAGCCTACGATGACATTTTATAAACACTATAAAAAATCTTTCATAGCATTTTATAAATGTTGTAGTAGGTCTTTCATAGCGTTTTATTAATATTATCGTAGGTCTTTCATAATCTTTTATAAATGCTATCATAGGTCTTTCATAACCTTTTATAAATGCTATTGTATGCATTTCATAGCATTTTTCATTACTTATTATTTAGTTAATGTTATTAAATACTTTTTATAAATTTTTTTATTACTTATACTTACAATTGTACAAATATAAAAAAAAATATTTTCAAAAAATATCACGAAATAACAAAATCACATATCATTTTATTTAGTTAGTCAAAATTATTACACACTAATTGTCTACTAGAAATCACATCTCAAAATGATAATTACATATTGATTTTTACATAAAGCGAACAAAAATAATTTATCCAAAAAAACTAAAATCTAGTATAAATTCACATCTAAACAAATCTGACAACCCACCGCTTACGTTTTATGGATCTAGGGCCATTGGCCATAAGAGGATGGGAGTTGGAAGTCCTATAGGTACTGAATGTGGAGGTACCTTAGGAGGTCCACTTGGTGGTAATCCTTGGTGAGGAGGTGGTGGTGATGCTTCAGGAACCGTTATGTCATTGGTTGTAAGAGCACCTTGTGGCTTGCTTGTTTTTGTTGGGTTTATTCTGAAGTATAATTGCAATTACAGATGTTTATGTTGTATCTGGCAATATGACAAGATCAATGTGTTGTACCAAAGCATGGATGATCCATTCGGATGAAGGAGAAAACCTCAAATTCCAAATAGTACAATCTAAATGATCAATAACTAAGAAATGACTTATTGGATAAGAAAGTTAGGAATTAGTGGCAGACTTATAACATTCCATGATATAGTATAGTCGTTGGTGGAAAGCAACCAAATTTTGACATTTAACTGCAAACCAAGTTTATTATCTTATGTCTCAAAATGAAACATTTATCAAGCAACCAAGTTTATCTGAACAATGTCTTATAAGACCATAGCAAAACTTAAGTGATCGAGAAGGTTCAGAGTAACACTAAGCCTTTCAAATCCATCCATTCCCTCACCCCCAAAACAAAGAAGAAAAAAATAATTAAATATGAATTGTATGGAAGTATAAGGTTTACATTGAAAAATACATACCATGTAACAGGATACTCAAAACCATTAGAATATTTGATACTAAATCTACTACCAAAGTTTCGAGTTTAGCATGTAGTTCACTCTTGTGCATTAGTTGATGGAGAATGATAGTCAAATAAGAAAATATGATTAAATAAGTAGGAAAATGTTTATGGAATTAACATCACAGTAACATGTAGTTAAATGTGTTTGGCACAAGCTTATAAGAACTACAATAAACACTCAACTTAGCATATGTAAAATTGTTCAGGTAAAAGTTATTATTCACTCTCTATAACAAGGAAAATCCATTAATACTAATAATAAAACTCCAAGTGCATGGAAGTGAAAGTTTTAAAAATTTACCATGTAAAAGAAACAAGAACTTTAATTTTGAAACTAATTTTGAAACAAGGACTATTTGTCCATAGAGTTCCTTTTCTTTGCAAGATTTTTGTATTTTACAAAAAATTGTGTCTGTACAATCCTGGAAGAGAGTAGCATATGAAAAAATCAACATAAACATGATTAGTTAATTAATGAAAGAGAAGCAGTTAAAATAAAAGTACAGGCAAAGATACAAACATGGAAATATTTTCCAAACATCCAGCAGATAAAATTGAAAGGTCAACAAGCGCGTTCTATATTCATATACGTATGAGCCTTCCACTGGCTGAGTGTGTGTGCACACACATGCATGTGAGAGATGGAGCAATGGAAACAATTTTAAATAGTTATTAGATACGTTGAAAAGGCTTCTCTTATTTTTTTCAACATACCAAGCAATAAAGCATTTTAAAGAGAAAAAATGATTTTCTGCAGATCAATACCTTTGCCTCTTGGAGCATGTGTTGCATGTCTCCACTATATCACTTGTATTACACAAAGATGATGATGAAACCTTAACACCAGTATCTAAGTCCATGGAGTTCCCTTTCCATTTATAGATAATGGGACAAATCGTAAAGAAATTGAAAGTTTATAAATTTATACAGTTAATGCATTTATCACTTAAAAATGGTTCAAGCAACTTAAATTTGTTGAAGGATAGTATAAATCCTAGGGTATTGGAGAGTATCCATGTAAACAAAACAAATTATAATTCTACACCAATCTTTTGGAAGCAAAAAACCAATCCTATGCACCAAGTAAATACAGATAAATATTCAAAATTTATGTTCAATAGTTATCTTTTAACCTCTTGTTCTTCATCTTGGAATTAAATATAGTTATTTGTTCTACCTGATCTCACATTTTTGTGCAGAATCTAAAAAAACAAAGATATGAAACAAAGCACGCATTCGTTGTAGTGACACTCTATAATTAATAATAGAATATCATTTATTACCAATAGTAAAGCTTCATGTGCATACAAATAAAATTTTTAAAATTTATCGAGTGTCATTGCATGTCTGAAAATGATGAAGTTGAAAATTAATTTATATTAGAGTATGAAATTGTACTAATAGGAAAAGTCAACTCAATTCACTATTTGCATATTTATGTATACGTGCTTCACTATGCTCTCCATAAGGTTTTGCATATGATCAAATTTGTTCTTCAATTCGTTATGATCTTTTTGAAGCTCTGTGTAGGCTTGATCTTTTTGAGATAAAATAGAAAGTTTGATAAGAGAACCCGTTTCCACATACTCTAAGTCGTCCATGTCTCTAAGGACCAAGAACTTGAGATAAATAATCGTCAGCCAAATTTTGTATCCCAGATGATGATGCACCTTGACTTAACTCATTGAACTTTTTTCTGAAAGGCAATATTGTCATGCAACATTTATTATCTAGTTTTGTGACACTAAATAGATAAATAATGAAACACTTAATTTATATTAAGTTTAAGAAGTTGAAAATGGTGGCTAAGAAGCATAACTTTCTAAGGGTTGGTCCAAGTGCTCAACTGCTTGGACTTGGAGGTTTTCTCCATTCCATTATAGGTCCTAGACTGTTTTGTTAATTAAAACTCATTAAGCATTCATAAGATTACTATGTATACAATAAAATTGAGAGAGAGAACTTAAACAAAATAGAGGGTTTGGGATGCATCCAATTGCCAAGAAAAAGAGAAAAAATGTCTAAGTGGGAGATAAGCACCCCTTGCATAGAAAGTAACACATGAGTTTGTACAAAATGGTGATAGTTCAATGTAAAATTATTTTAACCCAGGTAACAAGAATGGAGATGATTATGTTAGGTTTTACTGCCACAAGAATATTGAAATTATGTCCATAAAGTAAGGTCTAATAACTATTTATGAGTATTTAGTTATTTCTTAGACATTTTGTATTACTGAATTTAATGAATGAATGAAAGTTTTCCTATTAATTAAAGCGTGTTTATAATTTACCAAGTCCTGAAACTATTATCAACATAAGAAGAGTAAGGATAGAGGGGTCTACCAGCAAACTCTTCTGAAATAATTCAGAATAATATTGATAGTCTTAGGATCGACTGGGCAATCGAGTCTAATTATGACGGTTAGGTTGAACTGAATGATGCTAGTCTGGGGGCATGAGAGTGAAGACTCTGACGGTTGACCTAGACATGTTATAGAACATGTTGAATAGACCAGTAACAAATTAGTTTAGAGCAAAACTATTTACCTAACTCTAAATCTAATTGTTACACCTTAATGGTGTTTTCATAATTACCTTTATCTTGAGGTGAATACCAAACTTGACTTAATTACTTGCGGTCTGTGATACGCCAAAGGAGTGAGTTCAAATTTTCAGATAATACCTCGACTGTTGGATCGTAATTCAACTATATTAGAGTTGCGTGATTCACAGAAATGAAAATTCGTGGTTAGATTGCGAAAGCAACAATATCACCTTATGCTTTATTGATGGATGTCTGAATAAATTAACTTGATAAAGTATTCGATGAAATGAGTAATTGAATAAGACTTGATTGTACGAGACATTCACTGTTATATTTTTCTTATTCACAGTCAATAAAAAAGTTAAGCAAATAATAGCAAGATGGGTAAAATGATAATTTTACATCCCACTCTTATTACTTATATTTATGAAGATTAATATGTTAAAATATACTGTGGACCGTGAAATAAAAGAGTTTATTTGCACCAACAGAAAATGTAGCGCGCATGAATCAAGAGTTGATTAGGCATCGAATCAATAGTGGAGTCGTACGATGTAAGGATTAAATAGGTCGAGAGTTTATGGAGATAAATTCGTCGGGTATATGAATCCTATAAATTTATTCATGTGGGTCCATTCGATCTCAGGTGTAGCTCATGAAGACAAAATAGAAAAAATAACATCAAGAGGACCAAAATGTGTTTTTGAACCGAGGTGTATTTCCTGAATCCATATGTGCGGGGTATTGCGACTTTATTAGTAAAGAGTAATGAATTGATGTTCAAATTAATTAATTTATTTTTATATTTATTTTCTAATTAGTAAATAATAAAAAATAATTAATTAATTGATGGAGATCAATTTAAGTTTATCAATTTGGATTGTTGAATTTGGATACAACATTGACTCTAGGGGGATATGTAATTTTTCACAATAATAAAGAATAAGGGGTGGATTTTAGAAATTACACATATATAGGGTATGTGTGAAAATTCTAAAATTATTATATAATGGATGGGATTAGGGTTGCCTCCCTAACCTAAGTGTGTTGACACAACCCTAATCAGACAGAGCAGAAAAAGGTTTCTCTCTCGCCTCCTACTGCTTGCCGCCAAAATCACCAGAGGAAGAAAAAAACATTGACTCTAGGGAGATATGAAATTTTCTTCCTCAGTTGTTTTGAGAGCCCACACTCAGTTCCTAACGACGTCCTTGCGAGATATACTTTTGAATCCTATGAGGGATTGTTGGTGCGAAACTAATTGAAGTTCTTGGATTTGAAGATCGAAGAATGTGAAACATTCAATAAGGATTCTATCAAATTAGAAAGTCTCCGACACAACGAAAATATATAAATCATTTCTAGCTCTTTTGAATACGTTTAATTTAATATGCATAATCGGATGTATGGATGGATGTTATGGTATTGGTATATTTTTGTATGGTAGATTCAAAATTATTTTGAATGTGTTTTATGAATGGATCTTGATATATTGCCTGTAAGCGTTTTATTTTTCAATTTTAGAATTGATGTACGCCAAAATTGAGGCATATGATTTTATGTAATTTATTTTCTTGTAAAATTTGTATTTTTTTAAAATTTCATGTAATCCGCCGTCGCCTTGAAAAAAAATCACCACCGCTGCCGTCGCTGCGACCACTGCCGCCCGACGTCGTAGCCCACTGGTGTCACCGTCACCACCTCCGTCGGACGTCACCGCCCGTCGCCCTCTTCCTACTATCCTCCGTAGTGCCTTGCGTGGTGACTAGGGTTAATGATACCCTAAGCGATAACGATTAGGGTTTAAGAAACCTTGTGACGTTTTGCAAAAACTCTAATATCATCTTTTATCTTTAATATTTTGAATTTTGAATTTTAAACAGATAAAAGATAATTAAAGTTTAAAAGATATGATATCAGATATTTAAAAGATAATTATCCATTTTCTCTTTTGAAATTTGATTTTAAAAGATAATTATCTATTTTATCCTTTTTATCTTTTAGATTTTGAATTCGAAAGGATAATTATCCATTTTATCTATTTTATCTTTTAAATTTTGAATTTAAAGGATATTTATCCATTTTTATTTTTATCTTTTAAATTTTAAAAAGTTTTAAAGGGATTATTTAATTAGAAGAATTGTTTTTCTCAATTAAATGATTTTGATCAAAATTTTGAATTTTGAAAGTGGGACTGCATTGTTGTAAAGAGTTACAAAAATGGTAGAACTTCTTGAAGGACAATGAGACAATTATTGACGCCATGAAGATTAGCATTTAAATTAATTATAATTTATTTATTATTTTTTTATGGATTGATTAGAAATGAGCCAATAGGGAGATTAATTTTTGAATGGATGATTTCTCATTAATCTCGCATCATCATATAACATGTCATATAGAAATATTGATATGCCAATATCAAAATATCATGTAGCATGTACATGCATCATTGTAGTTTAATTTATAATGGGTTATAATTTAAATACAATTCAAATTTTATAAAAGTTATAAAATTTAAATTGGGATTTAAATTTTATAATTATCGAAACCTGTTTTTTCCAAATTAATAAACAATTATAAACCTTGAAAAAATAACAAAAAATCCATTTTTCCAAAAACTAAGTGGGAAAGTCGTTTACGTTGAAACATTCCCAATATCCCCAATACAAACTTGATCTTGATGAGGAATTGTTTGGAGCCACCCTAGCGGTCCTCTCTTCAGTGGGAGAAACTTGAGAATCGTGTCCATTTGACTCATTGAGTTTCTTAAGAAGCTAAAGCTTGTAAAGGAAGTCATGAGGCAGGACAATCCCTAGAAGGATTGTTAGCTCATGGAAACTTTTAAAGTCGATGCATCGGTTAAACACTTAGACCGAAACACATTGAAATCCTTCATAGGGGCTAGTTAATGGGGCTGAGGTGACCAAAACCATTGGTGATTCGATAAGCTAGATGTAGTGACATTTTGATAAGCGTTAACCGAACGAGATGAGTCTCGATGCAATAGGAGGTAGCATGACATTGTCCTTATATGAGATAACTTTCCCTGTTGATCATAACATCATGGAAGAAATATTTTTTACTGGATTTTTAAATATTTAAGTATTTGAATCATGCATCATAATTTCCCAAATGATTGAGTTTTTATTTACATCACTTTATTTATTCTTTTCAATAATCATGTCGCTATCCCCACTCTCAACTATCTTAAAAATAAATAAACTCATTAGTGAAAACTATGTGGATTGGAAACGTAATCTTGATATCGTACTGACGGTAGAAAAGCACAAGTTCGTGCTCACCACACCTTGTCCCATTGAGCCTATTGCTGAATCGACTCAAAAAGAAAATGATGCTTATGCTTCTTGGTTGCTTTCTGATGAGATAACATGATGTTACATCTTGGCTTCTGTTAGCACTGTGTTGCAACAACAGCATCAGAACATGGAAATTGTCGCTGATATGATGTTGAACATCACCAAAATGTTTGGAGATCAGGGTCGTCAAGCCAAATAGGCTGTTGTGCGAAACTTCATGAACTGTATGATGAAACCCGGAACTCTTGTCGGAGAATAAATGATGTTGATCGATGATTACTTGAATGAGTTGGAGATCATGGGTGTAGAGGTAGATGGCGAGACACAAGTTGATATGATCCTTGAGACTCTGCCTAATATTTTTGAGAACTCCAAATTTAATTATTCAATAAATAAGTTGAGGTACTCACTTCCTGAGCTGATGAAAGAACTGCAGGCTGTTGAGACCCTGTTTCTGAAGGGCAAGAGGAAGACTGGAGAGACAAACTTTACTAAAAGCAAGTCTTCCACCTCTAGCGCCAAAATGAAACCCTAGAGAGTTCCGAAGAAGGCTAAGAAGCAGAACTTCAAAGATGTGAAAGGTAAGGGCAGTGTAAAAGTGAACAAGTTGAAAGACAAGTGTCATCATTGTGGAGCCGTTGGCCATAGGAAATGTAACTGCCCAGACTACCTCAAGGAGTTGAGATCTAAAGGTATAATACTTGTTACTGAGGCCTGTTATGTGGCTGACTCTACTTTTTCATAGATTGTAGACTCTACAGCCACTAACCATATATGATGTTCCCTACAGGGGTTCAAGGAGATCATAAGGCTTGACGACGGTGAGTTCAGCTTTCGTTGGGGAAATGGAGCATTAGTATCGGCCGTATCTATGAGAACTATTAAATTTTCATTTGATAATAGTTTTATGCTTTTACGTGATGTTTATTATATCCCAGTTTTGGGAAGAACCTTATTTCAGTAGCTAGTTTAATTGTGCAATGATTCAATTTGAATTTCATTAATAAAGATGTTGGTATTTTTGAAATGACTACTTTATTACTACTGCATGTTTGATAAATAAACTGTTTACGTAAAACCAAAAATTCCAATGGTATGCGACACTAAAGTGAATGTTGATTTACAAAGAGTAGTAAAAGTTTGACGTGTGACTCAACCAATCTAACCTATTTGTGGCACTTACGTCTTGGCCACATTAGTCTGGACATGATTAAAAGACTTACAAATGATGGTCCATTATAAACTTTAAGTGTGGGATCACTACCCACATGTAAATCTTGTATAGAAGGTAAATGACCAAGAAACCCTTTTCCGCAAAGGGTTAAAGAGCCACTCAATATCTCGAACTCTTACATAGTGATGTATGTAAGCCATTGAATATATAAGCAAGAGGAAGTTGTGAGTACTTTGTAACCTTCACTGATGATTACTCACATTTTGGACATGTTTGTCTAATGCACCAAAAGTATGAAACCTTTGAAAAGTTCAAAGAGTATAAGACTATGGTTGGGAAGCAATTAGAGAAATAAATCAAAACGCTATGATCTGATCATAGTGGAGAGTATTTGTTAGGAGAGTTCGAAAACTTTCATAATCTAAGGAGGCTGTATGGTTTAGAAAGTTCTTGAAGACTCTGGAAGTTGTTCTGGAAGCAGACAAACCTATGACACTTTATTGTGATAATAGTGAGGCTATAGCAAACTTGAAGGAACCAATGAGCCACAAAAGATCCAAACACATCGAGCGTAAGTATCACCCGATAAGAGAGATTGTTCAGCGTGGAGATGTTGTAGTTACACACATATCGACGGTCAACAATCATGCATATTCATTCACAAACACTTTAAGTAGTAAAGTTTTTGATGGTCATCTGGAGGGCATAAGGATACGAGATTGTACACGCCTACTTTAGTCCAAGTGGGAGATTATTAAAATTATGTCCATAAAGTAGGGTGTAATAACTATTTATGAGTATTTAGTTATTTCTCAGACATTTTATATTACTGAATTTAATGAATGAATGAAAGCTTTTCTATTAATTAAAGTGTGTTTATAATTTACTGAAAATATGGAACTATTGTCAACATAAGAAAAGTAAAAATAGAGTGGTCTTCCAGACAAACTCTTCTGAAATAGTTCAGAACGATATTCACAGTCTTAGGATCGACTGGGCAGTAGAGTCCGATTATGACTGTTAGGTTGAACCAAATGATGACAGTCTTGGGGCATGGGAATGGGACTCTGACGGTTGACCTAGACATGTTATGGAACATGTTAAATAGACTAGTGATAAATTAGTTTTGAGTACAACCATTTACTTAGCTCTAAATCTAATTGTTACACATTAAGGGTATTTTCATAATTACCTTTACCCCAAGGTGAATATGAAACTTGACTTAGTTACTTGAAGTCTTTGATATGCCAAAGGAGTGAGTCCGAATAGTCGGACAATACCTCGGTTGTTGGGATCGTAATTAAACTATGTTGGAGTTATGTAGTTCATAGATATGGAAATTCGTGGTTAACTTGTGAAAACAACAATATCACCTTATGCTTGGGTGTGTGAATAAATTAACTTAGCCAAATATTCGATGAAATGAGTCATTGAATAAGACTTGTGAATTGTACGAGACAATTCACTATCATGTTGATTTTAATACCACCCATAAGAAATGGCATTTTCATTCTAAAATTAAAATGTACTCATGAATAAAAAGATATATATATATATATATATACATAATAGAACGGATTCTTACAAATTGTTTCATTAAAACAACAAATATCAACAAGTCTTTTATAAATTTCACTTAAAGTCATCTAAAATCTAATTTATAAATACGAAAAAATTATTAATTCAAAGAGTGATACATCTTCTTCAACACGTTCTAACCAAAAGAAGTCGTGTCTCACAAAACGAGATTTTCTTCTATCTTTTAATGGTGTGGGCCTGTAAAAGATATTGAAACGAGTGAAGCATGGAGAGAGTGAGTCATAAAAATCTCTCTAATATTCTTTTGCCTAGAAAAATCATAATATTGTATTTTAAAGAATTCGTCCTGCAATATTCAGATAAGTTTACAAGTTTTTCCAAATTATTAACTAACCAGAGATGTTTGCAAGGACATTACGCACCCGATATTACAAATTTCTAATACTTTCTAGTTCAAAGACTCAGCAAACTTAACCAAGAGGTGAAATCCATAGCATGGGTAGTCAATTAATAATATAGAATAGTTCAACTGCCCACAAGGATATTAAGCCTGAAACAAGTTCCCTACAATAGTAGACACCTGTCAAGTAGAATCATGTGGCGTAAGGATAATAAAAGACGAGAACCTCTGACACTTATTTTAGTTCAACAATGATAGAATTGAAACTTGTTTCTAGTCTAACATAATCTCCTCCGGACCCATTCATATTCCATTCAACATTCGTATACTTTAATGCAACCTCTCCAGTTAGATACTTAATTTAACATTGAATTTATATATAAATAATTATATATTACAGACTATCAAATAAGAATAAATTTAATTAAAAGTGATCGACGACTAATGTTTTTGATAATTTAAGTTTTAATATATCTGATAAGTTGTAGATCTTTTGATGTGTAAAGACTTTATAGTTATTTCTATTTTTATGTTGAGTTAAAATAGAAATACCAAAGATGTATTATCTATAAGGGATTATGATCCACATGTCACACGATGAAGAGAAATCATTCTATTCCCTCTAATATCCCATCGTTAGAGAGAAAACATAGATGTTTAATCAAAGGGGACTCTCTAATAGAAAATCGTGTAGATCTGGAAGATCATCCGCTCGGCTCTATATTCTGATCTACTGCTATGGATTCAGGCACGCTTCCGCTTACAGTTAATTGATTCTTGATGTGTTCAACATGAGTTATTGAGATTTATTGCGATACAGTTCATACCGATAAGGATTTTGAATCTAACAAGTGGTATCAGAACAAATCACGTTGAATCATTGACAATCAGTTTATATCTATGATTATACATATTTGTATGTATTTTTTAGTATTCTTGAATTTAATAATTGCAAGATAAAATTATTAGATTTAAGAACAGATTTTTTTATTCAATGATTATTTATGGAGTTCTTTAATTTGATAATTATTAATTAATTATTAGATTTAAGAACATAGTATTTTCAGAATGTTTTTGGTGTATTTTTCAAGTTCGGACCGCCGACCAACGTAATTGGTGACCAATGTGGCGGTCTGATCGCCCTGGCAAGGGAACCGCGACCATTTAGTCGTGGTGGTAAGGGTGGCCATGATCAGATCTGGTCGTGGTGGAGGAAGTTGTCACTAGACTTGGTCGCGACAGTCAGGAAGGCCATGACCAAATCTGGTCAAGCAGATGACAGAGTCGCGGTTGTCGACCACGGTGCTAAGAAGGGTCATGGTCGATGAACGCGACAATGTGAGACTGGAGGCCACCGGTCTCTCTATGGTGAAGATGAAACCCCAGGGTGAATGTTTGACATGTTCACAGGTTGGGTTAACCCGTGAACAGAAGGTGATTTAGATTTTTTTTTTTAAATTTAGGAATTCCAGCCACAAAGGAAAGTTCGCCCACAACCATCAAGGAAGGGCTGGTTTCCCCGGCCCTCAATTTTTTTTAAATTAAAAAAATTATTACATTGTTTTATAACTTAATTAATTTTACGGATAATTTATTAAATTAATTTTAGGGATCGGAAAATTAATTTTAATTTAAGAATTTTCAATAAATTGTTTTGATTATTTTCAGATTTGGGTTAAAATAATTTTAAAACAATTTTTTTAAAGGATTGTCAATTAAATTGTTTTGATTTTGGCTTCAAATAATTTCAAAATAATTTTTCTAAGGATCGTAAAATTAATTTTTTATCAATTAATTTATGGCTTAAATTCGGTACAATTTTAAATTTGAACATTAATATATTATATATTTTAAGATGAATTAGTTGAAACAACATGTCGCTAAATTGACATCTCTTGTGAAAATTAATTTGTCTTAAAATATAAAAGGTTATGTGTGTGTAACTTAAGTGAATATTTATGGGCTCAAAGGAATGTGATAAAATACGCGATGAGTATTCAATTTTACATGTGAACAATAAATCAGCCCAAAGGAAGATTTCTTCTTGGACATGTTATTTATCATCAGTGTTTGATTACTATACCAAGACATGACTTACAAGTTAATATTTTTTTGCCAAAGTCATAATATTAATGGAGTCACTTATGTTTAAATTTATTATTGTTATTTAGGATTTATGTGAGCTTGTAGGTTGATTAATTGTTCTCTATTAAGTTATTACTCAAGCTAAGCCAACATCAAGTAAATAAAGTATTAAATTTCTCAAACTTCAAATTCTAGAAAGATAATCCCTTGATAATTCTTAGAGTTATGGATCTTGGTCTTGCATTAATGATTGATTTTTTATCACCTCTTACGGATAAGAGTACCTCTGATGAAAAGAGAGATATGGGAATGTGGAAGAAATCAAATCGCATGTGTATGCTGATCGTGAAGAAGGACATTCCAGAAATATCTAGGGGCACTAATCTAAAAAGATTACTACGGTTAAGGATTTTCTTGCGGATATTGAAAAGAAGTTTGTCAAAAACGAAAAGGTAAAAAATGGTATGCTCTTGGCAAATCTAATTTTGATGAGGCATAAGGGTAAATGCAACATCAGATAATACATCATGGAAATATCTCATCTTGTTTTAAGGTTGAAAGCACTTAGACTCAAATCATCTGAGGACTTTCTTGTGCACCTGCTTTTGCCCTCCAGCACAGTTCAACCAGTTTAAGATGAGCTATAATTGTCAGAAATAGACTTGGTCTCTGATTGAGCTCATCTCATACTGTGTTCAGGAAGAGGAAAAGACGAAACATGAAAGACAGAGAGTGCTTACCTGGCCTCTACCTTTAAGGATAAGGGCAAGGGAAAGAAAAATAAAAAGGATAAGGTAGTTGTGGATTCAACACCACATAAGAAACAACAAAAGAAATAGGTTGACTCGGAAGGCAATAGTTGTTAGTTTTGTGGAGATGAAGGGCATATGAAGAAGCAATACACCAATTACCATGCTTGGTGTGCTAAGAAATGTGTGCTTCTTAATTTGGTTTATTTTGAGATTAATTTAAGTTTGGTTGTTAGACACACATGGTGGATAGATTCTGGTGCATCAACTCACATTAATGTGTCTATACATGGTTGCTTGATTTGCCGAAGGACAAGTGATGTTGAAAGATACATCTATGTTGGCAATTGCAAGACAATTGAAATTGTGGCATTAGGGAAATTTTGATTATTGTTAAAGACTGAATTTTATTCGAATCATAATGAAACATTTATTGTACCGTCTTTTAAACAAAATTTAATTTATGTCTCTATTTTGGATAAAGCTGGTTAAGTTTGTTCATTTGGAGATGGAAACTTTGGTTTGTTTCGTGATTCAAATTCGGTTGGTTCCGGTTATTTATCAGGTTACGATAATCTTTATTTACTTGATACAATTGGTTCAATTAAGAAATTCTTGCAAGTAAGTACACGAGGTATTAAAAGAAAATTAATTAGTGAGAATTCGACTTCGTTATGTCATAAGAGATTAGGTCATATCTTCATATAGAGAATAGAGAGACTTGTGTATGACAAAATTCACCGTCTCTTAGATTTCATAGACTTTGATGTTTGTGTTAATTATATAAAGGTAAGCAAATCGATAAAAAGAGATTTGAAGCCAACAAGACTCAGGACGTCTTAGAACTTGTACATACTGATATTTATGGGCCATTCCCTTCGATTGCTTGGAATGATCAACAATACTTTATAATTTTCATAGACGAATTTTCTAGATATGGCTATATATATCTCATTCATGAAAAGTAACAGTCATTGGATATATTCAAAAATTTTAAGGCTGAAGTTGAGAACCAACTCAACAGAAGGATAAAAAGTGACAGATCTGACCGTGGTTGTGAGTACTATGGTAAATATGATGGTTCAAGTGAACAACGTCTAGGACCGTTTGCTAAATTTCTTGAGGAATGCGATATCGTACCACAGTACACTATGCTAGGTTCACCTACTATGAATGATGTTGCTGAAAGATAAAACATAATGCTTAAGGACATTGAGATGAGTATGATTATTTATTCTATCTTACCAGAATCACTTTGTGGTGAAGCACTTAAGGCTGTAGCGTATATCCTTAATATAGTTCTAATTAAAGCCACTGCCAAAACCCCATATGAGCTTTGGACCAACAAAAAAAAACCTAGTCTAAAGTATTTGCATGTTTAGGGATGCCCACTTGAGGCAAGGCCTATAAGGCCTTTTGTCTTTCAGGTAATATCGGAGAACCTCAACAAGGCCGATTTTGGGATGGGAAATGCTTGGTTCTTTGAGGATGTCGAGTTTGCGGGGGGGGGGGGGNGGGGGGGGGGGGGGGGGATACGGTTAGGGATTGTATCTTACAGGAGGAATATGTAGATATTCCCATAGGTGTTATTAGCATTGATCAGGACTGCATCACTGATATTGCTTATGACACAACATATCAAGATAATATCATAGAATCTCTCATTCAAGAGATTCTTCCAGAAGAACAAACTCTAGCACCTCAAGAACCTATGCCATTAAGGAGATCCACTAGAGAAAGGAGAAGTGTAGTGCCAGATGATTCCATTGTATTAATCCAAGAGCATGAGGTTGATATTGGTGTGATGGAGAATGACTCAATCAACTTCTGTCAAGCCATGGAAATTTCTAACCCTCAGAAGTGGATCGATGCTATGAATGAGGAGATTAAGTCCATGAAGGACAATGATGTATGTATCTTGTCCCATTACCAGAAGGTATGAAACCTATTGATTGCAAATGGATTTTGAAGACCAAGAAGGATTTAAAAGGTAATGTGGAAAGATACAAGGCTTGTCTTGTCACAAAGGGCTTTACACAAAAGGAATACATTGACTATAAAGAGACTTTCTCTCCTTTTCTATGAGAGACTCTTTTAGGATTATAATGGCATTGGTGGCGCATTTCAATCTTGAGTTGCATCAGATGGATGTAAAGATGATATTTCTCAATGGTGACATTGAATGGATGATTTAGATGGAGCAACCAGAAAACTTTGTGTCTGAAAACCCAAAGAATATGGTTTGCAAACTTAAGAAATTCATCTATGAACTCAAACATGCGTCTCGACAATGGTATTTCAAGTTTCATAAGGTGATTATCTCGTTTGGTTTTGAGATGACTTTGTCGATGATTGTATATTCTATAAGTTATGTGGGAGTAAGCATATTTTTTTGGTTTTATATGTGGTTGACATCTTGCTTGCCAGCAACGATATAGGTTATTGCATGACACCAAGAGATTTCTAACTAAGAATTTTGATATGAAAGGTCTTGGTGATGCCTATTTTGTATTAGGGATCCAAATGCACAATGATCATTCTCGAGGTATTCTTGGATTATCACAAAAGAACTATATTGAAAGGCTCTCAAAAGACATGGCATACAAGACTGTAAGCTAGGTGATACCCCTGTGACTAAGAGAGATAGATTTAGTCTCAATCACTGCCATGAGAATGATTTTGAGGAAAAAAATGCAGAGGATTCCTTATGCCTCAGTAGTAGGGATTCAGATGTATGCTACGTCCGGATATTGCGTACGTGACTTGGATGTTGGGAAAGTATTTAAGCAATTCATGCATAGACCATTGGAAAGCGGCTAAATGGGTCTTGAAGTATTTACAGAGAACAAAAGGTTACATGCTCATGTATCGGATGTTAGATCAGATTGAGATCGTTGGACATATTGGTTTTAATTTTGCTGGATGCCTAAATAGTATGAAATCTATGTAGGGCTATATTTTTCTGCTAACTGTAGATGTTGTCTCCTAGAAGAGTACCAAACAGTCTCTTGTAGCTTATTCTACCAAGACAATAGAGTTCATAGAATGTTATGAGGCATCCAATCACAGAATATGACTGTGAATTCTGTGGACGGTATTGAGAGACCACTCAAGTTATTTTGTGACAATAAGTCAGAGTCCTTTATTCTAATAACAACAAGAACTCAACAAAGTTGAGGCACATAGGCATCAAGTTCCTAGTTGTTAAGGAAAGAGTTTAGAGTGAACAGTTGTCTATAAAGCACATCAGAAAAAACTCCATGATTACGGATTCACTTACTAAGAGATTGCCACCCAAATAGTTTCATGAGTACATTGCTCTTATGGGTGTCACATCGGTTGATGATTATTAGTTTGAGTGAAAGTTTGTGCTGTTGGATGCTATTCTTTATAGACATACTTTCAATTATTTCAGTTTATGGATATTCTGAGATAATTTCTACACAAATACAGTTTTTCTTGGTTAATTCGCACTCTGACTCTCGTATGGTTTGATCTCACTAAGATTTTCGGTGGATCAGTTGGAAATAGGCATGTTAAGATCACGTTACATGAATTTTCCATGTTATACATCCACATCATAATCCATGACATTCAGTGTACTGACATTCGTGACCATTGATGGGTTGAGTTACGATTGATGTAACGAAGGTGGCTTTGATCTTATATTGGTATGATTGATGGACCATATTGGTTATAGATACATTTCGGTAATGACAATAAAGTTGAGCTCGTTTGGTTATTTAATGCAAAGCATAATTAAAAGGTTACATATATAGTCCATGTGGGAGATTGGTGGATCCTTAAACCAACATTAGACTTATGTGTAAATAATTATGTATTACAGACTGTCATATAAGAATTAACCCAATTAAAAGTGATCGACTAATGGTTGGGGTATTTTGGGTTTTAATGTATCTGATAGGTTGTGGATATTTAAATGTGTATAGGCTTTAGAATAATTTCTATTTTTAAGATGAGCTAAAATAAAAATTCCAAAAGATGTCATCATTAGAGAGAAAACAGAGAGGTTTAATCAAATGAGACTCTCTGATAGAGAATTGTGTAGATCTGGAAGGCCATCCACTCGGCTTTATATTGCGATCTATTGTTATGGATTCAGGTATGCTTCCACTTTATAATTAATCGATTCTTGATGTGTTCAACGTGAGTTCTTGAGATTTATTGAGATACGATTTATACCGAAAGAGATTTTATGTAACACTTCCTAGTCACTCGATTCGTTTCATATGCAAAAACACAAGGTTCAATAGAATGCAGCCTATTACATATTCTACTAAACTAATTAATCCCTACTCTATCAAATTCACTCTACTTAATACTAAACAAACACAAAAAATCAAAATAACGAACACTAATTTTTCAATACAATATCCTTGAAAATTTCTCATTGAGTTCATATATCAAATAGGTAGAAGATAATCAAACACAAATATGGCACGATTTCAGCAAAACACAATTTAGTGCATATACAAATCTACAATAAACAATAGCGAGACCAACTAATAAAACAAGAATTGTTGCAAGAATCTAGTCAGGGAATGGGGGGGGGTACTTCAAACTTACCCCATGATGGCCATTTTGGCAGGCCATGCAACCGTACTTCCTAAAGCTTCTTCAATGTTGGTTGTGGACCTCCATAGATATGCTCTAGGTTTTTTGACAACGTCCACCTAAACTTGCATCAGGCCCAATGAGGATATGATGAAAAAGGGCAGTCAGATCATTCGACGACCAACGTCCTTCAGTAACAATATCCCCCGATCTGAGCCAATCAATAGCTTACACTTTGTCAAGTGTGAGTTATCATTCACACTCTTCAACAATGCAAGATAAACAAATTTGTCAATCATATATATGATAATAAAAACTAGTAACATAATCATGTGTATGTTGGTGTGTGAAATATGTTATTACCATTGGAGAATGCATAGTTGTATTTGATTGTTCTTCACTTGGTCGGACCTTACATCAAAGATTGTTAAAACGTATAAATATTTAAAATTTATTACAATTATTATATTAAGACTTACCTGATTTTTTATTAACTCACAAATGATGCCTCAGAACTCCTTCAACTCTTGCTCATGTGATTTATATTTTTGCTCCATCTTCCTCATATTATAATCGTTTGGTTTAAAAGGAGAACATTTCTTCAATGTAGCTCCATCAAGGTTGTCAGAATCGTGATCCTACCTAGGATCGTTGGAGGTCTCAAGGATCGAATCGTAGGATCGAATCATGGATCGTAAGATCCTATTATATACTAGTAATACTATGAAAAGACACAATTTATCAAATGACATTAAAATTCTTGAATAAAGTTAATTAATCAATGATAAATTTCATTATTTTACCAAGTAAAATTTAAATAAATAAAAAAACTTTAAAATTGAACAATTTAAATGAACTTTATATTGTTTTTTTGAATACCTTACAAAATTATGGTTAGTGAGATCGTAAAATCGTAGTAGGATTGTAAGATCCTACCAATCCAAGACGAAAAATATAATAGGATCGTAAGATCCTTCCAATTTAAGATCTTACCTATGAATAAGATCGTGGGGGTTAGACTGGATCGTAAAATCGTAAGATCCTACGATCCATATTGAGAGTTTAACAACCATGAGCTCCATGGACTAGCCCCCTCAATCATCATTTTCTATCATGACCAAAAACTTTAGAAACGACATCCTCTTTAATATCATGTATAGAAGTCAATGCCATTTACTCACTCAGTTCTTTCAATTTACTCTACAAGATTAAACATGTATACAATATATGGTTAAGACAACAAACTTAACTAGTAAGAACATCACAAAATTACACTTATGAATAATAGTATAAGCAGTTGTTGAGTTTATAGGTTTACCATTCTTTTTCTTATGGGCTTCGATTCACACATCTCCCTAGTTATAGAATCTGGATCTTCAACATTAGTTTTCTAAAAGAAAATACAAGCCAAAAGTAAATACAAATATTAAAATACTGTAAGCATAAATTACTATAATGGATCACCATGTCATTAGCCAAACGAGCATATCCCTTTCGACTACATGTATGTGGAATCTGCTTCTTTCTCAGCTGCCTATAATTTTCACTTTTGGCCTAAAACATAGACATGTCAATTAGTAAACCACCTATAAAATAGAATTTTTAATACTTAAGAAATCTTTACCTCAAATTTTTTTTACTAGTTTTAGCTTTCACAAAATCCTTCCAATCATGGATTGGTTTAATCTTGTCTGGCTTAAGCTAAAGTAACTCTACTTCATCACGTGCTTTCCTGACTTTGGTAACGCCTCGACTTTGACGAACTCCAACTTGAACCCATTGTTGAAATATATTATCTTTCCAAAAGTCATCAATTACATATCTTGCCTAACATTGTCAATATAAAAAAAACTTGATTATAATCGTATCACCTAAAAACAACCTAAAATTGAAAGAAGAACAAATTATACTTGTACCAAATTCCACATGACCTCTCTCATTCCTTCAGATAGTCTCCTCCAATCAGCAAGTGTCACCGGTACAAACTTTCATACAAGAGCTTCTATAGAAGTTACCTTACGAATAGACCTCTTCTTACGAGGTGCAGAATCAGATTCCATTAATTTACAAACCGATTTCATCTTGAGAATAGCTATCATAACTTGTGAAGTCATTCATAAAACAAATCAATATTATTATTGAAACTATATCTTGTTTCAAGGAAATACGACGTTCTTGTTGACCAATTCCACTTGCTTGGTCTACAAATTGACTACAAAAGGTCATGCATTCTTCTACTAGGTAACATCCAACGATGCATCCTTCAGGTCGTGCACGATTCCTAACATATCCTTTTAGTATCTTCATGTATCTAGAAGGTAAGTGAACAAGACTTAGTTCCTCAACATGATTGTTGTCAAATGTATTAAAAATTTGAAGAATTTTAAAATCAGTTTTCAAATGGATACATCTAGCGAAACTGGACTGGACCATATAGTTGAGTTTCTCGTCTTAAATACATTGTTAAGTGGACCATAATATCAAAGAAGAACAATGGAAAAAATCTCTCAAACATGCATAGCATGTCAACTACTACATTCTCAAGGTCTAACATTTTTTCTCTATCAACACGTTGGCGTAATCTATTAAAAAGGCACACAATCTAGTTATTGTCAATCTTGGAGCTTTTGGGAGTAGGCCTCTCAAAGAAACACGTAAAGTTGTTGAATGAGAACATGACAATCATGAGATTTGAGATTGGATATTTTATGGTCTCCCATCGAAACATAATTCCTGATATTCGTGCAATACCCATCCGACAATTTTATATCATATAACCTCTTACAAAATTTTTCCTTCTCTACTTTTGACAATAGATAAGAAGTTGGAGGAAGACATGTTCAAACTTCTTTCTTTTTTGGATGTAATTTAGGACTAATTCCCATATGTTGTTCTAAACGAGTGTTGAGTCCATCTTTTGATTTTCTCTTGATATTTAGTAATGTCCCAACTATGCTCTCACAAATGTTTTCACTACATGTCTTGTGACGCAATGCCAATGCCTATTAAAAACATCAAGAAAACAATTATAACATGCAACTTCTTAAGTATAAAAACATCAAGAAAATAATTACACTTATAAATACCTCCCAATATGTTACATAAAAAATATTGAGCACTTTTTCACATATTAGTATTAGCTTCCCCATCCTGCTTTCTTTTCCTCTTACCAGATTTTCCAAAACCATTCATGAAGTCCTTGAGCTCAACAGTAATATTGACACCGGTCATGATTCTAGGAACTCCTCCATGCTCTTCTGTTCCATCAAACCAAGCTTTTTTGCTTCTAAATGGGTGAGAAGGTGCTAGAAAACGTCTAGGACCCATGCATACAGATTTCCTACCGTATTTTAACCTACATGAATATGTATCATTCCCGCATATTGGGCATGCCTTTTTACCTTTTGTGGTACATCCAACAAGATTTCCATACGCAGAAAAATCATTGATTTTCCACAATAAAACTGACCTCAAGTTGAAAAACTCTTTAGCGAAGGCATCATAAACTCTCGTCCCGAGATCCCACAATTCAAGTAAATCATCTATAAGAGGCTGCAAGTATATGTCGATATCATTACCAGGTTGCTTAGGACCTGGGATCAATAATGTCAACATTACATGTTCCTCCTTCATGCACATCCATGATGGCAAATTGTATGTCACAAGCTTCACTAGCCAACAACTATATTTGGAACTCAAATTACTAAAAGGATTGAATCCATCTGTAGCAATACCATGTCTAAGATTACGCATATCTTTAGAAAAAACAGACCATTTCTCATTTACCAACTCCCAAGCAATAGAATCCATCAGATGACGTATTTTTCCATCATTACTTTTATTGTTGAAATACCACTTTAATTGTCTAGACAACTCCACAGAACAAAACATTCTCCTAAACCTTGGTGTTATAGGATAGTATCACAAAAGTTTAGCTGATATCCATATTTTTATTCTATTTGTACGCTCATCCACTTTCCATCTTGAAGAACCACACTTAGGACATTGATATAAGTTTCCTCTATCTTTTCAAAATAAATAATCGTTGATACAAGCATGACTTTTCATATCTCCTAAATCAAATATCTTGAGAATTTTTTTCACAGAATACATTGATGTCGGAAGTACATTCTCCACAGGTAACATATCATGAACTATTTCAAGAAATTTATTAAAACTTTTATCAAACCATATACTAACAGTTTTCAATCTGTATAATGCAATGATGGACGATAATTTTGTATATTTTGTACTTGGATAGAGTGGAGTTTCCGCATCTTCTAATCTTTTAGAGAAATCATCATCTCTCCCCTCTGACTCTAACATATCTAAATTTTCATTTTGTTCTTTGAATCCATATACACAATTAAAATGTGTCAGAGAAACTTATATCATCATTTGATTCATTCTCAACATCTTTTATTGGCTCTCCATGATGATATCAATTCTTGTATGTAAGATCCATGCCTCTTATAATTAAATGATCATACATGATATTGGTACATTGATGACTTAGATCTTTACAAGGACAAATTAACGTCTCTTGATAACCTGCATGTCTTTCGACCATCTTGATAAAGTTTTGAACTCCTAACTTATACTCGTTTGTAGCTCTATCAAGTACAAACATAAAATGTACTAAGTAAAATGTTTCCATGGTTACTAATTTTTATAAAGTTGATAATGATAATTAATACCTATTAAGATGCACCCAATATTTATCCATTGCAGCCCACTACAAGAATAAAGAAGATATCAAAACTTATACTAATCTTTATATTATGCTAAAATTGCAAAAAGTAAAAATATTAAGTAATACCTTTAAACTGGCCTGGGAAGCTGCTATACTTTGTTGGTATAATGTGTTGTAGTAGTTTGTATATTTGGAGTTTGTAATTATTTTTTATTGTTTCCCTAGGATACCCCACTTGCATATATGTTAGTATCATTTAATTATGTGTTGTTGTTACCTTAGAGCATCCATCTTGCATATACACCTAGAAATGAAGTTGTGCCAATTCTAAAGAGGTGAACTTATGCCAATTCTAAAGATATCCCATCTCTAATATTTGGAAAATACACCTACGCTAACTACACACGACAAAATGAAAGATAGATATGAAGTGAAACTGTTAAGCAAGAAATTACAAAAAAGAAAGAAAGAAAGAGAGTGTACAAGTGATATATATATATATTATGTGATATTATCTTTCTTCCAGTCAGTTCAAACATGTAAGAGAAGCCCCAACAAGTAACCAACCAACATGAACAATAGCACTTGCATCCATTATATGTAAGCTCAACAATCATCTCATTAATGTTTGGAAAACTAAGTGCCTCAAATGAGGGCACTTTGCTTTCTTAGAACATAGAAGAAATTTCTAATTGCGGAACCAATTATTTTTGAATATCAAGTACAGTGATTATAGTCAAAGCTACATTTCCAAATGCTTAAACCAGAACCATATAATTCAGAGCAAGCTAAACAAAAAAATCATTATTCTACCGATTAACTATCAGGTAAATCTAAAACAATCGTCAAACCAGATTTAGAGGTAAAGCTCACAAGACATACCCCAGAAGAAATTATAACCAGAAGAAAAAATCAAGACAAACAATCGACACAATCTGAAGTAGTAAACCTAAATGTCCCAAAGAACATACAATAAAGTAATGTATTGTCTGGGAACATACCCATAAACAAATTCAGACTATCTGGGAACAAAATCAGATGAAAATAAAAAATTAGACAAGAATTTGAAAGAATGAAACCTTTACGAGAGAGATTAACGAGAGAGAGAGCTTCACGAGACAGAGCTGAGAGAGAGGTTTTTGAGACAGCGAGAGACACGAGCTTAAAGAGAGGGCTATTATGAGAGAGAGGTTCTCGAGAGAGAGAGAGATTGGTTCTCGAGAGAGATAGATAGATAAAGATAGAGATAGAGATAGAGATAGATAGATAGATAGAGAGAGAGAGAGAGAGAGAGAGAGAGAGAGAGAATTCATTGGTGAGGAAGACCCGATCGAAGAGAGCTTTGTTGGTGAGGAAGACCTGATCGAAGAGAGAGCTGCTACGACTGCAAAGTGAGCTAGTACAAAATAATAATTCTTGGAGAGGTTCATCAATTACAGATTGAAGAGATATCTGCTCTGACTGTGAGCGCTGAGAGAGAGGTTATATGAGACCTCGTGATGGAGACAAGGAAGTTTACATTTTGGTAAAGTGAGCTAGCTCTAGTTTATATGTATTTGGTAAACTACACTACGTAACTTGTGGATCTCAATATGTAAGTGGTGAACTCCAGTACATATTTGGTGAACCACTCTAAGAATTATTATTTTATACATATTTGATAAACCTCACTACGTAATTGGTGAACCACACTATATATTTGGTGAACTCCAGTATGTGTTTGGTGAATCCCTCTAAAAATTATTATTTTATATGTAATTGGTGAACCCCAGTACATAATTGGTGAACCCTCAGTACGTATTTGGTGAACCCCAATACATAATTGGTGAACCTCTCCAAGAATTATTATTTTGTACATTTTTGGTGAACTCCACTACGTAATTGGTAAACTCTAGTACATAATTGGTAAACCCCACTACGTATTTGGTGAGCCCCTCCATAATGGAGATCTTGGCCATAAACCAATGATCTTGACTATCGTGTACCGAAATACAAATCTAGATTGCGCAATACATTTACACAATCATACTAAGTCAACATTTAATATCTTAACTACATTAAATTTATTTATCGTCATTTATAGCTCAAGCGTTGACACGTATCTATCCACAATCTTGTGTTTCCTTAAAAAATCAGGAAGCTCTACTAGTTTTGAAACACATCGACTCTACAGTAGCACAACAAAACACATGATACACAATGTACATACAACCTAAAATAAGGATGATACTGAGTAGCAGATAGTTACAACAAAAACTGTGGGAAGAAACCAGAATCGGTTGCTCATCGACGCATGACGAGCTTCCAGGGTCAAAATGATGACAAACAAGTCTATAAGGTCTGAACCAAGCCAATTTTCTGGATCGAGAGTCTTTAGGTCTCTCCATTTAGAATGGAGGCCAGAATGTCTAACGAGAATCTTACTGTAAAAGATAAATAAAAGACAAACTTAATCAATATTTGGCCGTGATGGTGTGTCAAATTTTGTTATATTAGTGTGACTACTACCTATCCTCTAATCTTTTCTCAAAAATATACTCCACTGAATGGGTCCTGTAACGTGTACAAACCCACTTTAAGACCATCTCTCCTCTCCCAAGTGCTGCGCAACTTCATCGAGAATTGGCTTTCGGTAGACTCAGACAATACTTATTTGCCTTACCAAAACACAGCCCCAAGTAAGGTGTTAGATTATACATGTTATATATATAGAAAATATGAAATACAAATAAACAAAATAATACCTTTCGACGTCCTTTAGTTGTTCCAGGCATAGATGATTTTCTGACTAATAGCAAGTCGCGAATACATTTTTAGCTGGATGCACCTTTCATCATTATGCTTTATATAAAGGTGATGAAAAGACTGACAACTCTTCTTCGTGGTAGGGACCCATATCCTTATCAAAACCTCATTGTTCATTACCTTGAGTCGGGGTGACGCGTGGCTCATCGTATTGGGCTCGAGACTTACCAGTGTCCCATTCTAAAAGACTTGTCAATGTTGTGCACATATTCTCTTGGACAACCATCATCTTTTTCTGCACCTCCATTAATTGTGAAATATCCACCCTCATGGTGCTGGACTCCGCCTTAAGGGACGCCCTTCATGGAGTTAGACTCCGCCTGAAGAGCAATCACTTGTGCACTTAAAACACCTAGCTTGACGGATTGATCGTCAAATAGATCTACACACACGTCCTCGCAAACGTGCTTACACTCGCAGTCACCCGGAACGGCTTGCGCGTTTATATCGATCTACATAATACAAATATATATGAATCAGTAATAAATAATCAATGGTAATATAACCAACTAAATTTGTAATATTCTCAAAAGCTTACCTATCAACTTTTAGGCCAAGATTCTCCTCCCCTTGATTTTATAAAATAAATCATTTTTGCAACCCCATGTCGTTCCACCTTAGCGGCGAAGGCTGGTTCAAGTCAACATAGTTGACAACATATGCCAACTTCTCCAGATAAAATAGCTGCATCGAAATGAACTTATTAGTAAATATACATATGTTATAATGCGAAAGTAATACCAATGTACACTAAATATATTACATGTATAAATAACAAGCATATGGTAATGCAATGGTGGTGGATATTTTAATACCTCGTGACACCATACATAAAATCTTTAAAACAAGTAGAAGCCTAATTCTTCTGTTGGATGGTCGCGGGTGACTTCACAACATGCAACCATAAATGACTGACGATTGGTTTTGATCAAGGAGATATAAAAACCCTGACAGTGTGCAGCACAAAGGCTTGCCTCTAGTAGTCACTGTCAGACTCTCCAATCAAGAATTTTGACAAGGCGTTAACCAGAATATCACCTTTGGCGTTCACTCACTTCGCCTTTATATCTTTTATCTCATTTACATCACCATAAAATTTGATCTCCTACCCATCGTCAAAGATGCCTAGTATAGAAGTCACATCATTTGCGGTGACTTTGAATGTCGACCATGGACATTTAACGTGCAGGTGCCTGGATCGAAGTAACCTAGTAGTTGCTACAAGAAGTTCCTCTTCTGCTTATGGCATTGAATATCCATGACTGCTCTCCTCTTCCCCTCATCGAAATTTGCAACAAGATCTATAAATTTCTCAGGTGTACAACGTGGGAGCAACTTCCGTTTAAATGAAAGCCTTCACAGATGACTAAGACTGGGTTGTTCCGCTCCGCTTTCAATGGCATAAATATCATTTTCTTTCAAATAATTGAGTTTGGTTTCCTTCGTCATACTTTTCCACTTTAAGGCTAGATCATTTCGTGTCTGTATATCAGAAACTCACTTAAATTACAATCAAAATTTATCAATTTCATGTTATAATGTAATGTTTGTTTAAACATACTTACTTTATGACCACTAATCTTTTCATCTGCCACCCTCATTTTAAAACATTCATTCGCACTATTTTAGTTTCAAACAACCACATTAACATTGCAACAATTTATATGAAAATATGTAACATTAAATTGATGATCTCATTAATTATTTACAAGTATATAAAGAAACCCTTTTGTGTCTTCTCAAAATTGACATTTGTATTAGTCATCTGAAATATATGTTACTATGTCTTCTTATCATAATTATCCCTGATACTAATTTATAATGGATTGGACATCATCTAGTAAAAATGCTAAAATGGTATACCAATGTTATGTTCTTGTATACATCTGCCCCTATTATGTTATTAATCAGGTTTATGCAATGCCTATTTTAGATAACAAAATAATTGGAACTGACATATATCAACAATCTTAATAAATGATAAACATGATATGAATGTCAATGGCTTGCAAAAGTGGACTCAAGATTTCTCAAAAATATGATTATGTAAAGAATTTAAAGAATGTAAGAAACTTAGTTGATCTAGTTGCAACACACTCTTCTCCAAGTTCTTTTACAATTTATCATGTTAAGAGAATCATATTAGTAAATTTTCACCACGTAGGTAAGCAAGTTAAAAACTCTATAAATGTGAAAATATCTATAATCATACAAAAAAAAATGATGTTGATCATGTAGTTCTCTCTCTCTCTAAAGTAAGTCTTTTCCTTTTATTTGATTGCTTGAAGGATAACATGTACAATGATGTTCATCTAATAATAAACATACACCTGAAATAACATAGTTTCCATGAATGAAAACAACCTCAAATAATATCTCCTTCCAACTACAATATTCCGTATAGAAACATGAAAAAAGATAAAAAAAAAATGAAAAACTAGTCTATAACATAACAACTTCCATTTGATTAAGTAAACTCAATTCAATCTAATGATATTGAGATAAAATTCTTATACGAGTTCACATTCTAGAAGTAAATGACTACCAACTTTGTTAATACCGACAAGTCTTCCCATTAATGACCAATAATCAAGAGGTTTCACTGCAAAAAATAAGGAGACTTTTATAATTGAGTGAAAATCCAACTTCAAACCAATGTTATGTTCTCAAGTAAATCTATTCTAACTATAACAAAATATTGATCTTATTTCTCAAGAGAAACTTACAACATTAAGGCATGAACACAATCCAATCTTTTTTCCAAAGCATAAACACTGAAGTAAAGAAGCATTACATAAAAATGTCACTGGAATACATAAATCGTTCAAAGGCAACCCAACTAGCATACTAAATTGTTCTATAATCATATATTTTTCTGTCTTATAAAACTATAGCCATCATAGATATATTCATAATTATCTACATATGTAACCTGAGCGATCACATCAAGGTTCCTATACAAAATAAAAAAATTTAACAAAACTAGCTAAATAAAATAAATCTAACTAAGAACATCCATAGCAGCCTCTCTACATAGATTAGAAAAAAATATGCATGGCCTCTATCTAGTAAAAAATTCATAATCATATTAGCATTTCGGTCTAACAAAGACGAATATCCATTCACATTTTCTTAGATCTAGTGTAAGAAATATGTAAAGTATGAAATGTCCAACTAAGAAAATATTCATTTTGATATGAGCAATTAACCTTATGATAAAGTAAGTTTTGAGAACTCAATACCTGTCTGTTCGACCAACTGAGCCGAACAAATCACTGCACCTTTACAAATTACAGTTTTCATGAGAAAACACTAAAGGAGTATACTTCTGGTTGCAGATAAATTATATCGAGTTTATATAAAACAACTACTTACTGAGAATGTAAATGAGAAATAAGAGAAGAATGAAAACTGCAAGCAGATCACCTTTGTGTCATCAATAATATGTGTGAAAATAATAATATGTTCAGGACATTGAGCTCACAACACTCACATAGAACTATTCAACTATAATACAAGCCATGACAATACTCTCCAGCCCAACCAATAAGTTCAAAGGTACAAGACACTAAAAACATGTTCTAGACAAGCTACAAATATAAAACTCCTTTCATTGTAAATGGACCCAATAAGGTGTTTTTCTATTCACTGTTTTTATCTAGTTGAAATCCTTGACAGGTACTATCACAACCTTATAAAGCTTCCCTCTCTCTCTCTATCACACACACACATACACATCTTCATTCTCTAACTATCTCTCTTGCTTGAAAGTAGATTAAGAAGAACTAAAAGAAAGCAGATGTTGGCATACCATTTTTGAAAACAACATAGATAGTTAATTCACGGACGATAAAATTTATGAAGTATTCTTCAGCAAGTATAATACGGTGAAATTCTGTCACTAAACATGTCTTAAAGGTTCTTTTGACAAATTCAACATAAAGTTGGATAAAGAACTTACAAATATTGATTAAGATACCAAAATATAATGAAAAGCAAAGCCCATCAATTACAATAAAAATCATTCTAGAAATGCCACAAGCAAAATCCATATTCCCAAAATTTATCCTATTTTCTTACCATGATGACTGAAATTTTAACCTAACGATCAGATCATTTAAAATGAGTAAATTATCTAGCAAATTTTATAATTCATTATAAATTAAGGAGCATACAAAATACAAAATAAATCAGAGCATAGAAACAGAACAAAAAAAAATCAGTCCTTCCCCCCCATAGCCAAACAGAAACAAAAATCCAGCAAAAATGACAAAGAACTGTTGAATCAGAAAAAGGAATGAGAAAAATCTGGGTATCCAATTGACGTTTTTCAGTTGATGTAGCAGCATCAAACATCTCTCTCTTTAAATCTTAACAAAAGAGGTCCTAAAAATACTAACATTCCTCCAGGAACACTTAAATCCAAAAACTTCTCCAACAAGAAGAAGGAAAATGATCTAGGGATGAATAAGAGAGGTCGATCATACCTTGATATCATTGAAGGATTTGTGAACTTATCGAACCAAAACCCTAAATCCCGAGAAAAGCTTCTACAAGTCTAGGGCTGGAGAAGAGAGCTCGATCGACGTCGCCGAGAGAAGCTAATCGTTGTGTACGTGAGCTTGCTAAGAGCTGTAGCGGTTAGGACCTTGCTAAGAGCTCTCATCGAGGGAAGCTAATCGCCTGAGTTGTAGATCGCGTGACCTAGGTTTTGGGTTGAAGGGAGGACGAGGAAGAATGGAAAAGAGAGAAAGGAGCTCGTGTTTTGTTCGAAGAAAGAAGAGAGAGAAAAATTGAAGGAGGTGATGTTTGGTTACCGGTTGAGCCGGTAGAAAAGAAGGGGGAAATCAAATTAACGGCTGGGATTGTCCTGGCCAGATCCAACGACCAGGATCAATCCCAGCATCAATGCTGAAAATTTTTCCCAGCACTGGAGAGAGACCCATAATTATAAGGTTGGGAAATAACAAAGCCTTGCAATGACCAACTTTCTATAATTCCTACTAACTGAGGGACGCTTTAATCTTTCCTTTCATAAGTTGGTGTGGCTTCTACAAATAGACAAACTTTGATTCAAGCTATAGGCCTTTAGACAACGACTTCTCTTATTTCCCTTCCCTAATTATGATGAAGTTATTATACGTGACTTATCTCAATAAGGTTGTTCCTTGGACTTCCCCATGAGTCCAAGCTATGAAATTTTATTGTTACATAAAATGGGTAAAGTAATGGTTGACATCATTATCTGAAGTGAGTATTGCACTCAACTGTCACGGCACCAAAGTCTACTTAGTGTACTTATGTCAGGGTTGAAGCTCAGAGGAGCGACACAAACCCTTGACCTTAGTCAAGGAATTTGAGCCGCTTACGACATGAGTCCACCTTCCAAACATGGATAGTGAAGAATAAAGATGTTTTAGCTAGACAAATCTTAATATAATATAACTGAGAGCCAATATTTTTATTTATAAAAGGATAGCTCACAACCCCTAAAATAAGGCTAATTACAAAAGTACACGTGTACTAACAACTAGCAAGTATAATCCCAATATAGAGTACAAAAGAATGTTCTAATAAGAGAAAATGAAAAAGAAATTATACAACCCATAATAGAGCAGTAAACTGCATTAACACAAGGGCCTTCATGGAAGATAGAGGTTTTGTAAAATGTATACCAACTTTAATATGCTTAGTTCTTGCATGATAAACATGATTTGCAGCTAAGGCAATGACACTAAGGTTATCACACCAAGTAATAGGGATTGAAAGATAAAGAAATGATACTTCATCAAGTAGGGATTCAAGCTAGGCTAATTCACATGATACCTATGCTAGAGCTCTATATTCAGACTTTGCATTGTACCTTGCAACAAATTGTTGCTTCTTAAAAGACCATTAGACAAGGGTATCACCAAAATAAACATAATGACTAGTAATTGACTTCCTATCATTAACACAACAGGCCTCTGCATCTGAAAAACCTTGGAGTGTTAATCTCTCACAAGGTTTTATATGCAATCCTATATCTTTAGTACCTTAAGGTACCGTAAACTTTTTAGCTTGTTGCCAGTGTGTATCAGTTAGTTTCGTTAGAAATTGCCTCAATTTGTTTATGATAAAGGAAATCTCAAGTCTGGGGTTTGTTAGATACTACTATAATGCTTGATTTTTCATCAGTTCACCATCTAAGGCATACATTTATTTTCCAACAACTACTCGGTGTTGGACATGGTTTGGTATTTCCCATGTATGTCATTTTGAGTAGCTGCTCAATGTACCTAGTCTGTGTAAGGAACATACATGTCTCATCTCTCTTCACTTCTATTCAAATGAAAATTATGCAAATTTCCCTTATCTTTAAGGCAAAGAGATTGTGCAAACTTTTCACATTTTTTTGCAAAGAACCAGCATTGCTTCCTGTTACTATCATACATAGATGAGAACAAAAAATGATTTGATTTTTGTCTTCGTAGAAGAACAATGAAGTGTCTCATTTTGAATTTCCAAATTTTCAGCTTAGCATAGTGTTTTTTAATTTCTCATACAAGGCTCTAGGTGCCTGCTTCAGTCCATACAATGCCTTTTGTGTTTAATAAACATTAAATATCATTTTTAGTGGGTTTTAAATTTAGGAGTTAGGAAACATAAAATGTCAAGAGTTTTTGTAGATGAAAGGCCAAAGGGTGATAAATTTAATTGTTTTTCAGTTTTTTTTTTAGTTTTAGAGTCTATGTAAAGGCCTTGGTGATTTCATTTGAATATAGAACTAAGAGAAATGCAAAAGTTAAAGTATTACATTCGAGTTTATTTGAGTTCTCAAATTGGTATCAGAGCCAATGGCGAATGTGACGGGTCAAATGCCGCTACCACGACTAACGAAGGCGAACTACAAGAACTAGAGCATTCAAATGAAAGCTCTTCTCGGCTCTCAAGATGCATGGGAGGTGGTCGAAGAAGGGTTCGAAGAACCAACAAATACCACGGGATATACGGTGGCTCAAAATAAGGCGTTGAAAGAGGCGCGAGAAAAGGATAAGACAGCATTATACATGTTGTTCTAAGCCGTTGATGAGTCAGGCTTTGAGAAGATTGCCGGTGCAACTACTTCAAAAGAAGCATGGACATTTTAGGAAAAGTGTTCAAAGGAGCCGACCGAGTCAAGCAAGTGCGTCTCCAAACTCTTTGTGGTGAGTTGGAGAGCATGAAGATGAAGGAGTCGAAAAGTGTATCTAACTACATCACGTGTGTACAAGCCGTGGTGAACCAACTCATTCGTAATGGCGAAGCGTTAACCGATGCGCGAGTTGTGGAGAAGAATTTGAGATCATTAACCGATAATTTTGAGAGTGTTGTTTGCGCAATAGAAGAGTCAAAGGACCTTGCGACGCTCACAGTCGACGAGCTTGCTGGTTCTCAAGGCACACGAATAACCTAAGAAGAAAAAAAAGGAGGAGACACTCGAGCAAGCACTTCAAACCAAGGCGTCCATCAAAGACGAAAATGTATTCTATTCTCAAAATTTTCGAGGTAGAGGGAGTGGCCGTGGAAGTCGTGAAAATGGCCGCGGTGGTCAAGGCAGCAGTCATGAGAGGTACTATAAGGAGAAGGGACAGCGGAGCCAACCAAATTGGCGTGGAAGAGGACACGATCGAGGAAGAGGTGGTCGGTCAAACTATTCCAACATCGAATGCTACAAATGTTACAAGTATGGTCACTATGCGAAGGATTGCAACTCCGAAAAATGTTATAATTGTGGTAACATGGGGCATTTTGCAAAAGATTATCGAGCCGATAAAAAGGTGGAAGAAACAACCAACAAGTCTTGGAAGATGAAGCGAATGAAGGCCTTCTCTTGATGGCTCAAAATGAAGTCAACATCAACAATGACACTCTGTGGTACCTCAACTCAGGGGCAAGTAACCATATGTGCGGTCACGAGTACCTATTCAAAGAGATGCAAAATATTGAAGATGGTCATATGTCATTTGGAGATGCATCAAAGGTGGAGGTCAAAGGCCGAGGTACGGTTTGTTACTTACAAAAGGATGGCTTAATAGGATCAATCCAAGATGTTTATTACGTACCAGACCTCAAGACCAACATTTTGAGTATGGGGCAACTCACGGAGAAAGGTTACTCGATACTTTTAAAAGATCGAGTACTACACTTGAAGGATAAGTAAGGGCGTCTGGTTGCTCTAGTCGAGATGGGAAGAAATCGGATGTACAAACTGAATTTGAGAAGCGTGCGAGAAAAATCTTTGCGAGTCAACGTAGAAGACAAGGCGTCGCTGTGGCATCTCCGCTTTGGTCACCTACATCAAGGTGGCCTAAAAGAGTTAGCAAAGAAGAACATGGTTCATGGGTTGCCGGACATGGACTATGAGGGCAAATTTTGTGAAGAATGTGTGCTTGGCAAGCAAGCGAGAACCTCGTTTCAAAATAAGGCAGAATATCGAGTTAAACATACTCTCGAGTTGATTCATACCGACATATGTGGACCAATCACCCCTGAATCTTTCAGTGGTAAAAGGTACTTCATTACCTTTATCGATGATTTCTCACGGAAAACTTGAGTTTATTTTCTGAGGCATTCGAGGTGTTCAAAAAGTTCAAAGTGATGGTGGAGAAGGCAGCTGGTAGACACATCAAAGCTGTACGATCCGATAGAGGTGGCGAGTATACTTCAACGGCTTTCATGGAATATTGCGAGGAGCAAGGCATAAGGAGATTTCTAACCGCACCATACTCTCCTTAATAAAACGGTGTGGCCGAGAGGAAGAACCGGACTATTCTCGACATGGTTCGATCAATGTTCAAGAGCAAGAAGTTGCCGAAAGCATTCTGGGCAGAAGCCGTGCAATGTTCCATCCATGTACAAAATCGATGTCTACATGTGAAGTTAGATGATCAAACACCACAAGAGGCATGGAGCGGACAAAAGCCGACAGTTTCTCATCTCAAAGTGTTCGGTAGTGTGGCTTATGCACACGTACCGGATCAACGAAGAATGAAGCTCGAAGACAAAAGCAAAAGGTATATTTTTATTGGGTATGATGAGAAGACAAAAGGGTACAAGCTACTCGACTCGATAAGCAAGAAGGTGATGGTGAGTCGTGATGTGCGAGTAAATGAAGCAAGTGAGTGGGACTGGAACAATTCGACGGAGGTTATCATCGAAGTTGGAGAATCATCAGTCGTTGCGCCAACAAGTATACCGACAAACTCTAAAACTACCGATGATGAAGATGAACCACGACAACAAAAAATATGAAGTTTGTAAGATTTGTATGATTCGATAAATGAGGTACACCTTGTATGTCTTTTGGCAGATGCTGAAAATATCAGCTTTGAAGAGGAGGTGCGAGACAAGAAGTGGCAAACTGCCATGAACGAGGAGATTAAGGCGATTGATCGCAACAACACATGGGAGCTAGCAGAATTGCCGAAAGGCAGTCAGCCTATTGGTGTGAAGTGGGTGTTCAAGAAAAAGATGAATGCTCAAGGCGAGATAGAAAGGTACAAGGCGAGACTTGTTGCGAAGGGATACAAGTAAAAGATAGGAATCGACTATGACGAGGTGTTTGCTCCTGTTGCAAGAATGGAGACAATCCGATTACTCATTTCACAAGCTGCTCAATTCAAATGACCAATATTTCAAATGGATGTCAAGTCGGCATTCTTGAATGGTGTGCTCGAAGATGTCTACATCGAACAACCACCCGGGTACATGAAAGTCGGAGAAGAGAAGAAGGTGCTAAAATTGAAGAAGTCGCTTTACGGGTTGAAGCAAGCACCGCGAGCATGGAATACACGTATCGATACATATTTCAAGGAAAACGGGTTCAAGCAATGTCCCTACGAGCATGCCCTTTACGCAAAGAAGAATGGAGGTAACATGTTATTTTTTGCTCTTTATGTCAATGACCTCATTTTTATGGGAAACAATGATGAGATGATAGAAGAGTTTAAGGGCACAATGACACGGGAATTTAAGATGACAGATTTGGGCTAAGTTTTTTCTTGGTTTGGAGGTTAGACAAGTAGAGACGGGTATTTTTGTATCACAGGAGACATATGCAAAAGAGATTTTGAAGAAGTACAAGATGGCAAATTGCAACCCGGTATCAACACCAATGGAACCAGGTGCAAAACTCTCGAAGTTCGATGGAGGAGAACGTGTCGATGCGAGTAGATACCGGAGTTTGGTCAGAAGCCTTCGCTATCTCACATGCCCAAGGCCGGATCTTTCATTAAGTGTCGGTATTATAAGTCGGTTCATGGAGGAGCCGGTTTATTCACATTGGAAGGCGGTGAAGCGAATCCTACGGTACATCCAAGGAACGGTGTCACTCGGGTTGTTCTACTCGAAAGCAGAAGATTACAAGTTGGTTGGTTAGTCCGACAGCGATTGGTGCGGAGACATAAACGATCAGAAAAGTACATCGGGATATGTGTTCTTTATGGGAGATACTGCATTTACTTGGCTTTCAAAGAAGCAACCGATCGTGACGCTCTCGACGTGTGAAGCTGAATATGTGGCAGCATCTTGGTGTGTATGTCATGCGATATGGCTTAGAAATTTGTTGAGCAAGATGGAGCTAAAGCAACTAGCTGCAACCGTGCTTCAAGTTGACAACAAATCAACAATTGAGTTGGCAAAGAATCCAATGAACCATGAAAGAAGCAAACACATTGACGTTCGTTTTCACTTTATCCGAGATCATGTGAAGAAAGGAAGCGTGGAATTGGTGCATATGGCAAGTCAGGATCAAGTTGTGGATATCTTCACAAAACCGCTACCGAAAGTACTTCTCGACAAATGCAAGAAAATGATTGGCATGACGGATGGTAGAAGCATTTAAGTTTATGGGGGGAGTTTTGTTGAATAAACATTAAATGTCATTTTTAGTGGGTTTTAAATTTAGGAGTTAGGAAACATAAAAGGTCAAGAGTTTTTGTAGATGAAAGGCCAATGGGTGATAGATTTTTTTTTTTTATTTTTAGAGTCTATATAAAGACCTTGGTGATTTCATTTGAATATAGAACTACGAAGAATACAAAAGTTAAAGTATTACATTTGAGTTTATTTGAGTTCTCATTTTGTAACCTACAGATAAAGCATGGTTTCTGTCTATTAGTGAAACCATCTGGTTGTTGCATGTAATAATAAGAGTAACTCTGATTGTAAAGCTTTAATGGACAGGAAATTTCAGAAAAATCTACCCCAGGAGTCTGGGTGAACCTTTTTACAACTAACCAGGCCTTGCTTCTTTGAAAAGTATCATCAGCATTATATCAATTTTTGAAAACCCACTTGTTTCCAACTATATTGTAAGATGGTGAGAAGGATTTAAATCTCAGGTTTTATTGTTTGTTAAGGCATTTACTTCTTCTTCCATTGCATTGAACCAATGATCTGAATTCAAAGCTTCTTCCACTGAGTTTGGTTCATTAGGATCATTGTCCTTTGTGATAGAGTATAAATGATAATCAGAAGGATATCTTCTTGGTTTGTGAATACCATCTTTGGCCCTTGTTGTCATATGGTGTCCTTGATATTTACTTGAGCTTGTATCTTTTAATAACTCAGTTGTTGTTCATTCTTTATGCATTTTTGCGCAATTTTAGCATGATTTTTCTCCTATTGAACACTTCATACCAATATTTTCATCTTCTCCCTTTCACGAAACATTCTCCCAATGAATGGAGATTCTCTTATTTAGTCATGAACGGGTCAGTATGAGTTTGAACTACTTCAAGGTAGCTTTAAGATGCCTTCTAGTATCTATTTCACCGACCTAAGAAAGAGAAGTGTTTGGTGATCTAGAGTTTGTAGTTATGGGTAGATTCGGGAACCAGTTTGGATATGTAATGGCAATTGACACCTCATACTGCTTGTGTTGAGAAAACCATTCTTGAAGAATATTCTTTCTCATTGAAGATCGCATGTCTTGAGATATAACTTCTGCCAGTAGAACTGACTCATGTATATCCCTTGTGAGCATCACTATACCCCAAAAAGACACATTTAGAGGTGTGGAATTGAAATTTGTGACTTATAAGGTCTAAGGTGTGGAATTGAAATTTGTGACTTAAATGGATAAATCTAGGTGTGTCTATTATGAGCATCAATAAAATGTATGTAATATTTCAAACCAGATAAAGACATCACTGGGGAAGGTCCATAGAGGTCAGTATGGATAAGATCAAGAGGATTAGAATCTTGAGAATTTAAAGCTTTAAAAGTCAGTAAATGAGACTTTTCGAACTAACAAGCATCACCAGTTTTCATGATTTGATCAATGACTCTATTTGAGGGATGGCCTAATCTATCCTATGACATGTCTCTCTTAAGGAACTTAAAGGTTGACTATTAACAGACAACTAAATTAATAGAATTATTATTTGAAAACTGACGAAAAAATTGAGATGGATGACTTGACTTGTATGAGGCTGAATTTGTTGGTGCAAGAAAGACTGATTTGTCAGTTGGAAGATCAAGCTAATGCACGCTATCTTTAAGCTTCCCTTGGAGTAGAATCGTTCTTGTTGCCTTGTCCTTGTCAACACAACCACAATAATCAAATTTAACAATTATGTCATTGTAAGCAGTAAGTTGTGAAACACTAAGCAAATTCTTTCAGTAGCAAAGTTTTATCACTAGGTGTATACATAAAAGAATTTTCTATATGAGCAATTTTCAGTTTATTAACATTATAAATTGTGAGAGTTTAATTACCATGATACTCATTCTTTTGCCTAAGATGGCTATCATCAGTAGTGACATGACTGCTTGCTCCACTATCAGCATAGGCAGGATCATTCAGTTTCTAAGGTTGTTATGTAGTTTGGTATTATTGCTATTGTTTTCCTTGTTGTGATGTGGAGGATTTACCATATAGCTGTTCTGATTTTGTCTACTGTTGTTATACTGATTTGTGGCTTATCCTTGATTTCTATAGTGACTTCCCTGAAATGAGTTTTGCTATCTGCCTTGATTAGCTTGAGGACCACTGGTTTTAGTTCTAGCATAATTAGCTAAAACTCGTCCTAGGTTAAAGGAAATAATCGCTATATTCATATGTTCTCTTCTATCTTAGTTTAGAAGCTTAGCCTGTAGATCTATCCAGATTATATCCTCCATTTCACTGATTTGGCATACCACTCGTTTGTTCAGTTTTCGAAATTCCCTTTTGTAGTATATTATGTTGGATTTAGTTATTAATCCAAACAAGTCTCTTACAGCTTTCTAGAGATCCTTTGAAGTGTCACTTCCCATAACTTCAGAGGATATATCTCACTCTATAGAATTATACAGCCATCCAAGAAGGATTTGATACTGTACAATCTAGTCTTCATAGTCTGGATTTTCTGCTACTTCATCATCAGTTTCTCCTTCTATGAGACTACTAATGTATTTAGGTGGAGAATTCTAAAACCCATCATCGACTGACAGGGAGGACCAGATTATTCCATAGAAGGTTATTTTCATGATTCAACTTCACTGAGTAGTAGGATCCTAGGGGATTTCCAGTCTGACCAGGTTGCTTATGATTTCTAATTAAAGCAGATGAAGGCAATTCTTTGTTACCAACTTTATCTTTGGTTGCCTCAATCTTCTCCTTTACAACTATCATCTGCTCAGTAGCTATGGGAGTGGATTCGGGTTCTTTCTCACCGGCGCTAGCCATTTCTGGCTTTGATACTAAGTGAAGAATTAGAGATGTTTAGTTGGACAAATCTCAATATACAGTTGAGAGACAAGATCTCTATTTATAGAAAAGATAGATAACAAACCCTAAAGTGAGGCTAATCACAAGAGTACACGTGTACTAATAACTAACAAGAATCAATATTGGATCATGAGCCCAATATATTCAAGACGCACGCAACTTCAGACACTATTTACAGCGATGACAAATGAAGGAGGACGTCGCAGCCGACCCCAAGATCACGACGGTCAGTGCTGGAATCATGGTGGGGCTTGCGTGAGCTTTGCCCATTACGGCTAGGGTATCTTGATGTTCTAGAACGAGGAGAGAGCTTCACTCTCTAGAACGCTTGAGAAAAGTAAATTGTCTAAAATTTTATAGGTTTGTATATAACAATGTATATACAATGTACAAAATCTAGTAGTTATCTCATCTTGTTTGTAAAATTACATATTTATATATATTATGTCACTTAAAACTATCAAAATTATATACTATTTATCTCATTTAATACAAATTGTATACAATAATTTTTATTATACTAAATAACTTGGGATTTAATAAGGAAAAAAGTTTACCACTCTATAATTAAGGGAAATTCTCATAGAAAGACCCACTAGATTTTAGGGATATAAAGACCATTTTTGTTGTTTAAGCATATTAGGATCTTTTTAGAAAGATTTGTGATTTTTTATATAATAAAAGACATATTTATCCCTTATAATAAAGAAATTTCATTTGGGTCCCTTCCCCCAACCTTCTCCCAAAACCCATTTTCTACCAAACTCTTCTCTATGAAACCCCTCTACCAAAGAAACCACCCCTCTGTGATTCCCTTTGTCTCTGCTTCCTTTCATCTCTGTGAAACCCTGGTCTCCAGCAAAGCTTCGTCGTGCATTTCCTTTCATCTTTGTGATAATGTCCTTTTGTCTCCAGAAGCCGCACGATTACTGTTCGATAGTGTCTGCAATTATCGTTCGATAGTGTCTGAGATTACTACGCAATTACCGTCTCTGTGATTAATACGTATTTCCCGTCGTCCTGCAATAGTGTCCTTTTTCTCCAAAACCCTTCTCCTCTAGGGACCTCCAGTGAAGCCGAAGCTTCTCTCTCCGACTAGGTATGGCATCACAATCTTTTGACTAACATCGTGCTAGTTAATTTCTGCTGATTTTAATTGTAGTTGATTTTTTTTATGGATTTGTAGCAATAGCTGACTGTTCTTTACCATGTATAAGTTATACATGTTTTTTTCTACTGATTTTAATCGTGTTAGTTGATTTCTGTTGATTTTAATTGAAATTGATGCAGAATTTTTAATTGCACTTTAAAGATAAGTTCTAAAATGATATCATACCAAAAAGGATTAATTTTAACTTTCTATAGTAGATTCACAATAGGTTTTCCAAAAAAGAATGAGAATGCTAGATAAAAAATACAAGCCTTAAACAAGCATTAATTTTAACTTTCAGTCCTTGATTGACCATGTTACCTAAGCACATACCATTGTAAGAGCCGCACATTGGGTAGGATTGACCTTTCCCTGTGACAAAATAAACTCAGTTCAAGATATAATTTATGCATTGTTTTGAGGGTTTTTTCCTTCTTGTTTTTTTATCGGGGGTCCAAATTTCTGTTGGATAATATTGTTTATCTTTGTTATTTTTTTGATATTTAAGGGTATTTTAATATTTTTAACTTTCTTATCCATATGTATAAATACCTCATGTACTATCAAAATATTTTTTTTATCAATATAACTCTTTTAGCTTTCTAGTTGGTATCAGAGCCTAACCCTAACCCTAATCTGCCACCCATCACTGCCAAACCACCAGACAGCGCCGACCACCGCCACTCACGCCGGCCGCCTCCACCCGCCGCCGCCCAGCCTCCGGCCGCCGGAGCTCTTTTTTTACTGTTTACAACTTTGTTTTTTCAAAGTGGTTGGGTTTTCCTAGACTGTGTGCTGACCAGACTTAGGATTTTCTATATTTTTTGGATTGTTGTGGCTTAGACCACAGTTTGGTCACTCGTTTGGTGACTTTTTCATGATATAAACGGTCGTGTTCAATCTTTCTTCATCTCTCCATCGGATTTTCTTGGTAATTTGTATTATTTTCTTGGATTTGTGATGTCTGAATCTTTAAATACCACTGTTATGGCTGTTGCTAAGCCAGATCTGGCTTATCCTGTGTCCGGTGAAAGAGTTACTAGTGTTCTTTTAAATGGATGAAATTTTGCTGCTTGGTCTCGATCGTTGAAGTTATTTCTTGGTGGACGGGGAAAGAGTCTTTGGCTTGAATGACATGTTCCTCGCCTAAAGATGATGATGCAGAGGAAGCCCAGTGGGATGTTGATAACTGTTTGATATTGGGATGGATGTTTGGATCTATGGAGTCTTCAGTCTATAATATGTTTATGTATAATGAGACGGTTGTCGATTTCTGGAATGCTTTGATTGCCATGTATGCCCATTCAAGGAATGAGGCTCGATATTTTGAGTTGTATCAGGAGATTTCTAGTGCCAATTAAGAGAGACTTGGATTGAATGTTGCTCAATTTTTTGGATATTTACGTGTACGGTGAGATGAGATGGCTCAATATGAACAAGTCAGTGACTTTGGGACAATGACTCATGTAGCAGTCAATAGGTTAGATTTTCATCACATATATGCATTTCTGATGGGGCTTGAGCCTGAATTTGAGTCACTTCGTACCCAAATCCTTAATTCCTCTCTTGTACCATCTTTGCTTGAGACATTTGCCATGGTTGATGGAGATGAGCATCGACGTCTTATCTCGGTCCCGACTCTCATCTCTGCCACTGTTAGTAATAATGATCAGATGGCCCTTGGTGCTCATGGTTTCTCTAGTTCTCGTCCTCCAGCTGGGAGGAAATTTTATCATCATTGCGGGAACAATGGTCATAATAAGGATACTTGTTGGAAACTTCATCCCGAGTTGCGTGCGCAATTTCAGAAAAAGATTAATATACCCACTAGATCGGCAACGGTAGCTAAAACTTCTGTAGCCACCAGTAATTTGGCCGAGTCATCTGTCCTCTCTCAAGTAGCAGCTTTACAGGTTCAAGTGTCTCGTCTTATATCTCAACAGACTCCTACTATTTCTATTGCTCATGTCTCTGATCTTCCTACCTCCACTGCCTCAGGTACTCCCACTGCACATCATATTCGTACTGAGTCACCTACATGGATTTTGGATTCGGGGGCAAATGATCATATGACTGGTGAGCTATCAATTTTTTCTACACCATTGGAACCTGTTAAAGGTTCGGCACAGTTAGCTGATAGTTCTCGGACTGTTGTGAGCGGTAGAGGGATTGTACAACTGTCTCTTGAAATTACTCTTACCTTTGTTTTTCATTTGCCTAAATTTGCTATGAAACTTTTATCTGTTAGTCGCCTAGCCAAAGCTCTAGATTGTGCTGTCATTTTCTTGGCTGATTGTTGTTTTTTGCAGGATCGTCGTACGAAGAGGATTTTTGGCTGGAGGTATGAGCGGGATGAATTATACTACTTTGGCGATCCACCTCCCATTCAACCACCAGATCCTATTATTCGAGTTGTCTCTTCTATTATTTTTTATTTTCCTGTTTCATTTTCTTTTAGAGGCTTACATTTGTGGCATGCTCATTTGGGACATGTCAATTTTCAATATCTTTGTTCGTTATTTCCTTCGTTGATTAATGCATGTAAACATTTTCAGTTTAAATGTGAAATTTGCGAGCTTGCGAAACATTTTTCGTAAGCCTTATATTTCTCGCACGAATAGATCTGTTGTTGCGTTTGATTTAATTCACTATGATGTTTGGGGTCCATCTCTTATTACTGTTATGTATGGACATCGATATTATGTCACATTTATTGATGACTTTTCTAGATGTACATGGGTTTATTTGTTTAGGAAAAAAAACTGATGTCTCACATGTGCTTAAACAATTTCTTACTATGATCAAAATCTAGTATAAAACTGTTGTTCGATCGATTCGTTCTGATAACCGGGGGGAGTATATTTCGGGTGATTTTGTCTCTCATCTTTCTAGTCCTGGGATTCTTCAGCAGCTTACATGTCCATATACTCCTGAACAAAATGGTGTAGCTGAGCGTAAGAATCACCACCTTATGGGAATTTCCCGTTGCCTTTTGAAGGGAATGTCGGTTCCCTAAATTTTTTGGGACATGTCTATTCTCACCGCAACATATTTGATTAATAGAGTTCCTAGTCGAATCTTGGGCGGGCAAACTCCTTTAGGTCTTCTTCATCCCGAAAACCCATTTTCCCTATTATTCCTCTTGTCTTTGGTTGTGTTTGCTTTGTTCAAAACAAGAGTCCTACTCGAACAAAGTTGGACGATAAGTCTATCCGTTGCACATTTATGGGATACTCATCTCAGTCTAAAGGGTATCGATGTTACGATCCCTCATCTAGACGGTTTATTTCTTCTTTAGATGTTACTTTTTGGGAGAATACCCCATTCTTTTCTGGTTCCACTGGTGTTAGGACTGGGGTCCCATCTGTTGAGGATCTTCCTCATCCTATCCCTATTCTTGACCCCCCTAATATAGATTCTCCCGTTGTTTCTCCTACTTCTTTGCCTCAGGGGGAGAAAATGGTTGGATGTCATTGGGTATTCAATCTTAAATATAATGCGGATGGAACTGGGCACGTCTAGTCGCCAAAGGTTTTACTCAGATTCCCGGCAAGGATTTCAATGCAACATTTGCTCCTCTTGCAAAACTCACTATTGTTCGTCTTATTATCTCTTTGGCTGCTTCTCACTCCTGGCCCTTGCATCAGATGGATGTCAAGAACGCCTTCTGGAATGGTGATTTGGATGAGATTATTTATATGGATCCGCCTTCGGGTTTTCGGGCTGAGGGAGAGTATTCAGGGAAAGTATATCGTCTGCGAAAACCCTTGTATGGATTGAAACAGTCTCTACGGGCTTGGTTTGCTCGGTTGAGTGTAGTGGTGCTTGAGTTGGGATTTCTTAGGTGTCACTCTGATCATACATGTTTGATCAGACATAATTCATTAGGGGAATGTGTCATCCTCTCTGTGTATGTGGATGATATCATCTTGAGTGGTGATGACAGTATCGGCATTACTAAGGTCAAGAAAGATCTTAGTTTAGCTTTTGATATCAAAGATTTTTGGGGGGGGGGGGCTAAAGTATTTTTTGGGTATTGAGGTTGCTAGTTCCGAGATAGGTATCTTTCTTTCACAACGGAAGTATGTTCTTGACCTGCTTGGTGATACTGGGATGTTGGGATGTAGACCTGCATCTACACCTATGGATCCGAATGTCAAACTTTCAGTTGAATTAGATGAACTATTAGCAAATTCGAGTATGTATCAGAGATTGTTGGAAGACTTATTTATCTGACTAACACACGTCCCGATCTGGCTTTTTCTATTAGCCTTGTGAGCCAGTTTATGCATACTCCCCGTACTTCACATTTGGATGCAGTTTACCACATTTTGAGATACTTGAAGTCTTGTCTGGGCCTTGGTCTTTTCTATTCCTCCAAAAACACATTTGATGTGTCTTGCTTTACTGATGCTGACTATGTTGGGTCAAAAACAGATAGGAGATCTACATCTGGTATTTGTACTTTTTATGGTAATCATCTTCTCTCCTGAAAAAGTAAGAAGCAGTCTGTGGTTTCTCGATCATCTGCTGAGGCAGAATACATGGCAATGGCTCAAGGGACGTGTGAGGTTCTTTAGCTTCATTCTATTCTAGGGGAACTCGGTTTCTTGCCATGTTTACCTTCCACATTGTACTGTGACAATAAGTCGGCCTTAATTTTAGCTTCAGATTCTGTTCTTCATGAAAGAACCAAGCATATCGAGGTTGATATTCACTTCATTCGAGAGAAAGTTCGGTCTTGAGCTATCTCTACAAAGTTTGTTCCTTCATCTGAGCAAACTTTTGATGCTCTTACAAAGCCTGTCGGTCCTACTCTTTTACAGTCAACTCTTCGCAAGCTAGGCATGATTGATATCTATGCGCCAGCTTGAGGGGGAGTGTTGGATAATATTGTTTATCTTTGCTATTTTTCTGGTATTTAAGGGTATTTTAGTATTTTTAATTTTCTTATCCATGTGTATAAATACCCCATGTACTATCTAAATATTATTTTTTTATCAGTATAACTCTTTTTGCTTTCTAGTATTTCAGCTATGCCAAATTACAAGATTTTATGTTTTAGTCGAATGATTAAGAACAGAAATGAGCTTTACTGGCATAATACTACTGCCGAGCTCATTTTCAGGAAAATGAGTTCACCAAGGCCACAACGTGGACCACTGTACAAGGAAACATAGTAAAGGCTTAGAAAACAGTACAAGAAAGTATGAAGCGACAAGGTTCCAATGTTATCATAGATCAAAACCTTCCTAATAAACGAATGTCATTGGCAACCTTCATTAGTAAAGCTGCAATAGTGTTCAAAGCCCCACTAGTTTCGACAAAATCATCATGTGCAACCTGATAAAAACAAAAAATAACATTAAGAAGTCGGCAATCTTTTGACAAGTGATAAACAAACAAGAGCTCCAATTGTCCAACTAAGAGTTCTCAGCCGTGACAAATGACAAATTTGTTTCTTCGGCTACAGCTGCTGCTATCTTTACATCAAATCTGAATAATAGTCAAGGGAAAATACATCAAACTACTACGATAACATGAACTAGTCTAAAACATATCATAGTAAACTACAACATGTGGTTTCAATGATTCTTATTCTTTTGCACCACTGTGAATTTTATAAAGCACGGACCAAAATAACACCCATTAATGCACCTTGGCTGATTACACGGATCAAAGTTCCTCAACAAGAAATTGGGTAAGCCTCATTATTTATGTGATAAATTTCTATCACTTAGTATATATTTGGTTATTTGACATTGATTTTATTGTGTACATATAGGTGCGACTGTGGCATGTTTGCATTGAAGTTTGTGGATTTCTTGTGTCCGGGTCAAGACTAATCTGGATGTACTCAAAGTAGAATAACTGAGTTGTTAGGATTGTTCCCTAAAAGTACTGAAATTCTATTATATTATTGAGACATTAATTTTGATTAATAATAAATAGTTTATTCTTATATTATGTGCAATACATTCTTGTAAAAAGTCCACAAGCATAATAGTACTTGGTTTATGGGTCCTATGGAGTTTAGTTTATGGGAACAAAGTAGTTAACCAAGAGTCCTTTATGATTTGTAAATACTTAATTTCACAGTCTAGTGAAACTGGGCGCTTTGCTAAGAGAAGATTGTAGTACATTAACTTTATTATGTAGAGTGGTTTATCTTGGTCACTAGGTGGAGTATCTTAGTTAATGTACTAGTATATTTAAAATGCATTGAAATGACTAATGAGTTTGATTTTCAGCAAAGTATTATCAAATGAAAATGACTCATTGCTATTATTTTATGCGTGCTCTCAATCTTGAGAGAGTTATGAGCTCATATTTAATGACTTAATTGTTTTGATCTATTAAGAATGAGACTCTATGAGTTAACATATTCTATATGTTGGATGACTGAGTTATTAAATAGTGAGTCTATAGATTCTTAATAGAAGAATTCATAGACACTTTTAATTAAGTGACATAGTACCTCTTAGGTAGTTCATATATGTGGTCATAGTAAACTAAGCGCTTAGTGTCTCTCGTGGAGTACTAGAGATTTGATAATTTTACTTGAGGCATCAAGTATGAAAATTATCATAGCTGACTAGTAGAATGAATTTGGAATCTAAGGATAATAAGATGTGTATAAATATTAGGTCGATAGTAATTTACCTAATTATACGCGGTACTATATTATGGAGGGGCATTACATATGAATAATAGGTCAAGAATAATTACGTCGAGTAATATAAAATACACTTGGAGTTCAGTTATGATTTTTTGGTGGAGTTAATTGTAATTAATAATTAATAAAATTGATTATGAGTTTATCAATAGAGTTTATTAATTATTTAGCTAAATATATTTTTATCATTATGATCTCCTTACTAGCCTTGAATTTGGATTACGTTATGACGAGACTTGTTTAATGAACAAGTGATTCAACGTAAATACCATATTATCAACCAAGTAATCTTAAAATTAGCTCCGTCTTAAAATTAATTTATTTAATTTTAATTAATAGTTTTAATTAATTAAAAAAATAAAATAAAAAACAAAACAACGGTTGGGAATTTTAGCCCATGTGAAGTGATGGTAGTTTTTTTAAGAAGCCAATTCTCTTAAAAAATTTGCTGGAAAGTTTTTTTTAAGAGAAAACATATTTTGGCCGGACAGAAGCATTTGGAAAAGAAAACATAGCTTTGGAAAAAGAAAAAGACATGAAGTAGTTTTGTGATATGATTTTATTCGAGCATTCACCTGCTCGTGATTTTGGTTGACGGTTCGAGAAATAGTAAGAAAAATTATGAGGTTTCGATTTTTTATCGTCACGCTTCAAGTGATATTTTTTTAATCTTTTAAATAAAATGTTGTTTCTCAAATAATTTAAGATCCTGTATTTTCCGCTGTGTCGATTCCTTCAATTGGTACCAGAGCAAAGGTTTTGAATTATTCGAGAAATGCCTTGTGAATTTTGTCGATGGTTTTGATTGATTTCGATAATCCCTTGCATAACCATTTAGATTTTTTTGTTGGTTATGTAATTACAGGAACAATCTATGAAGATATTGTTTTTCCCTTTAGGATTTGTATTTAATTTTCATAGATTCTTGTAAACTTTCTTTGAGAAAGCTAGGATTGGTATGATGTAATTATTCGTATCGTGTGGAATCATGTGGAGATCGAAACGATGCCAAAGGAGTATCGAAAGACAGTTGAAAACTCGTGTCCGCGTAGAAGTGATTGCACGTAGAAGGGAGTGACGAGAATTTTTCTATTTTTTTGGTTTGGTTTTTTGGAACGGGATCAACCTCGTGAGTTAGTGTGTGACGGTCGACGGTGGCTAGTGGGTGCGACCCGCGGTGAGATCAAGGGTGTCAACCAATGGTAGACGGTTCTGATGTCATGGATCGATCTCAGCCTATATTGAAGATCAGTTTTAGACTTTAAATTAAGATAAGGTAGGGTTATGCAAGGCTAGGGTATATTTTAGATATTTATATTTTACACCCTCATTTTTGTTTTATCATATTTTATACTCAACATGCTTAGATAATTTTATTTTATGCACATCACATTTAGATACCAAGTGACTTTAGGTTTCTAAAAGGATAAACGTGTGTGATTGCATAATGAAGATAAAATTAAGTATAATTGATTAGGGTATAAAATGGCTAACCCTAGAAGCATGTTATTAATTTAATGTAAATATAATTTTTAATTTTAATAATCTCGCTAGATATTTAATTTGTCATTAATAAAATTGTGAGATTATTAGAATTTAGATAAAATTATATTAACTTAAATATAATACTAATTGAGCATTCTTCTTTAATCGGAGTAGGTTGCTAAAGACTAGGTTATCTAGTTATCTAATGTCACTTAGTAACCCACGGTAATAAAAACTCACATTATTTAAAAAATCAAGTCGGCGCGAGATTCTTAATCGAAACTCACGGTCTCCATTATTGGATCATAGTAAGGTGCCAAGAGACCTCATCTTCAATCTTGGAAGCTCCCTAAATGAGAGTATCTGAAGTATCAGATATTACAAAGTATGATCTTCGTAATGATCACCTTGATAAGTGAATAATTGAAAACGATCTGCCTAAGCAGGAGTTGTCCACTTGTCACAAGTTGGAGGGTGAAATAATGGTATACACTTGACTCATTTTTGTAGTATCTTGCCAAGCAGTTCTAATTACTTATTTTGAGAGACCAAAGCTAAACGTTAGTTAATTGCTAGATATTAATATTAGATTAGTAGGATTACTATCTATTAATATCAGATTGGTAATTAATTGGATTGGACTACCCTACCTAACTTTTTTTAAATGTACGTTCTATCTAAGCATGTGTATGTTTATGAGAGTTAGGATACCGTTGCATACGTTGCATATTATTTTTTTTGAGTTTTTTTTTTATTTTCATGATATGATGTATGCGTTAATTAGAATGTGTTTGTAATGATTGAGAATTTTATTATTTTTAGTAATTAAAATGTTATCCATGAGCCCATTAGTATCTTTATTGAAAATATTGTCGACATTAATGGATATTAACTATGACTTTAATTTGATTGTAAAAAGAAGCAAGTACACTCCTAATTAACGCTAATCTAGACCTTTCTTAGAGTTCCACTCAGGAGAATAAAATTAATATTTGCTATGCAGATAGTTTGAATGTTAGCTCCATGTAACATGGTGCCATTATATGACAAATATGTTGGAACTATAGTAAATTCATTCTCTATGGAAGCTGATATAATTATTAATCCACAGTAAGATGTCTGAAGGGTAATGTTGAACATTAAGATGGTGATGGAAAATCTGGTTAATGATCATATCGTTATGGTTGGTGTTTTTAAAAACGAGACAAATATTCATATAATCGAAATCGATGGGGAAACCAAAGACGATTTAGTCTTGGATACCTAAGCAGATTTCTTAGATCAGTTCATGATTAAACTACAGCACATACAGACATGTTTAATCGGGGTGAACTGAATTAGTAACTCTAGATAGCTAAGGGAATCTTGAAGACACAGATTGTGTTAAACGTGACCCAGTCAACTTCCTCTTTTGAGCTTAAGCTTAGCCTAGATAAGATGAAGAAGATAAAGATTTCTAAATAGAGTTGACTTAGAGTAAGAAAGAGAGAGCAAGCTCTAATTGGAAGTGCTTCTATTATGAGAATACTGGATAGAAGAAAACCAACTAAAAATATTTTCTTAACTATAAAAGAGCTTAAACATGCATCTCGTTATGAAGTGATCAGTGATTGATTCTACTACATCCTGACGTGTAATACTCTGAAATCACTAATCACATTCACAATTCTATGTGAAGGTTCTAGGAAACTAGAAAACTAAATGAGAGTTATTGCATGTTGTTCTTTGGATAGAGGCGTATGCATTATTTTTGGATAGTACATTTATTTCTAAATTTTTTGTTGCATGATATAGAGTAAAATAACATAATACATAGTACATTATAGAAGAGAAAAGTTTCAAGCCAACTATATATCTATGACATATGTCATGGTCATATTATCTAAGTATGATTCGGAGACTAGTAAGAGACAAGCTTCATGACCTTTAAATTTATAAACTCTTACAAGTAAGTGAATTCATTACTGATAAGTATATGACCAAGAGTATTTTTTTAGACAGAATGACGTAGAGGTATGTGACGTTAGTGTTGGAGTATATTACTTGAGTGGATAATTGAAAGTCTAGGTGAGGGGTGGCTATGGATATAATGTTAATTTTATTAATGGGTACTCTAGATATGACTATGTTTATCTTATGCTTCTCGATTCTGAAATTTCTTGAGAAATCAAATAGTTTATAACAAAAGTCGAGAAGGCATTGGAGAGACAAACTATGTCTCTTCGGTTTGATTGAAGAAGTAAATACATCTTAATGATATTCATTGACTACAAGGTGGATATCAGGATTGTATTCCAGTTGGTTACATCTAGGTCACCCAGAGAATTGTGTAACAGTAAGGAGAAAGGTTTTCTTTTAACATTATGAGATCTATGTGTAGTTATTTAATTGACCTATTTTCTTTTTGAGGATTAGCTTTATAGATTACGTATTTTGAATCTAACACTTTATAAATTCTTGAAACATCACAAGAATTATGAAATGTTCGTAAACTTAGTTTATGTAACTTTCATATAAGTGGATGTCTAGCACACGCGTTAAAGGAGAATGTTGCCAAGCTAGATGGTAGATCAAAATGAAATCTAACTATAGGCTATGCAAAAAGGAATGAGGGTTATTTGTTTTTATAGTACCAAGAATAAGAAGTGTTTGTAAGTAGAAACATTGGATTCTTGGAAGAATATTATATTTCAAAAGGAATATCTAGACGCAACACAAACTTAGAAGAAGTTTTCAATAGTACGTGTGTCATGCAATCTAGTTTGATAATAGATAAGTCCAGAAGTTAGTGAGAATCTAGTTAGTCAAGAGAATAAGAATGAAGTACTTCCCAGTAGTACAGAACATTTTTGTAGTGGGAGCGTTTCTCATTCATATGAGAAGTAAATGTTCCTAGGAGAGTTTGATATGGTAATCTTGATGGAACATAAGATAAATCCCAATCACTGCGTTGTAGTGGGAGGGGATCACAACCAATTGAGAGATTCATGTCCAAGTGAGAGACTTTCCAGTCCATCTCAGAGGAACATGACTCAGATCCCAGAAACTGCATAGAGGTTGTAAATGATGCAGAGTAAATCATTAGCTTCAAGCAATGAAACCTGAAAATGATTCCATTAATTTTAATGAAGTATAGAAGCTTGTAAAAGCTCCTAAAGAATTGAGTGTTGAAGATCTACAAGCGGAAGCAAGAAGTAGATGCAAGGTCAAGATATTCAAGGCTACACTTAGTGAGAAATAGCATACTTAGAGACCATATATTAAGTATAGCAGATCATTTTCACTAATAGTCATGCTCATGTCTATAAAGACATTGATTGTATCCTTTACAGCTCATCTCTTTTATGAGTTTTTTGGCAAATGGATGTCAAGAATGCTATCTTGTATGACGATCTTAAAATGGATATCTTTATCTCTCAATTTTTGGATTTATCACTGAAGACTAGGAATTATGATATACATGGTGCATTAGTCCAGTTGTGGACTTAAGCATGCATTAAAGACTTAGAACACTATGTTGATCATGTAATCAAGTTTTGATTTTGATCAAGATCATAATGAGACATGTCAGTACAAGAGAAATGAAGGAAACATAATGTTTTTCTTGGTGTTTTATGTAGATGACATTTTGTCATCAAGAATGTATAGAATGAAATGTCACCGATAAAATTATGTATGTCTGAATTTATGATATCAAAGAATTAAGTCTTAAGTATGTTATATTGTACACTGGATGTATATTTCACAGTAGGCTTAGTCAGTAGATATCAATTAATTCCTAGAGGATTTCATTGGATAGTTGTGAGCATATACTCAAGTGTCTTAGGAGAACGAGAGATTATGTGCTTGTCTATCATAGTGAGAATCTCATATCAGTTCGATATATGGATTAAGATTTTCAATTAGATTACTTCAACGGTAGAACCTAGCAGACCAGTTTATGAAGATTTTAGCCATAAAAGTCTTTGGGTCACATGTAGAGAACATGAGAGTTAAGCTGGTTGTAAACGTGCTTTAGAACAAGTGGGAGATTGTTAGGATTGTGACCTAAAAGTACTGAAATTCTATTATATTAGTGATACATTTAATTCTGATTAATAATAAATAGTTTATTCTTATATTATGTGCAACACATTATTGTAAAATGTCCACAAGCATAATAGTGCTTGGTTTATGGGTTCTATGGAGTTTAGCTCATGGGAACAAGGTATTTAACCAAAATTCATTTATGACTTGTAAATACTTAATTTCACAATCTAGTGAAGCTGGACGTTTTGTTAAGAGAAGATTGTAGTACATTAATATAAATTATGTAGAGTGGTTTACCTTGGTCACTAGGTGGAGTATCTAGTTAATGTACTAGTATATTTGAAATGCATTGAAAGGACTAATGAGTCTGATTTTCAGCAAAGTACTATCAAATGAAAATTATGACTCAGTGCTATTATTTTATGCGTGCTCTCAATCTTGAGAGAGTTATGAGCTCATATTTAATAACTTAGTTGTTTTAATCTACTAAAAATGAGACTCTATGAGTTAACATATTCCGTAGGTTGGATGACTGGGTTAGATAGTGAGTCCATAGATTCTTAATAGTAGAATCCATAGACACTTTTAATTAAATGACATTATATCTCTCGTGAAGTACTAGAGATTTGATAATTTTACTTGAGGCATCAAGTATGAAAATTATCATAGCTGACAAGTAGAATGAATTTGGAACCTAAGGATAATAAGATGTGTATAAATATTAGGTCGATAGTAACTTACCTAATTATATGCGGTACTATATTATGGAGGGGCACTACATAATGAATAGTAGGTCAAGGATAATTACTTCGAGTAATATAAAATACACTTGAAGTTCAGTTACGATTTTATAGTGGAGTTAATCGGAATTGATAATTAATAAATTTGATTATGAGTTTGATCAATAGAGTTTATTAATTATTTAGTCAAATGTATTTTTATCTTTTAGTCCTCTTACTAGCCTCGGATTTGGGTGACGTTGTGACGAGACTTGTTTAATGAACAAGTCATTCAACGTGGATACCTTATTGTCAACCAAGTTATCTTAAAACTAGCTTCATCTTTATTCTAAAAAGGTCAAAGATTAATTAAAATTAATTTATTTAATTTTAATTAATAGTTTAATTAATTAAAAAAATCAAATAAAAAATAAAACAACGGTTGGGAATTGTTGCATTGTTTCACATGGTTTACAATTGCAACCCATGTAAAGTGATGGTAGTTCTTTTTTTAAGAAGCAAATTTTCTTAAGGATTTTGCTGGAAATATTTTTCAAGAGAAAACATATTTTGGCCGGACAGAAACATTTGGAGAGAAACCATAGCTTGGCTGAATTGTTCTTTTGGATAAAGAAAAAGACATGAACTAGTTTTGTGATATGATTTTATTCGAGCGTCTACCCGCTCGTGATTTTGATTGACGGTTCGAGGAATAGCAAGGAATACTATGAGGTTTCGAATTTTTATTGTCAATCTTCAAGAGCTAGTTTTTCTAATCTTTTAAATAATAGGTTGTTTCTCGAATAATTCAAGATCATGTATTTTCCGCTGCGACGATTCCTTCATGAGCATCGAGAGAAGATGACAATTGATATTTTTTTATCATGAGCATGACATTGAAGACTCTAGATTGTAGGATGTTTATTATGTTATTAGAGAGTTGTATTTGTATAGGATATGAATCAATGTTGATGTATTAGAACTTTCATACTATAAATCATGGAATGCATATATGGTGAATCCTTTTTGGAATTTGAATATGCTTAGTTATTGTGGTCTTTGTTTGGAATTTGAATCTGCTTATAATTATTCTATTTTGAGATGATATTATACTGTTAATGCAAGAATATTTTTTTTTGTTTTAAGATGATCTTATATTATTAATGAAGGTTGTATGTGATGTCATAGTTAGCAGATAATATTCTGCTAGACCATGATCTAGTAAGTGTTAATTTTAACACAATTGCTAGACCATGGCCTAGTAGAATATTTTCTGCTAGACCATGGTCTAGCGACCTGGCATATGAAAAAATTAAATCTATTTTCAGTTGATCTTATATTATTAATGCAAGTAGTTTGGGATGCCAAAGTCATAGACCATATATTGCCTTGTTCATATTTATTCTGCTAGACCATGATCTAGCAGACAATATTATGCTAGACTATGGTCTAGTAAGTGTTAATTTTAACACAAAACTGGTAGACCATCAAGCCACGAGCTGTCTTGGTGAGAAATGGATCGGCTATTTACGCCTAGCTCACCACATTTACCACATCTATTTCATTTGCGTGCTTCTCAAATCAAAGGTATTCTTTTCTTCCTACGTCTTCCAAATGGTCGTCTACTATTTAGTGGCAACACTGTAACACATCTAACATCATCTGATATTAGCCATCGTGTCGGCTTTGCTAGAGTTTTAGTCACATACTTAAAACAATCATCTTTACTTACCTATCATGCTCCAAACGTCAAAACTATTAGTATTATGTCAAAACAATTAAAACATTTAAATTCAATATAATTATGACAATAACAAGCTTGTCAACAACTAAAAGTCTAGCAATCTAGTAGTATAATAGTCTATCAGTCTAATCTAGTAGTCTAGCAGTCTAACAATGAAGAAATCAATTAGTATATTGATGTTTGCTACACTTGATCTTAAATGTGTATGTGTAAGATTAATTTACTTATAAATTTCACACAATTGTATTAATACTATAGTCTAGCAGTCTAGCCATATACTATACTACAGTTTAGTAATCTAGCCTAGTAGTGCTAGATCCTGGTCTAGTAAGTATTGATTTTAACACAAAACTGCTAGACAATGGTCTAGCATAATATTTTCTACTAGACCATGATCTCGTAGAAAATAATTTGGGCTAAATTTACTTAAAAGGGGGAGGGGGTCTTTAAATCGTTAACTTCCCCTCCCTAAAGGCCTGAAGCTGAAAATTTCTCGAATATGAATCCATATAAATATGTAAAACAGAAGTTTGATTTTATATAAACATATTAGAATTTTCTAACTCAAATACACAATAACTAAGTGAACATCTAACAAAATAATTCTCAACAAAGTCATAAACTTTAGTAGTGTACCTCTTTGACCATCCAACCACCACTATGCAAAATAGATTCTTTAAAGTCCATCGTCATTTTTATTCTACACTCATCTTTTAGGGTTATTGATGATTAACTCAATAATTTTAGGGTTTGTGTTAATGGAGAATATAAGTGGAAGTTTGCATCAACGAAGAAAATAAGTGAGAGATTGAGTGAATGGATGATAAAATGAAGAGAAAAAATAGACCCTCATTGTGGTGGAAAACACGGAGAAGAAGACGTAAGAATTTGAGGGGGGGAAAGATAAAAAGAAGTAAGTAAATTTTTGTGAGGTCTATAAATCTTTAAATAGAAATGATAAAATAAACTTTTTACACTATAAAAAATCACATTACTTAAAGAGGGAAGGGAAGGAGGGTCTTTATTTCTTTAATTCCCCTCTCAAAAATCCGAATTTAAAAATTTCCCTATAATTAAACTTCTTCCCCGTTCCTCATTACGGGAACAAGAGTAGGAGATTATTAAACTTTGAAGTGACAAGAACGGAAAAACAGTGTTGGGTGATTGGCTACTCTTGCACCAAAAAAGAAAAAAGTTGGCTTGTCGGCTTGAGCCAAATGGTAAATAAGAAAAAGGAAAGAAACAAGCTTTGGAGCCCCTTGTATGCCAAATACCAAAATTCACAGAAATCTAGGGACTCACATTGATGCTTCTCTCCCCTCGGGCTCTGAGCACCAAAAACAAAAAAGAAAAGAAAGGGAGAAGTGTTTATGATGTTGATGTCCTTTTGTCTTCAATCGATTTCCACTTCTCACCCTCTCCATTCTTTAGTCTAAAACCCAAGCCTAGTGGGTGGGGAGTCAAACATGTGTGGCGAAATGGGGTCCCTCTCTTCCTCTCTATTTACCTCATTTTGCCAAGCTCTACCTTTCTCTCTTTTTAGGGGTTATTTATCGTCAAATTATCACAAAGATGCATTTTAAATTTTAGAAAGTAACAATTTGTTCTTTAAATTATTTAAAAGTTTTATTGTTTAAAATTATTTTTTTTGTGTCGTTTTTAGTTTTAAGATTGCCTAAAACACTGTCACGTAACTATTTTTATATGTTGGTCTTCATTTTTACCTCATTTCTTACCATTCCGTTGAGCCAAAACGCTTCATTTTTTTAATAAAAAACCATTAGAATAATCAATAATAGAGAATGTGAGAGCAAAGTAAGAATATCTAAAATGAACTAAGGACAACGTTTTGGGTAACTCTATCAAAACGTCATAAAAAAATTGATCTAAATGAAAGGTTTAAACTAACTTTTAAATAACTAAAGGAGCGAATTGTAATTTTTAGAAGGTCATGACTAAAGTGTAACAAGCCAACTATTTTTCATCAAACTCGTAATTCTATTCGAAACAATTTCAAGGAGGCGTAAGCCGACATGAACAAACAAATTACAGTTAAAAGAGTAATTACAAAATAAGGAAGATTATAAACTTCTAAGAGTACAAAATTTTGACTAGAGCTAAGTTTTGCAAGTATGTTAGCAACTTTGATAAGTTCTCTCTTAATCGACCCAACATTAATATGAAAACAATACGTTATGGGCTCATATGTATTTTTAAGTTTATACATTAATAATTTATGGGATATAAGTCACTTTGTTGTCATTTTTCATAACATTTGACAACATTGTTAATAAATGAAGTATTTTTCAAGCCTTAAATACTATTCAGTAAATGATGATACCAATTTCATAGATATAAATGTTAACAATAGTCATTAATTTCATCATTCTATTTCATATCTATTGACAAAAATGACTAGAATAAAAATAATACATTAGTTTAGCAACTAAAACCTGAACTGAAAAGTTATATGTTTATTCTGAAATCGATTTGAGATCTTAAATAATAGTAATAGTTAAATCTAAAAGTAACAGTTACAATTATTCTAGTTTTAGAAATAGTGTCAATAGTTAAAAAAACATGGTCTAGGAGATGCAGTTAAAAAGAGAAAAAAAAATCTCATCACTTGAAAGGAGGATGTCCCTCCTTACAATAATCGTTTGTGAAACTCAGGAGGTCTCATTGGTGATGGATCCTCTGCCCTTGGCTTTGCCAGCGACATAGGGTAGTAGACGAATATCGGGCTGCCTTGCAGATCTGGACGCCCACGATCTCCCCTAACTGTCAAGTATAAAATAAAAGATAATTTTTACTGTTTTCATTTTGCTTTGATTAAGTCGATCTAGGCCGTCCAAATTATAAATGATGGTTCAGGTCAAACTTCTGCGTCTGCCATGAAGACAAGTCATATCAGATTTCATTCACATTAATATTTTAAAAATTAACATGAGATAAAAATTATCACGTGTTTATAAATAATTAATTGTAAATAATAATCAAAACAATTCAGTTCAGTTTGATTAGTAGGTTAAAATCTTGAAACATTTAGTTCGGTTATATGCCGAATCATGAATGTCAAAATAATCGAACCGAACTGAACCGTGAGTTTCGATTCGGTTCCTTTATTAAGTTCGGTATTATCAATTATAAAATAATTTTTAAATTATATTATTGAAAAAAAATATAAAATCAAAATTTGGTATCGGTTCTGTTCGATTCAATATGAAATTATATATAAAAAATAAATAATAATATGAATTTAATATTTCGGTTCGGTTCGATTCGGTTCAAAACTGAACATTTTTTGAACTGAACCGAAGATTCAGTTCGGCAGCTCTATCGAACGGTACCGAACCGCATGACTATAAAGAACCGACTAATCTGATTATTTTCGGTTCGATTTGATTTTGAACACCTCTAATTATAAGGAGCAACATTTTGTTGATGCACAATCATTTTTCAAAGGTAAAAATGAGTGTCAAAACTAGACAAAAGTAGGAAATAAAGGGAAGACAAGGGAGATGCTTTGAAGGGATCCAATCCAATAGCCATAACTTTCACCCTTTATTCAATTTCACTCTCTAGTCCCTTGCGAGGTAAATTAATTTTACCATCTGGTGAATTATTAAAGAAAGATTGTAATTGATAATGATAGGTCTCATTATTTGTAATTAATAAAATTTTATGAATTACTATAGCACTTAAATAAAAATATTCAATATTATTCCGCAACAGTGAAATTGGTACGAAACTGTTGTTCGAATATAAAAACAATATTTATTTAATCAGCAATAGGAAATTATTTATTTAGCAGTTCTTTTCAATGGGCCCTCTTGTCCGAGCTTCGATAATCGATGGTATGTAGACCTACTAGTGGGCCCATCTAATAAGATAAGTCGCGTTGGACGTCATCGGCCCAGAGAGGGCCCATCCCGAGAATCCTTTCCTTGCGTCCCTTTCATCTCCCCCACATCCATAGGCTATTTTCTTCATCTAGCTGCCAAGCTTTCCATTCACTTACAATAATAATAATAATAGATTATTAAATATAATAATAATAATAATAATAATAATAATAATAATAATAATAATAATAATAATAATAATAATAATAATAATAATAATAATAATACATGAGATAAATTTCAAATTGATCTGCTACGTTTAACTGATACGTTGATTATACACTCCAAGTTTCAATTTAGTTAATTGACCTTTGAAATTTTAAAATTTGGGCATTGAATTTTGAAAATATAGGCATCATCCCTTTTATTCAAATCACGTATTCTTGTTAATGATCGTAATGACGACGTTTTGGTAACCGTCAAGTCATATCGACGTATTTTGAAACTTTGAGGGCCAAATTAACCGCTCAGGTCAAGGAAGCAAATCACCTACTGTTTGGGCGAACATGAAGCATTTGTTCCATCTTGGTCATATGTTCAGAAAACGGACGACCTAGAGGTCATTCTGCACAATGTCAAAAATGAAGAAAGAATAAAAAATAGATTAGTTTTATCATATGTTTAAAAAAATTATATGAACCGTTTAAATCTGAGTCGGATGTCTATATCTAATAAATAAATCCCTATTCGTTAAGGTGGGGAGAACCGTTTTCTCATGTCAACTATAGGGGACAAATTTCAATTTTGTCCTGATATTCACCATCATGAAAAATTTTCCTAAGAAGAAACAAAACTAAATTGATGAATAAATGAACCTCTCACTCGTGTAAAATGATAAAATCTCATTTCTTTCTTTCTTTTTTAAATGAACGTCTCAAAATGAAAATTTGTGTTTTATTCATGTATTTATTATTTTGTTTTAGTTCATCCACGAACTCAAATACTTTTTAATAAAAAATTATTTTGAACTATTTTTTTAAATTATTAAATTATTTTCATGACATTTTATTTTGATTTAAGAGAATAATCATAGGATCAGCTGCCGGGAGGCAGTGATGAATTTGCCGGAAAAAAAATTGATTAAAAATTCTCAGTTAAAAACTTCCAAGAAAGACCCAAAATATTTAGGAGATACTCTGTAATAATAAATTAAGAATAATATTGGAATATAAACCCAAAGATTTTATGCTTCCCAAAATGATTTTCTATGATTTGTTTAATGCGTACACTCTAAGAAACTCACGTCAACGAAATTAATTTAAAGTTACCATTTAATTTATCTACATGCGGAACACAGCCAACCATTATAATATCACATATAATCAGCCAACCATTATAATATCACATATAATAAATATATATATTAATTTTTGTCTGTTCCTCGTATAAAATATGAAGAGAGAAGAAATTGATCGTTGCCAAACCAAGCATTACGTTAGGTGCTCAACCTAGTACCTAGAGCTAAGACTACTAGAATTAGATATAAGTGTAAGGACGAAAAAATAATTTTTTTTAGAGAATTATGTGTTATTGTAGGGTAAAGTATTTGAATAGCTAAATGTGAAAGAAGAAACTTTCAAAAAAATATGAGAGAATGAAAAAAAAAAGTTCTTTTATTACTTATTACTGTTCTTCTCATATAGAATAGAATATAGAATGACCATTATTTTTTTGTTGGCAAATAGTATTTTTTTAGAGTTCCGGATTCTCTACATATACGTAATTATATCTGGATCGTTCATTCATATATATACGATCTTGATCATATTTAAAAAAATAAAAAAAATAATAATACAATTTTTTTATAACTGACTTAATAATTAAGGTACATCATACATCTGATCCATCCAGGTCTAGACTAATAATCAGATCTGACTCAATTATAACTTATGTCATTATTTTGAGAAAGTTTTATTGCATAAACTTCATTATCCTACAACACCATGGACGATATTATTAATTAATAACACAATGGACTATTTAATATTTTCCCCCTAACTTCCCAGGCTAATTTTGTTTGTTTCATAGTTTATTTTCAAATTATAATTCCTAGGCTAGTTTGTTTGTATTATGGTTTTTTTATTATATATTTCTTTGTATTATAGTTGTTATTTATAGTGTCAAGGTTTGGCATGTAGGCTGGAACCACCTATATGTTGTATTAGATGATATGCATGATAATGGACTTTTATAAATTTAAACAGATGATTAACCATTCATGGAACAGTTACAGCTATGATTATTAAAATGCACCATATAGGTTATACATAAACGAATAACATTATTTTTAATCTCAATATCATGTAACTTTTTGAAGAGCAAAATGTACTAATAATCCAAATAATCATTAAAGTACAATGTCCATGTTGGGCATTCGGGTTACTTTAAAAATAACTCCAACTTAAAAGATATATACTTTTTGGGAAAGTGAACCCATGTTTTATTACTTAAATCATATTTTGATATTCACCCCTTTAATGAGCGGAAAAGACATTAAAACCCATTCTCAAATATTGCATGACCCATCTTATATCACATCATCTTTCAAACATAGTCCAAAGTAGAGGTGACAAATGGGTCAGCCAGGCCCGGCCCCTGAATTTATTATTTTATTTAAAAGTTTGAACAATTATGTATGTAGTGAAATTTGAACCATTGACTTCTACCTTATAAGTCACACTCTTTATCAATAGATAAGATAATCTTTGTTAAATATATTGTTTAAAATATATTCTTATTATCTTTTAACACATTTTATCGAAACCTCAAATAATATACTTTTGAGATAAACGTATTTAATTAAATAAAAAATAATATTTTTATTTAAATAAATATTTTAATCAATGAAAAATTGGATTCATGAAAAGTTTAAAAAATATTGATTTAATATTTCTAATATTTTTTTGTATAAATGAACATAAATTATAAATTAGTTATTAATTATTTATTATATTTTTAGATTTTACGTGAATATAAATATCACTAGTTTATGAACTTAATAAATAAAATAATTATTTTACTTATTATTACAAGTTTTTCTATTGAGATTCTAAAGTAATAAAATAAAATAATTATAATAAAGTAATATGGTAATACTTACACTTCATCTATTCCGCACCAAGGTTTAACTCTCTCTATCTACATTTTTCATAATTAAATCACATTAAAGAGAGGAGAAACGGGCTAGTCCTGTTAATTAATCGGTTTCGGGCTGCCCTAAAATTCCAGCGGTTCAACCCAAAACCAACCCGTGAGCCACCTGGAAAGGCCCGGGCCTGACCCGGTTGCCACCCTTATTCAAAGGGCATCTCATGTTGAGGCTTGTTTTGGCAATTTCAGGTTGAGTTCCCTTAGTAAAAACTTTGTTTTACTTGAGAAGATCAAGTATTTAAATTTGAGATTTTTATTTGAAAAGATATATGACTGTTAGTTGAGGTATTATCCAAATTAAGGGTGTTCACGGTTCAGTTCGGTAGTAAAAGTAAAACGTTCATGTCAAAATAACCAAACAGTAGTTTCAGTTCGGCTCGGTATTATTAATTAAAGATAAATTTTAATTGATATTATTGAAAAAATAATATAGAATCAAAGTTTTATTTCGGTTCGGTTTGATATGAAATTATATATAAAAATAAAAAAAATATGAATTTAATATTTCAGTTCGGTTCAAAAAGTGAACATTTTTTTAACCGAACCACATGGACCTAAAGAACTGATCGAACTGATCATTTTCAATTTGATTCTATTCTGTTCAATTGGTTCGAGACACTTTTAAATACCCCTAATCTAGATCACACTTTACAACTATTTAATTATAGACTCAATCAGATGGAGGCAACCTCATTGTTGTTGTTGTTTACATAGTGTCGTCTATTTTCGGCATATAGACGATCGAATAGGCCTTGGTTGAAAGAAGTATTAAATTGTCTCTAAATTGACACCTTTGATTGAGAATTGAAGCTTAATATTGGCTACTAGTTAAGCCACATTCAATTAAGAAGAAAAGCCAAGTTGATGAGTGTCACATCATGGATAGAGACCTATGTGATTGATTTTTTAATCTAGAAATCTCTTTTTTCTCACAAGTGTTGATTAATTAAAAGATTTTTAAGTATAATCTAGAAATCCATTTATTTTTCAAATGTAAATTGATTAATTTAATATTTCTTATAGAAGATTTTCAAATATCATGACCCACCACCCATATTGGAAACTTACTACTACATAATTTCTCATAAAGAAGAGATTGGGCCCCTTTCTTAATTACTTAATTAAAAACTTAGTTTTACTTTATTTTCAATGATACTAATACAGAACATTTTTTGGAAATCTCGTATAAACCAAAATTAGATTAGATTTACAATTAACTATTCTTTCCTTCCAACCAACAACGAATCTTCTTAATTATCATTTTTGTTACATTAAATCTTCTTCAGGATCATTACTATTACCATTGTTTGTCCTTGAATTTTCTCATTAAGACCACACATTGTTTACAGCTGAGTGTTGGCTAAGTAAAAATTTAAAGATTACTAAATGTGTCAACATGTCATGATAACTATATGTTTGAAAATCTGAAACTTAGAATCACATCAAATTTAACTTAAGCATTTAAATGGATAGCAACACGAGAACTAAAGAGAGAAGACAATCGTATAAAGTTATGGATGTAGATAGAATGAGATTGAACGTGGGTATCAAACATTTTTGGTTATCGTGGGAGATAACAATGTGTGCAACTGGTTGAAACTCAAAGTCAATAAATACCAGAGGCATACGAACAAGAAGACTAAGTACACACTTAATAACAAACATAAAACTAAAAATTAAATAACTGACATTCTATCTTAGGAGTAAGGTTAATTTAGCTGTGATTACTGTATGATGGACAAGGTAAACATAGAACTAATATAAATTAGATTGCCTACTATAGTAGTCATTCCACTAATGTCACTGTTTTTAACTCATAAGTTCATTCGAATATTTTCTCCATCCTCATTTCATTCTCTGTAAATATTTAAGGCTTTCTAGCCTATTTGTACTTTGTTTATTTAATATCATTGCATATTTGCTTTCATTCTATTTTGTCATATTTGTTAATTCAAAAATCTTGTTAATCAAGCAGTAAAGAATCTATATTTTATTTTTATTTGTATGAAGGTCGGACTTAGACCTCTCAATCACGTTCTAGGTGAAATTAAAAGTGCATACATCTTTTTGGACACATCAAGTGAGATCAGAGTTTAGAATATGACAAAAAATTAGGAGTTAGAGATTGCGAGGAATCTTGAATATGGCCATTTGATGGCTTAGATGCTGAAGTTGTTAATTAATGAGCCAATGCATGAAGATTTTCTGAATGAAGACAAGGGAAAAGGCTAATAGTGGCTAAGTTGAATAGTAATGAACAAACATGCCAAAACCATGATCAAAGTTCTCGACAGGCTACTGGCATAGACCAAGTTCTAAGCCATATAAAGCCCATCGTGGAGGAAATTGGAAACCAATGAGATTGTCACTCAAAAGTGGTTTAGTTCAGTGGTTGCAAGGACAAACAATGTTCCCATTCACTTGGAAAGTGAGTAGGAAAAGCCATTTGAGCAAGGTCCTTATGAGCCATTGGGTGGTGAACCTAGGACTAGAGAAATGATTGTTAAGGTCAAAAACTTAATGAGAGAAAACTTCCAAACTCATAGGAGAAACAATTCCAAATACGAACAAACCTTCATAGGGTTGACAGGTAAAAATATGGGTAGAAGAAATGCACCCATAGATGTTGAACTCGGGAGGTCGAATAGGCCTAGGATGAAAATATTAGAAGAAAATTACCGACAGACTTATCAATCAATGTTGTGATTTGTCATCTGAGACTATCTGAAATTAGTAGTAGTTGGAAGAACTATTTCATATTCAGATTTTCCAAATCAAATTTGAAGTCACAATATTTGGATGAATTATACCTACTTCTCATATAGATTGTCTTAGTTACATAATCACCCGTCTATAAGTAAGTGTAATTTTTTTTCAAAATACCTTCAACTTGCACTTTTTTTGTAAAAAAATCATTACCACTCTTTGTTGTTTTGTTCAAATATTTAATAGAGGGCGTGTAGGCTTTGAAGCTAGATGAGACTTATGTGTAAGAAAAGAAAATCTGGGGAGTGTTGATTTAATTTACACTATATATCTCAAATATACGGACACGCCACTAGGGGTTGTTTTTCCACTTTAAGAGATCTCTCAGCTCTTTGCGATATTTCCTGTGTAGATGATGCTATGTGGGTGTGGATCACTCGGGGGCTTTTTGGAGATTCGGCTTAGGCTGCCATGCCAGTTGTAGTCATACAATATCCTTACTTCCTCGTCCGAACGAACTGGAATTATGTTCATAAATTAGAGTATAATAATTTTTTATGAGTAAACAGTTATTTATTGATATTTATGTATTATTGAATTTTATGAATAAATGAAAGTTTTCTTTAATTAAAGTGTGTTTATAATTTACTTCAATCTTGAAACTATTATCAACGTAATAAGAGTAAAGACGGATGAGTCTTCCAAACAAACTTTCTAGAGATAGTTCAAAATAGTATTCGCAGTCTTAGGATCGATTGGACAATCAAGTTCAATTATGAATGTTACATTGAACCAATGAATGCGGGTCTTGGGGCATGGGTGTTGAGACTCTAACGGTTGATCTGGACATGTTATTGATCATGTTGAATAGACCAGTAACAAATTAGTTTAGAGCAAAACTGTTTATCTAGCTATAAATCTAATTGTTATAACTTAAGGGTATTTTCGTGTTTACCTTAATACTGAGATGAATACAGAACTTGACTTAGTTACTAGCGATCTTTGATTCGTCAAAGGAATAAGTTCGAACTACCGGACAATATCTTGACTGTTGAGATCATGATTCACAGATAAGGAATTTATGACGAGATTGTAAAAGTAACAATATCACCTTATTCTTTATTGATGATTATGTGAATAAATAAACCTGGTCAGGTACTCGGTGAAATGAATCATTGAATAAGGCATAGCGAACTGTACGCGACACTTCATTGTTATGTCTTTCTTATTCGCGGTCAATAAAAGAGTTAAATAAATAATAACTAGAATGGTAAAATGATAATTTTATATCCAACTCTTGTTACTGATATTCACGAAGGGTAACATCTTAAAATATCATGTGAACCGTGAAATGAAAATATTTATTTGTACCAACAAAAAATAGCACGCATGAATCAATAGTTGATTCGGCATTGGGCCTATAGTGGAGTCGTACGATGTTGGATTAAATAGGTCGAGAATTTATAAAGATAAATTAATAGCTATTTGAATCTCATAGCTTTATTCATATGAGTCCATTCAGTCTCAGGAGTAGTTCATAATGACATGAATGAGAAATAACGTTAGTTGGATCAAAAACGTATTTTGGACTAAGGCATACTTCTGAACTCATATGTGATGAGTGTCATCACTAAATTAGTAAAAAAATAAAATTAATGTTCAAATTAATTCATTTGTTATTTTCTAATTATTAGATAATTAGTAAATAAAATATTAATTAATTAATTTATAGGGATCAATTTAATTTAGCAATTTGAATTGATGAATTTGGAGACAGTCTTGACTTTAGGGGAGATGTAAAAATCGTAGATGGTAGTGCAAATGAGGGGGTTTTGCGGCAATTTAACATATAAGGGTATATTTGTAAGTTTCATAATTATTATATAAGGGATTGCATTAGGGTTGCATCCCTAACCCTAATCATAGTGTGTGATTATTCAGACCAGAAAAGAGTTTCTCTCCCCTCCCCCTACAGTTGCCGTAAAAAACTATTAGAGGAAGAAGAAAAATTGTTTATTCTTCCTCACTTGTTTAGAAAGCCCACACTCTATTCCTAACAATATCCTTGTGAGATATACTTCTGAATCCTACGGGTGGTTGTTGGTATGAATAGGGGTGTTCAAAACCAAACCAAACCAGTCGAAACGAAAATGGTCAGTTCGGTTCGGTTTGGGAAAATCGCCGAATCGAAGTTTCAATTCAGAATTTTGATAGTTTTTGAACCGAAACTTTAAATTTATATTATTTTTTATATATAATTTCTTATAAAACCGAACCGAAGCAAAACTTTAATTTTATATTTGTTTTTTCAGTAATATAATTTAAAAATTATTTTTAATTAATAATACCGAACCGAAGAACCAAACTGAACCAAACCAAAACTCACAGTTCGGTTCTTTTAGTATTCATGATTCGGTTCGATTCGATTTTTTGCCAACAAATTAACCGAACCGAATCGTGAACGCCCCTAGGTGTGAAGATCAATTGAAGTTCTGCGAATCTCAAGAACGAAGAACGCAAGACAAATAATTGGATCCCGACAAATTAGAATTTCTCCAATACAAGAAAATGCATAAATTATTTCTATATTTTATTAATATGTTTATCTGAATATGTATGATCGTTGAATAGTTTTATATTTAATTCGATTAAATATTTTTTTTGAAATATTTTTATATTCTGCCCACGAACCGTTCGTGATTCATTAATTTTGTTCTAAATCTAAAACTCAATCCAACCATTAGTATCAGAGTTTAAGGTTCTTGATTATTCATATTCTGTGATTAAACGTATGTATGGATGGATATTGTGATGCTGGCATTATTTTTGTATGGTAGATTAAAAGCATGTTTGAATGTGTTTTATGAATGAATTCTGATCAACTGGCACTAGGTGTTAATTCTTAACTTTAGAATTGATGTACGCCAAAATTGAGATCTAATATTTTATGTAATTTAATTTTTGCAAGCGTTTTATCTGTAAATTCCATGCAACATCATCGCATGAATCCCAAAATGTCATCGTTCACGCGCGCCACCGCCTCTAGCCATCGCCCACCACCGTCCATCGCCGCTCGCCGTCGCGCCATGCCGCGCCTTCTGCCGCACGCCACCCCCTGCCATTGTCCCCTGCGCCGTAGGTTGCCGCACAGTAGGTTTCCTACTTAGGGTTTTGGAAACCCATGCGTGCATAAGGCCATGTTGGACCTTGAACTGGCATGGACCTACCAAGCCTATTGAGGTGTTGACCTGAGTAAGGGTTGCTTGACCCAAATGATTCACAAACACTTGGGATTTGACTCCAAGCCCAATAAACTTAAATTTATTTAATTTGATAATTTATCAACACTAATATTTTAGATTTTGTTTTACAAATTGCTTTTTAAAATAAATCAATTGATTAATTTACTTGATAATTTATTTATCAAATAAATCAATTAATTAATTTTAAATTTAAATTTAAATTTTGGAATGGGACTGGATCTTAGTAAATAGTTACAACTAGGTGAGACTTCTTGAAGGAGAATGAGGCAATTACAGAAGCAATGAAGACTAGTATTTAAAATATTATAATTTTATTTATTATTCTTTTTATAGGTTGTAATTAGAAATGAGTCATAGAGATGTTCATTTTGAATGTATGATTTATCATCAACCTCGAATCATCATATAACGTCACATATAGAAATATGGATATGTCAATATCAAAATGTCATGTAACACGTACATGCATCATTGTAATTTAAATTTATATTTGGGTTATAATTTTAAATACAATGCAAATTTTATAAATTTTATAAAATTTTATAATTTCAAAAATTGTTTTTCAAATTTATAAAGAGTTATGTTTTTTTTAAAAGTAATGAAAATCTATTTTTCTAAAAAATAAGTGGGAGGGTCGTTTACGTTGAAATGTGCTCAAGGACTCCAACTCAAACTTGATTGTGGCACGAGAAATGGTTTAGAGCCGCCCTAGTGGTCCTCTCTTCAGTGGGAGAAACTTAATAATCGTGTCGCTTTGAGTCATCGAGTTGCTTGAGAAGTTAAAGTTTGTAAAGGAAGTGGTGAGGCAAGACCGTTCCAATACGGACTGTTAGTTCATAGTAACATTTAAAGCTGATGCGTTGGTTAAACACCTAGACCGAAGCATATTGGAATCTCTCATAGGATCTATTCAATGGGGCCACGGTAACCAAAATAATTGGTGATTAGTTAAGCTAGATATAGTAACATCTTGAGAAGAGTAACCAAATGAGAAGAGTCTCGATGTGATAGGAGATAGCTCGAACGTTGTCCTTAGATGAGATGAGTTATCGTTGTTGATCGTAACATCATGGAAGAAATATATTTTTCTCGGATCTTTAAATATTTAAGTATTTGTATCATGCATCATGCTTTCCTAAATGATTGAGTATTTCTTTACACCACTTTATTTATTCTTTTCAGTAATCATATCATTATCCATTTTCACCACTATCAATAATCTTGAATGTAGACAAACTTACTAGTGAAAATTACGTGGATTGGAAATCTTGATATCATTCTAACGGTAGAAAAGAACAAGTTTTTGCTCACCACCTCGTCCCCTTGAGCATATTGATTAATCGGCTTAAGAGGAAAATGATGCTTATGCTCCTTGGATGCATTCTGATGAAATCGTCAGTTGTTACATCTTGGCATCTGTTAGCAATGTGTTGCGATAACAGCATCAAAACATGGATACCACCACTAATATGATGTTGAACATCACCGAAATATTTATGGATCAAGGTCGTGAAGCCAAACAGGCTACTATGTTAAACTTCATGATGATGAAACCCAGAACTCCTATCAGATAACATATGATGATGATGATAATTAGTTATTTGAATGAGATGAAGATCATGAGAGCTAAAGTAGATGGCGAGACTCAAGTTGATATGATCCTTCAGACCTATTCGACTTGTTCGTGCAAGTGGCAGAATTTCCACTTAAGGATTCCCTCAACCAACCTTCCATCATTTTCGTGGAAAACTGCTCTTTCATGTCTGCCCTTCTCTTGAGCGCTTAATCGGTTATACCAATGATTGTCTCTTAATGAAATATGTGATTCCCTTCTCTTTATCGTTATTCGCCAATCACTTGTCCATCCATGTCATGCTATAAACCATCCCTAGAATCCAGTTTGTCTCTGTCTCAATAGCTTGATTTATTTAGTCAAAAGACTCATTACAATGTTTGAATGTATGTTGATGCGTTAATTGGGTTTCTTTCTTTAGTAACATGATCTATTTGATCATTGAATAGACAGGTCAATTAGGTAGATGGTGGGAATTTCAAATGCTCTTTTTGACATTCTTTTTTGTTTGATTTTAGCTTCCCTTTCTTAGTTCCCATATCCCGGTCAAGGCTATCAACCAATTCATTCCTCTTTCTTTCTCTTGCCTTGTTAGCCTAGTTAGACAATTTTGTTTACTTCTCTATAGTTCTATTCCTAACCATATTTCCAAGTGATCACCGGCAATTGATCGAGCTCTCTACTGTGTTGTTCAACAATTCTATGTAAGTAAAGTTTCTCGGTCTTCTAATCTCTTAGAGGCATAAGTTCTAGCTTAGTTAGTTTGCTCTTTCTTTAGTTGCCTATCTTGGTCTCCAAGTCCCTCTCTTTGATGATTAGGTTTTTGTTCCTCGATCGAGGTGGAATCTTGTGACTAAGGTCCTAAGATGATAGTCGTCTTCCATTTTTTACTATGTCATCTTTCTTAGTTCAAAGACCAGACTTTGGGTTGGTCTTAGTGGTCAATGAAAATGTACCAGTGCGTTGCCTTAACATGCAGAAAGAGACCCTTTTTATTAGGCTGCTAACTTTACCAGCGGTAGGGGTTAAAAGACGGTGCATGAGCGAAGTAAGATCCTCTTTTTGAATCCCATTGACAATATTCTTTGGTTTTGGTACATAACAACTTGCATAAGCAAAGTAGAATATTTGTTACAAATATAGATCCTACACTCTCTAGTCTCTAGCTATCATATGTAATAGTAATATAGCTATATCTTGTACTTTCTTGGGCCTAACTAAGAAAAGAGACAAGAAAAGAAAGGTAAAAACAAATCAGACTTTAAGCCCTACTGCTTTATTCAAGTTGACGACTTAGGCAAGACTTATAAATCAAGCAGTTTCATCACATTTCTCGTCTCTCGCTTAGCTTTGTGTCGTCGCTCACAGTCCAAGAAAAGTAGTTCTTTCATTGGCTAACATGATTATGCTTAATGGGATAGATGGATCATCACTTCCTTCCTTTACTAGTTCTAGAGTCAAGCTAGCAAACAAAAGACTTATTATATATAGGTCGATCACAGATTCAAGCTATAACAAACAATACTGATAGTCGATCCAAGACTTAGGTATAAAGCCAAAGGAATATGGTAGGTATAAGTAGTATAAAAAGCAATCAAAGGAATGCAGACGTTGGTAAGCATAAGAGGGCTAGAAAGAGAAGTTAAAGTCGGTAGGTAAAGGGAACGAATCTTGTTCACACAAAAATGATTCCTTTAGGCTATCTTCAGCAGCTGAGCTTCGCTATGAACTAATAGGATCAAATTATCATATAATGAAAGATGGATTATAAGTACGGTGAAACCAGTATCCTTATTTTGAAATCAACTATAAGGAAATTGGCACCCATGAATGACTTTCATTTAATACGTCCCTAAGAAACTCTAAAATAATGGGTTCAATCGATTTGTCTGAGGTCTGTGCTCTATCCACAAAATCCTTTAATGAGATAGATTGGTCCCTAGAATATGTCGTACTCTTCCCATACATAAATGATTGCCTTGAATTGGTTCCTATCCTTCTTGCCCTGTAGCAGCAAGAAGTGCGGACCTTTTGATTGACCATAGATGCGAATCAGAGTCTTTCCTAGATTCCTTGTCTTCTGGCTCCAGAGTCTCTTCTTCCCGGTATCCATCGGGTCTTAATCGATTTCTATAATTCAATATGTCTTCCCTTGATCTCTTTTGAAGGTGCAAAATCTATAATAAAAGAAGTGGAATCTGCTTATAGTATTGGATTTTTTAAAAACATTGGCTCAATCCACATTCATCTCTGTCTTTTCAAAAGAATGGACATTTTCTTCCGATCTTTCCATCCGTCAACGACTATTTTCTTGTGAATCCTGCCTTCGCCCTTTTGTTATCAGCTCTTTGATCAATCAGTTTTAGAGGCCATGTTTTCTAAAAAGGTAACTTTCATCACTTGAGTTGGTCAAGAAAAGTAGCACCTTTTAAAAGGCTCATTTTTTTACTTGATTTTGACACGTAATTTTCCACTCTATTTTCTTTATATATAAAAGAGTAGAGCTAGAAAATATCCCTCCCCAGCTAAGCTATTACGTTTTATTCTTTGAAATTACATGGTTGGTCTTCATTGGTATTTGCTTTTTACTCACCCACTACGTTTTTTTCTTTTTAGTTCTTTCCCCGCCCAGTCGAGCTTTCTGAGGTCAATGGTGCATCGGGTAAGCTCTTTCGGTATTCATCTCTAGAGCCCAGTCAGATGCTTCAATCCTTCATTCCTATTATGTCTTAATATCTTCCTTTTTATGTCTATTGCGAGTTTATAGCTTGAATCTTTGAATAATCTTCCCTTTACATGTGAAAAATGGGCAGTCTCCCCTAGACCTTATTCCGTCCAAGCTCTCATAGCATTCATCTTTCTTCCTTCTCTGCTACACGTCTGTATTCTTTTCCCCACTTTATAGAGATCTTGGCTTTATGGTTTTTAGTCAGGGGGTGCTGGGGAGAAAGAGTTTAGGAAACCAAGCATAATAAGTGAAAATCAATATAGATGAAAGGAGTTGTACATGAGTTTGGTAAAACATTCACCTGTCGGGAATAGTGCCATGAAAGATTGTGTTTAGACATTTTTAATATGAAATTAATGAAATTATATTTTTCCTTATAATTGTTCTTTTAAATTATTGTTGAATAATTTATGTAATATCTGAAAATTTCATATTCATTAATGAGCTATGATCTTGTATAAGTACAAAAGGATTAAGGTAACAGATAACGAATAAATTTTTTAGTAACATATTGAAATATGAAATCTTTAATGAATGATTGCTAGTACAATTTTCTAAGCATTATGAATACATGTGATATAGATCTGGATTATTGATGTCGATAGGCATCTTAGTGAAGTTAGTTTATATTATAAGATTATATATGATATGATCGATGTAGATTAATATCTTTATTAATTTGTCTTATATCATAAAGATTTAATACACATCAATCTGATGATCTTATGTAGATCAGTCTGAATCTTGAGTAGTCATGAACTCCTATGCATGTCCACTAGATATTTTGATTCACTCGTTAAATTTTTTTTGTAAAACAGGCTAGTATTGACTTTTATTTTGGAGATTCAATGATATGGATGACTGAGAACATAAACGTAGAGGATTTTGAATCCAAGTTTTTCTAACAGATTGTATATTAGTTCCTTTAAGTGTTAATTCTGGAATTGAATAGATATTGAGCTTAAATTTATAATATGATTATCAATTAGTCATTCACTAGTGAATTAATGACACTTAAGGATCAAAAGATAATTAGAAGGGCAAAACAATAACTTTGATTAGCTTTAATTTACGTACCAATAATTGGAGGATAAACTACAAGAAATGATTATATCAATAGACTACACGATACATTATGTAACCTCAAAGAGTATAATTTTATATTTATAGTGGAGTAATAATGAAATTAATCAATAAGATTTTTTAATTAAAGAGTTTAATTAATAATCTGATTTATTCTAATCTTAGGATTATGGGTCCATGGTCCCCAAATTACCTCTGTATTACACAGTCAAGGGTGTGAATATTTCAAGACATGAGAAAATGACTAACTTTTAAAAGGAGTTATATTTCTAGGACAAGTATATAATAATGAGATAATTATGTATGATTAATTAATTAAGAATTAATTCATTGAATTATTTAGTATAATTTTCAGAAATTATCATCAAATAATAATTTCAATTAATTTTGTGTTAATCGATAAGTCAGAAAAAATATCTAATTTATGAAATTAGATAATGTTTAATTATTACTAGATAATAATTCAAATTTTGAATCAACTAAATTTGTTATTTGAACTAACCGATAAGCTAATTGATATGGATGATCAGATAAGTTAATTTTTGAATTAACTGATATCTAGATATTTATCTAATTAAAATAAATAATAGATTTGCAAAAAAAAATCACTTGGCATGTTGGATTGCCACATGTCAATCATTGATTTTGAATCAGAGATTGACATGGACTATTGTAGGGCCACATGACACTATAATGATGTTGTGAGGCACTGTGACTTCTCACGGCACACTGTAGTGTCGTGTGGCACTGCAGTGTTGTTCAATTATAGTAGGTCCCACTTCAATTGCACATTTATAATTAATTTATTATTTTATGTAAATCCCTAGAAAATCTGATATGTCATTATCTAAAATATATATTGATATTATTCTATTGGCTTTAATGTGATAACAACACAATTATAATCATGGGTCAAACTCTCTAAGATTAAAAGTTAATAAAAAAATTATGTGAAAATTTTTTAATTGTTTTTCGATTAGAGTTTTGTCTCACAAATTAATCATTCTAAAAAATCTCTAGAACTCATGTGTTGAATACATCTAGAGATAAAAATATGTTCCTAATATATTTCACATGCCCACACACGTCCTAGCATGTTTAAGGATTGGCTTGAAAGATCGTGATGTGGAGCTTGAAGTCTATTGTTTGTGGGATAGCAAAATCGTTGCATTGCAAGGACCTTTGATTGAACTACAAGAGGTATATGTTATATCCATGTATGTCTTTGATTTAATACATAAATATATAATAGATCTGATTTGAAAAAGAGTTTTTTAAATAAAAGTTTTTTTAGAAACTATGGCATCGCTATTATTCATTTGATTAAAAAAATTTCATCTTTGGGATCTACGACGATGCAATCATTTATTGTTTTATAATTTTATTTAAAAACCATCACGCGTTCCATCACACATCACCGCGGATTTCAACAATTGGTATCAGAGCAGTCTTTATATATTTATATTTTGAATACTATATGGATGTTCTTACATCGTTCATAATATATATTTTGATATGTATGAATGTATAGATGGATTGTGTTTTGAATGTATAGTTAATGATGAATCGTTAATTATATGGTGACTTTTGGGTTTAGACTTTATTCTTTATTTTTTTCTTGGATCTTGTGTACACCATTTTCGGCATAGGAATTTTTGTAATTTTATTTTGAATATCATGTTGTAAAATTTTGATCGCGAGAAGATGAAGAATGTACGAGACTAACAAGGAATAAGAAAAAAATAGGAATTCCAATGCCGACATAAAAATTGGACTTTCGGCACCGACGCCGCCTGTAGTCCAATGGCGGTAACACCATCGGAAAAATAGTATGTTGAAAACTATAATCAAGGACCCCGGTGGTTGGACTGTCGATGGTGGTGACAGCGGTGGATGGGGGTGGTGGCGACAGAGTCCTATCGTCGAAGGCAATTGTTAATTACTGTAAGGGAAGTTTCACAGAATCCCTGATACCGTGTTACCTTATTACTGCAAGGGAAGTTTCTCAGAAACCCTGATACCATCGATCACATGCCATACATGGAACCCCACACAATTTTGTTTAATCATGCATCTCATTAGTGGAAATACGATTGATTATAACTTTCCTAATATGTTTATATGAATTGTTTTCAATCAATTTCAAGTAAACTACTAGATTTTAATTAGTTAAAACTTGATAATCACACCACTCTGAAGACTATAGTATCATTTAGGATAACCGACTTTATTAAAAAAGTTTTATTAAAGTTTGATGAATGTAATTAATTAGTTATTCTAAGTTCACCTAATTTTGACTTAGGCTTTTTATAAGATTAAATGAATTTAGACCAATTAGATTAGATTAACTGTTAATTTTATATTCATAGAGTTAATTTAACTAATTATTAATTTGGAATTAATTGATTAGCTAAATAGAAACACATTATCCCAAAATAGTGATGGGGGAAAAGTTGACATGTCAATGTAACATATGGTCTCCAAAAAAAATTGGAATTAGTTGAAGGTCACTAGAAGAGATACTGTAGCAAGTATCTCTCCGAGCTGAAAAAATGGTAAATGTGATTTACTTGTACTTGAAGCTTGTTTGGTGGAATATGATTCGTCATCTTGGATATTGGATTCAGGAACCATAAAATCATTGTCTTGTTCAGGAAACCCCGATGCAACGTCATAGTGGGAGGGTTGTAAGACAACCTATTCGCTATGAACTAGAGGCACATATCTTAGTATCTAACACTAATAATGATGATCCATTAACCTTTAAAGAGATTATGGAAGATTCTGAAAATGAGAAATGACAAGATGTCATGAACTAAGAAATGAAATTGATGTATTCCAGTTCTGTCCGAGAACTTGTAGATCCACTTAAAGATGTCAGGCCCATTGGATGTAAATGGATCTTTAAGAAAAAAAGAAATGCAGATGAGAAAGTAGTGACTTTCAAGGCACGGCTGATAGCCAAAGACTATACAAAAATGGAAGGAGTCGATTATGAAGAGACGTTCTCTCTCATTGTCATATTCACATCATTTTATCTATAGCCGTTAGTTTAGACTATAAAATATGACAAATCGATATCAAGACAGTTTTTCTGAATGGTTCTCTTGAAGAAAACATCTATATGATGCAACTAGAAGGGTTCATAAAAGTGGTTAATATCATAAAGGATGCAAGTTGCTTAAATCCATATATGGATTGAAGCAAGTATCTAGATATGATAATCGTACATTTGATGAATTATTAAATCGTATGGCTTCGAGCAAAATGTTGACGAAGCTTGTGTTTATAAATACATAAAAAATAAGATAGTGGTTTTCTTAGTTCTTTATGTAGGCGATATTCTATTCATTGGGAATGGTGAAGAAACTTTGTCTAAAGTAATAAAGTGGTTAGCTGAGAAATTTTAAATGAAAGATTTGGAAGATGAAAGCTATGTTCTATGCATCCAAATCCTAAGAGATAGAAATAACAAGCTCTTGGTACTTTCTCAAGCATCTTATATTGATAAAGTACTGGAAAGATTCTCTATGAAAAACTTCAAGAAATGTCAACCACCGACCATACATGAAATTATATTTTCCAAGGAGAAGTGTCATAGGACACCTCAGGAGCAAGTGGATACCAGAAATGTTCCTTATGCTTCAATCGTTAAGAGTCTCATGTAGCTCATGTTGCGTACGAGACCAGACATCTGTTATGCAGTAAGAATTGTCAATCGTTATCAATCAAATCATGATTTAGAATATTAGATTGCAGTAAAGCACATTCTCAAGTATCTTCAGAGAACGAGAAATGTTATGCTTGTTTATTCAGGTTGAGACATGAATCTCAATAGATATATTGATTCTAAATTAGATAAGGATGGTCGAAAATCAACATCTAGATCGTACACCGAGGTGATTTGATTGTTATGGAGATAATGTTTGATCAGAACCTGACTGACCCATTTACTAAGACACTTAATGCAAAGTCGTGTGAGGGTCATGTGTGAAATATGGGGTTGAGAAAGATGCTACATTTATTTTAGGGCAAGTGGTAGATTGTTGAGAATATTTCCCTCAAAGCATGTGTTTAAACATTTTTAATATGAAATTTTATTTTTTTTTATAATTGTTCTTTTAAATTATTGTTGAATGCTTTATGTAAATATATGAAAATTTCATATTCATTAATAAAAATATGATCTTGTAAAAGTACGAGAGAATTAAGGTCATAGATAATGATTAAAATTGTCAGCAACATATTAAAGTATGAAATCTTTAATCAATGGTTGTTAGTACGGTTCGCTAAATATTATGAATGCATGTGATATAGATAAAGATCATTGATGTGGATATACATCTTAGTGAATGTACCTTATATAATAAGATTATATATGACAGGACCGATGTGGATTAATTTCTTTATTAACTTGTCGTTTATCATAAAAATTTGATACATATCAATCTGATGATCATATATAGATCAGTCTGAATCCTGAGTAGTCATGAACTCCTATGCATATTTGCTGGATCTTTTGATTTACTCATTAAGGTTTGTTTGTAAAATAGGCAAGTGACTTTCATTTTGGAGATTCTGTAATATAAGTGGCTGAGAACATGATCTTACAAGATTTGAAATCTAAGTTTTCTTAACAGGCCGTGAATAATATTTTTCTTAAGTGTTAATTCTGGAACTTAATGGTTATTGAGCTCAAATTTATAATACGATTATAAATTATCTATTCATTAGTGAATTAATGGTACTGAAGGATCAATAGGTAATTAAAAGGATAAAACGATAATTTTTATGAGTTCTAATTTACGAACCAATAATTGGAAGACAGAACTACGTGAAATGATTATATTAATGGACTACACGAGAACACTCTATAAATACATTTTGTATTCACTAAGAGTGCAATTTCATATTTATAGTGGAGTAATAATTGAATTAATAAATAAGATTATTTAATTAAAAAGTTTAATTAATAATCTTGTTTATTGGAGCTTAAGATTATGAGTTCATGATCACTAAGTCACCTTTGTACTACACAATCTAGGGTGTAAATATTTCAGGACATGAGAAAGGACTGACTTGCAAAATGAATTATATTTCTGAGGCAAGTATATAATTATGAGATTATTATGTATGATTAATTAATTAAGAATGAATTCGTTTAATTATTTAAGGAATTTTCAGAAATTATCAATAAATAATAATATTGATTAATTTTGTGTTAGTCGATAAGTAAGATAAAATATATAATTTATGAAATTAGATCATGTTTGATTATTATGAGGTAATAATTTAAATTTTGAATCAACTAAATCTGTTGTTTGAACCAAGAGATAAGCTAGTTGATATGAATGATCAGATAAGTTAATTTTTAAATTAACTAATATCTAGATATTTAGATGATTAATATAAATAATAAATTTGTAAAAATTACCACGTGGCATGTTGGACTGCCACTTGTCAATAACTGATTTTGAAACAGAGTTTGACATGGACTACTGTAGTGCCACGTGGCACTACAGTTGGACATGGCACACCGTAGTGCCTCACAGCACTATAGTGGTGGCGTGAGGCACTATGACTTCTCACGACACATTGTAGTGCCGAGCCGTTACACTAATCTCTTATTTTCAAATATGTTATCCCATACCAGTCGGCCAATCAACAAAGATATGAAGAATGACCAATTTTTTTAGTCTATGAAAGGATAGTCCATTAGAACATATAACAGAGGCGTGAATGGGAGAATACGATACCCGAAGGAGGAGGTATATGGTAATAGCTAGGTTTATGAGAAAAGAATAGGACAAATGTCTATACTCAAGTTTGAAATCAAGGTAGCAACACGATATGAAGTTGTTACATGAGCAAGCTAAGTCCATTAGAGTTCATTTATTTAAGTGGATATGATTAGATCCTTGATGAGTTACTCATCCCTCACAGATTCATTCTGAGGATATTCCTTGGAAATAGTGGCATATATTTTGAACCAAGTTCTGTAAAAAATGGTGTTTAATGCACCATATAAAAGATGGAATGGATGAAAGTCGTCCGTAACGACCTTAGGATATGGGGATGCCCGACACACTTGCTGAGACTGAAGACAGGCAAGTTGGTCATTCAATCATGTTTATAAGATATCCTAAGGGAATGAAGATATACGTCTTTTATAGTCTAACTGACAAGAAAATATTTGTGAGCGATAATGCACATTTTCTTGAGGAGGACTATATAAGAAGTATGAAGCCGAGAAGCACACTGTGCTAAAGAAATTATTGAGTGGGAGGATACCGACTCCCCAATCAGAATCTATTCCCCATTCAATAATGGAAGAACCATAGCATGAGCCGGAGCCTCGACGTAGTGGGAGGGTTGTGAGACAACCAGACAAGTAGATGTCTTATGGAGATGCTTTGACAGTAGTCTCAGATAAGGATCATGATAAATATGTTTCCTACTAACAAGCTATGGTTGATCTTGAAGTCAAACCTATGACAAGAATCCAAGGAATAGAGCTACCAAGATTAGAATTAACAAGACTATCATATCGGGCCCCTTCGCAAAATATGACATTCTACAAGATGCATATATCCCCATGAAAAATAATCCACAGGGATCATGCGGCGCCTGTGACAGGTCCTCATATTAAAAATCTGTATTTTTTACGAGGCGCAACGCCTCTTGTGAAGACTCACGTGGTATCTTGTTTTTTTACAAGATTTTTTTACTCTTGTTATTTTTATTCAACAAGCATTTTTAATTCTCATGAATTAATATTCACTGGTATTTTTGTATTCTATTAAATAAATCAAATACCATAAGATTTTATTAATCTCATTCATATAGTTTCTTATTATAAATTATGCATCTTATAAAGAGATTTTTCTGACATTTTATAAATGCTATTTTTTTATAATCAATTTATATGCACATGTTTACGTATCTATTTAAACATTCAAAATTAATACATTACTAGACTAAAAAAGGCATTCAAACATCATTTCATTTTCACAAAATATTATTCATAAGTATCATCCATAATTATCATTTATAAGTATTAGTACTTAGTCTACTAATACAACGTGCTATTCAAAAAATAAAAAACATCTAAAAATTTCATAGACGCTGTAAAGTAACTTCAAATTTTCATTGCTTAATTCTTCAAGCTTTGATGCCAAGTTGAAAAACCTCAAGGGATTGTAGGTCCTGTATTTTAAAGAAAATATTTAGTCAAAGTACTTGTTTAAATTTCTCACAACTAATATACACTACAATTACAATGCAACCAATAGAATCCAACGTCATATTTTTCTATGTTCAAGTTATAATCCTGCTGAAATTCTTATCACCATTATAGACTAGTATCAATGTTCATAACAATGTTAGTTTTCTACACAGTTGGTACAGGTTATTCGTAACAAAACTAAAATATAAATTACTGAAAAGAAAAGTTTGACCTTCCTATTTGGACCAAGTTTCTTTGATAATAAGAACGTCAAATCCCCACTTCCATTACACAAATCCAATACACAGTCTCCCATCTTCGCTCTACCAAAAAACTTCAAAACTTTCTCAAAATTTTGGTATAAAAAGAAAACCAAGTAATATTAAATGAGAACAAAAAAATCACATACCCACTCCAAGACAATGACATTGCATGGCCTTCTCTAAGTGTGCATTATCTATTTCAATGTGTGAGGTCATTGCATGACCATTATTATCAGCTTCCTTCTGAATTAGCACCATGCATTGGAAGGATGCTTCACTCTTTTCTTTCCTTTTTGGATTCACCAACTTATTATATACAGACTGCATTATTTCTCCAATTTAACTTCTCATGCCATCATTTCATATATATTTGTTTTCTAGCAATACCAGAGATGCCAGAACATAACATAACTATGTATCATCATAGATCACATTTAGTTGCTAAACATACAGTAATAATCTATACTGCATTGATACAAAGTCACAAATTATAAGAATTTCTTTGTAAAATCAAAGACTTACCCAACCTTTACATATATAGCATCAAATAGCTATCTTGGTTTCATACTTTCAGCGTCCGGACAATTAAGTACCATCAACTGTTTCACTATTGCAGCCATATTATTCTGCAATTCCTCTTGTAATTAAGCAGATAAGCGGTAGCAAAATTTCAATAAATTTAGCAAACTTAAGTTCAATAAATTACAATTTGCTAATCAAAATCATCAACGATCTGAGAAATACAGGGTTGATACTCAAATTCACTTAATTATTAGGGGTAAATGTGAAACTTATAAAGAAAGAAATGGGGGAATGTTACAGAACGCGGTTACAGAACAAGAGAAACAGTGAGTACTTGAAATATTCTTTATTCACCCTATATGATACTCTCATGATATTTTCCTGCACAAAACTAAACTCTTCAAACTCCTGATTTGCCACCTTTTACTAAAGCATTCCATATAGTTTGTTAAATTATATGAACTCAATATAGTCCCCAATTTCTTAATGGATCTGTATGAAGTATAAGTATGAACAACATCAATATCACTTTATGCTGATAAAAGAACAACTATGTGATTTTTGGAGATCTTTGATAGATACCAACTAATCTCTTTGATGTAAATAGAAAAATACTAGAAAAATATCAACTCACCATTTGATTCAATGAGGGAGACCCAATGTTCAATATGCATACCGAAAGAGAAATTGGGGGTGCTTCTTACCCAGAGCTTGACACCTCTATAAGCAGCGACTAATTAAGCCCTACCCTACACTTTGAGATTGTGAGATCGAGATAGAGTGAGACAGAGAAAGAGACATATCTAGAGAGAGACTCACTAGTGACCTAACAGTGAGCAGAGCTCGACAATGGGGATGAGTGAGGGAGAGTAGTAACAAACCCACACCAAATGCAAAGAAATAATTGTAGAACAAAGACAATTGCTCAAAATCAAACCATTGTTCTTCACACCAAAAATCAGAATAGAGAGTCATTCGCGACCATTAGAAGCTTCAATTTGTGAAGAGATGAGAGACGAAGATAGCCGAGGAAGGTAGAGGGAAAATTTACAAAATCAGATAAGAGAGAGATAGACCTTACTTCAGAAGCTTGGTGAGGTGAGCTAATCTAGTTCATACCAATAACCAAATAAGCATATAAATAGCATAAGTACTAAGAAATTACCAATCAAAATTAAAAATCAACAAAATATTTAATGACAATGATAACGAGGATGAGAAATAGTCTTAAAAACATAAACTGTAATAGTAGAAATAAAAGGTTTTCATTTATCTCAAAATGAAATGTTTGATTGTAATTTGAATCTGACCAATACATGTTATCCCGATATTCTTAGTTAGTCAAAGTATAATGCATAGATAAAAGTAGAATGTCGATTGAAACAAGGGATTGTATACAAAAACAGGATGTAAACAAGCTGCAATTTAAGTCATTTTATATAGGATACTTAACTATTAGTATGAATTCACAAATAATAAACTTATGTAGAAGTGACAACTGAGCTAAAAGCTAAATGTAACATATATTTGAACCTTACTGCAATCATTAGGAATTAGGAAATCAACAGCAGGTGAAAAGAAAATAATATATGAAGATTGTTTTTTGAAACATAAAGGGAACCAAAATCCACAAAATATACTTAGAGATTGTATGCATATCCAACTCCAAAAGGAATGGGCTTGCATAGTTGATCTATTTTCTAGAGTATGTAATCCTTAGTCTCTTATGCTTAACAAAGATTTTTGCTTCATAATTATCCACACAACTTAAGACAAGATGCACTCCACTATGTTTGTTACTTGGACGAAACGATTTATTTCTCAAACTTGGACCAAACTAATAATGCATAAAACAATTGGGCTAAGAAACCTAAAATAAGCTTCATAAAAATAAAAATGCAAAGACACAAAACATATATGTGATTTTTAGATTCATCTGGTACCAACAAAGCATATGTTAAGTGTCAATCATCAAGAACATACACGATTAAATGCAATTAAATACAATTAGATAAGGCTTGATCATAAGGTCACTTCAATAACTTAAAATTTCATGTAGAAGAGATTCATATACACAAAACATATTCATAGTGAATTGGTGATATAGAGTCCTAGATACACTGATGAGAAAATAAATCAATTTATGCTGAATAAATCATTTAAGCTCTTTTATGTGGTGCAGGTAGGATTGATTGAATTATCTTGATATTTTGAAACTTCTTCACCTTCATAAAAGAGCTTAAATGTTGGGTATGAATGGATATCAACTTTAGAACATACTAGTTTATTGGAACCACAATCAACTTCACCAATCTCTATTTCATCTTCACCTTCCATTGCCTTCTCTGCGTCCTCCCAAAGTGACCCCAAATTCTTACTGAAACCCCTTATGAATATTGATCGATGTTGCTCTCATTACCATCATCTTAACCAAAAAAACCATAGTCATTTTTTGTTAGCAACGGTGTTGTGTTGTTAATCTTGCTGAAATTCATAGAACCTACTGTGTTGCTGACTCGCTATCAGACGTGGAGTTCCTTCCACGCCACCCAAATGTGGACTTTGACCATTGATTTTTCTTCTTTTTTGTCCTTTTTGGCTGACGTGTGTTGCACCAGAAAAACATGGCTGATTGGCTATGTTATTTTGATAAAATCTGATTAAAGTTTAGCCAAAATTTATTTGTTCAAAATACTTAGTTTGGTACAAAACATGGTATAACGTGGGGGTTAACTCATTATATCTTAAAAAACATTGCACTTATTACCCATCACAATGAAGTCCCTCACTATATTTATATACGTTGAGGTTGAAATTCAATGATAATAGTAAAGAGAATGATGAGAAGTACATAAACAAACTCAAAGAATTGAAACCTTCATAACCCAATGTGATTTAAAGGTTTGACAGCGCTTACCACTTGAACTTGTAGATGCAAGAGTGTCACGTGGGTAATGTGCAGCAGTGGTCTAGTCATAACTCGTGATCGGAACAACGCCTGAGAACGTCGGGGAGGACGCCGAGAGGTGAAGGGGAGCACTTTAGACACTTAAGGGTGCTGACAAATACTTGCTCTCTCACTCTCTCTAAAAGTGGGAGTTTCTCACTCTAGAAATTGTGAGCTTTTCTCTCTAAAGTAAGAGCTTCTCTCTTAAAAGTGGAAGTTTCTCTCTCTAAACTTCTCATCCTCCTCAAATGAAGGAGGAGTCATCCTTTTATGGGTGAACAAAAGGAGGTGGGACCATTGCAACTAATCCCTTAATTAGTTACAAGTCTGTCAATCTAATCGCGCCACTTAAGTTGACTGATCATGCTTAGGTCAGCAAGAGGAGGACTACACATGAGCCCATTAGGTGGCGTCATATGGGTCTTTATATAGTGACAATGATCTAGGGAGAACATTCCTAGCCGGTGGAGCGTAATGGCAGTGTTCACCCAACGCCTCCTTTCAAGGGTTCTCTCAAATCAACCCCTCCCCAAGGTGGGAGGATAGCACACCCTCAATGTCTAAAGTGGTCGTATCAAGGAGGTATGTCCCCCGTTCAGTACAACGTAGTCTCGCCCCTAATCTTACCAGTCCACAAGTCTTCGCCATTTGACTTGGTGGTAATCCTACCAGTCCACAAGTCTTCGCCACTTGACTTGGTAGTTTGTGATGTGATGACTCATTATGATAGCGGAGTGATGCGTCTTGCCTGAAGTACGTCATTGTTGTCTTCGAATTACATTACGAAGGGTAATCTAGGCACCTTCATATTACACCCATGAGGGTGACATTAATGGTCCTACCATTGAGTGGAATCAATTGTGTTACCATAGGGGTGACACCCCCTGCCATGGGGACGACACCCACGAGTACCTCAGTGGCGGCACATCAAGGAGTGAACCTCGGCACCTCAAGGGGTGCACCTCAGCGGTGACACTCCATGGTACATCCTTGGTGGAGACACTCCCAATACGCCGTAAGAGTTGTAGTTTGCGGGTCGTCAACCCTCATGTACAAAACATATTTTGGAGGGAAAAGGCATATCACTAAGTGTTAAGCCACCTATTCAGCCACATCACCAATCTTCTCTTTATACTGCCATGCCAGCATTAATCACTGCAGCAAGAGTTAGTTAGGCATACTTGGTTATGATTGGTTGTTAGCCTATGTAATTCTCTCACGCTCCTCTTGCACAATATGTTGTAATCATTTCTCTTGTAACAAACTCTCTCCTTTTTTGTTAATATATTCAACTTCTTAGTGGTGAGGTGAGATAGCACTCGTTTTACAGTACAGAGCTACATTTCTCAACTCGGTATCAGAGCAGGCTCATCTCCATGCATCTCCAACGAAGAAAAAAATGGAGTCTGGTGCTCCTCAAGCCGCGGCGCAAACAACAACTGCAGCCAACACAGAAAGCAGCGGTGAATCCTCAGGAGTTCTGAACAGGACCCTGGAAAGCTTGAGTCCATTCAAGAACATTCTCAATGTTACTTTGTCGATTAAACTTGACTACGACAACTTCATTCTCTGGAAATCTCAGGTAGTACATGCAATCATTGGACATGGGCTGAGTGAGTTCGTATTTGGAACTCAGACCCTACGTCCACAGCTTCAACCTGATGGACCAGTCAACCTAGAATTTCTGGCATTGGTCAGAAGTGACCAGTCCTGTTAAGCTAGCTTCGCTCCTCCATGAGTGAACGAGTTCTCGGCTCAATGCTGCAACACAACAGCACAAAAAACCTCTAGAATGCTTTTGAAAGAGCATTTGCTAGTCGCTCCAAAGCACGAGTCTTACAACTGAAAAACGCCTTAAACAATACCCCAAAGGAATCGATGATGATCTTAGACTACTTTCACAAAATGAGAAACATTGCAGACAATCTCCTTGAAGCTTGTGATCCAGTGGGTGAACAAGACTTGATGATACACATTCTGAATGGTTTGGGTCCTGAATACGACTCCGTGGTTGTTAATGTAACCTCTCGAGCTGATTTAGTCACCATTGAAGAAGTACATGCCTTACTCATGAGCCATGAAAGTCGTATTGAGAGACAGAGTACAGAACAACTAAACCAGCTTCGAGCTACTGCTAATCTTGCTCAACATGGCAGATACAAAAGGCAAGGTCAGTCTAATTCACAACAATAGTCCAACAGGAGTTCTAGCACTAATACTAGGCCTAACAAAAACTCAGGTTAGTATAAATGGGGTAGAAGGGGAACTCGAGATGGCAGGTCTAACAACACTAGAATCATTTGTCAAGTCTGCACTAAACCAGGCCATACTACAACCGCTTGTTGGTAGAGGTTTGATAAAACATTTCAGGGAACCCCTCCAAACTTCAGTCCCACCTCACCTCAGCGTCCTAAATTTAGAACACCTAGCTTCAATCCATGTGCTTTTGTTGCTGCTCCAAGTCAGTCACTTATTCATCCTGGTATGCAGACAGTGGCGCAACTAATCACATTATTGCAGACATTGGGAACCTCAGTGTAGCAAGTGACTATCAAGGACAAGAAAATTTTGACAGTGGGAAATTGTATGGCTCTCTCAATAAGTCATATTGGATCTACCCTCCTTAATTCCACCCCTCATCCCTTTAAACTGTTTTAGTTACTGAGGGTATCTGCAATAACTAAAAATTTGATTAGCATTTCTATACTAACACAAGATAACCATGTTTATGTGCTTTTCTTTTCCACCTCTTGTCTTGTAAAGGACCTAGAAACAGGGATTACTCTTCTCCACGGGAAGCTTAAGGATGGTATTTATGAGCTCTTCTTACCAAGGAAAGGGCAAGCTGTTGCGGTCTCTTGCAATGTGTTTCTAGCACCGCATGGTCATCTTCTTTTATCCGCTTCTACTCTGCTGTCTAAGTCTAGGGTCAATAAAAGTTTGTATGCTTTCAATTCTTAAGTCTAACTGTCCTAGTCCTTCTGTTCCCATAGTGAATTCTAAGGAGTCTGATGTCTGTAATCATGGTCCAAGGTGTCATGTAATTACTACATCTAATACAACAGTTTCATCTTTTATTTCTTATCTAACTCATGTGCTTCCTAATGATACTCAAACTTAGCACTATCAACTTGGACACCCCTCATCCAAAATCACCTTTGCCACCTTAAAAATGGCTAATATTAAGCATAACCATAAACAAGCTACAATTCTATGACTCATGTACCAAACGGAAAAGTCATGTTCAACACTATCCTACTACCCTAACCAGCACTACCAACCACTTCATCTTATCTACACAAATCTTTAGGGTCCAGCATCCATTGCTTCTAACTCTGGGTACAAATATTACATTCACTTTCTTGATGACTTCACTAGGTTTACATGGGTCTACCCCGTAAGGCTAAATTCTGATGCTCTACCTACATTCCTCTACTTCAAAAAATGGTGGAAAAACAACTTGGTTTACCCATCAAGGTAGTTCAGTCAAACTGGGGTGGGGAGTTTAGAAGTTTTCGAAAGTACATTGATAGTGAAAGAGTCCCATTGAGACATCATTGCCCCCNCCCCCCCCCCCCACCCCACACACACACACATATACAACCAAAATGGTAAGACAGAGAGAAAACACAGACACCTTCTAGAAACTGCTCTCACACTACTCTCCGAAGCTTCCATGCCCTTCACCTTTTGGTGGGAAGCTGCCACTGCAGCTTCCTTTCTAATTAACAGACTACCCACACCCATTCTACACCACAAATCTCATTTTCAAATGTTTTTCAACCGAATTCCAGACTACTCCTTTCTTAGGTTCTTTAGGAGTGCATGTTTCTCATATCACAGACCATATAGGTCCAACAAGCTTGATTTTCATTCTAATCTATGTATCTTTATTGGTTACTCTCCTCTGCATAAATGTTACATGTGTCTCCACTCCTCTACAAAGTCTATACTACCAGGTTTGTCATCTTCAATCAATCTGTGTTCCCCTTTGCCTTTGGTTTCCTATCCTCTTCACCCTTTGCGTCTGTCCAACCTTATAATCCTCCTACCTAGTCTTTCTTCCTTGTTGCTAGAAACATTGCTTCACCAGCAACACCATGCCCATCTTTTGGCATATGTTCTCCTAGGCACTCCTCAACTTCTTCACCTGGTAATATCTCTATTCCATCCTCATCTACTTCTCTCTCTCACCCCCCCTCCCCCTCTCCATCCACACCATCTTTATCTCTAAATAATTCACCCTTACCCACTTTAAATGTTCATCCTATGGTTACCAGATCCAAGGTTGGAGTATATAAGCTTAAATCTTATTCTGCAAGCTATTCTAATTCTCTTTCCATTACAGAATTAGCCACTGTTAAGGAAGCCTTATCCTCTCTTACTTGAAAACAAGCTATGCAATCTGAGTTTGATGCTCTTCTTCAGAATAATACCTGGGGACTTCTCCCATACCATCCTGACATGCACCTAGTTGGCAACAAATGGGTTTTTAAGTTAAAATCCCACCCAAATGACATCATGTACAAAGCTCGTCTTATTGCCAAGGGGTTTCACCAAACTCCTGGGATTGACTATTTTGATACATTTAGTCATGTTCTAAAGCATGTAACCATCAAAGTAGTTCTGACAATAGCCTTGACTAAAAAATGGCAAGTGCGACAACTTGATGTCAATAATGCGTTTCCAAATGGCTGGCTAAGGAAACTGTGTAGTCAAATTGAGGGCTTCGTGATTCTACTAAACCTCATCATGTTTGCCGGCTAAGAAAATATCTCTATGGGCTTAAGCATGGTATGACAGACTCAAGTCCTCCCTTGTTCACAGAGGTTTACACCCAGTCACTCAAACATTTGTTCTGCATCATCACAATCGACTAATCTACATCCTAGTTTACGTGGATGATATCCTAGTCACGAGTAATGATGACAGGTTTATTGAGCATCTCATCACTGATCTCCATGTTACGTTCTCTCTAAAAGACATGGACCAAATTCATAACTTTCTTGGTATTTAAATGGTTTCATCCTATGTTGGGTTACAGTTATCTCAGTCCAAATACGTTCAAGATTCGCTATAGAAAGCCTTTCTCATTACTACCGAGGCTTATTCTACACCAGCTTCTCCATCCATCAAACTTTCAGTCAGTGAAGGAGAGTTATTTTCTAATATAACACTTTTTAGGAGAATCTTAGAAGCCTTGCAGTATGCCACAATCACCAAACCTGATATACAATTTGTTGTTAGCAAACTCAGCCAATTTATGCACAAACCCACCACCATTCACTAGTAGGCTTGCAAACGCGTCCTTTGGTACCTCAAAGGCACAGTTAATGAGGGACTTCTACTCAAACCACCATCTCAATATTCTATCATAATGTTTTCTGATGCAGACTGGGCTGGGAACATTGATGATAGAAAACCCTTGGGGGGTATGCAATATATCTTAGGGACAGACTGGTTTCTTGGTCCTCCAAGAAGCAATAAGTTGTAGCACGCTCAAGCATTGAAAGTGAGTATAGAGTCCTCTCTCACACCTTCGAGATAACTTGGCTTCAATCTCAACTTTAAGCCTCTAACTATTTAATATTCTTAAATTATGAGGGAAATTCTACAGTACACGGATTATATTGTGTAAAGATTAATATTGACCTTTAGATCAACTTTTATGGACCACACATAAAATGATCCCGTGGTCATTTTTTCTCTATACGGTAAAGTCCTTATACCATAACAAGACTCAAATTAAAATATTGACGCATCATATGGACCATGACATCTTAATTTTTTAATTAGATAGACTTGTTGATTTTGTTAGTATTACTCTATCATAATTTCTAGTACTTTCAAATTCTCGTGTGTGTTTTTTCTTTTCTTCCATTACCAGGATTGGACCTTCTATCTCATTTCTCTATTTTTATTTTTAAACCTCACTCTCCTTTTTAGAATACTTTACGTGACATGCAAAGTATGTTGAAAATGAGGCCAAGTACGAGGGGTTTATAACTAACATGTATTTCCTTACCAATGTGCATTTTTCTTTCTTAAATCTAATCACAATGGTCTTAATCTGAGGGTTCCCTTCGAGATCAACTAAACAGAAATATGTGGTTTCTCATATTTTGTTCGCTGAGAACACCTTAGTGCTTAGTCACGCTGACAAAGGCAACTTGCTACATCTAAAGTGTATTATCTTGCTAATGTTTGAAGGTTTGAGGGTTGAGGATAAATCTCTTTAGGACAGAGTTTTTGGATGTGTAGGTCATGACTAACATTTTACAATGCAAAGTAGGACACCTCTCTATAACTTTTTTAGGTCTCCCTAGAACAATAGGGAATACAAAGATATACGAAGATCTGGGACTCAATTGTGGAGAGGTTTGACTCGAGATTGGCAGGTTGGAAAGGTTGTTACTTGTCCAAGGGTGGTAGTGTCATTATATCAAGTAGCGATTTTCATCTTTTGTTGCAAACACTCACTTAAATCATTTCATAATTGGGTCCCAGATCAATCAAATAGACTCTAATATCCTTGCATCCTTTAGAAGTCATTTTCCCTCTAAAAGTACGTCAATGTTCATTTAGACCATGTTTGTTTCGTGCTATCATATTTTATAATCATTTTGTAATCTTTTTATAATTGAATTATCATGTTTATTTAAAATAATTCTTAAATAATGTTACAATCATAATTTGTATGTAATCCTAATTTATAATATTTTAAGGCAAGCAGAATGAAATTGAAGCAATTCTAATTTACAATGTCATTGTAATTCTAATATCAAATATAATTCTTTTCAAATCCTCATCGAAATATTCTTTCTCACACTTTCTCTCTCATTTTAGTAATTTAATTAAACTTTATTTTATTAATGTTTAGTTTAACATTATTAATTCATTTAAATATTAATAAAAAATAATTAAAATTAATATNAATTAAAATTAAATTTATTAAAGTTTAGTATAGCAATATTATATTAAAATATTAATAAAAATAATTAAATTTAATGTTAGAATTTCATGTGAAAATATTTTTATTGTATTTCCTATTTTATTGATTTGATTAAAAATATTTTTTAAATTTAGTTTAGCATTATTAATTTATTTAAATATTAATAAAAAATTAATGTTAAAATTACACATCAAAATATTTTTTTAGATAATATAAACTTAAATGGCATTTAAGTAATTTTATGTTATTTACACAAATTTACAACAAAAATTAACGTATACCAACTATAATAATCATTAATTATCACATATGACATCATAGATTAGAATGCATAACCAAACATGACAATCTTATTTTGTACGCAATTGAACTTCCATAAATTGAATTATGATGGTCATTCTAGATTGCGCGAACCAAACGATCCCTTAGGATAAACAATATTTTTAATTCTCGTACTTTCTTAATTTTAATTTAGTCCTCACAAAATAATCCAAGCATTTATTTGTTGAGGAGAAACTAATCAATTCGTAGTTGTTGATGTTTATATGCTTAATTTTTTTCATGTTTTGTGTATACTTTTCTTTGCATCCATTATAGTCCTTCTGTTTTTAGGTTAACGAAGTTACGCTGATTACTTTTATGGTAGCTTAAAGAAACTCTCTCTATCCGTTTAGAAAATTCTATTGCACACCCTTGTATTATACAGGGTTATTTATGATCATGAATTAGAAACTTGATCCAATCTCTTAAAAAATTCTAATTGTTTCGGGCTCTCTCTTTTTGGAATCACATATTTACAGAATCCTCATGAATAGGATCAAACCTTTGAGATTTGGCAAATTCGCAGTTTTTCCTATTCATGTATCAGTTTTTTGTCTCTATGTTTTCACATCGAGAATTCTTTTGTAGATGAATAAATATGAATGCGTTCACTCATATAAAATAGGATTAACCTCTACCCACCATTACGTAGTGGTAGTTATCAAGATCTGCTTCTTTTTGTTCATGTGATAGAGTTATTCCATTATTACTAAAAGAAAAGATCAAATGTTAATCATTTCTCTGGGATAATCCCATTTCTTATTTGAATGTAAAATCTGTACATATACACATAGTTTACATTCAAATATATATATATGAAAATAACTCATGTACCATACATGGGTTGTACTGCAGAATTACCTTAAATAAATGGCCAAAATTGTAAAAGAGACAATATCTCTATATCAAGGGGTTTTGTAGGATCAAGCATTTACCGTTAAACTAAAACCTATAGCAAGTAATTAATGTGCAACTTTATTTCCCTTATTTAGTTCAAATACATGTGCTAAGGTTTTGACTGTGACTTGGTCTCACCTGGCCTCTGCCATGTGGTAGGATGTTGGCCCACCTACCAGCTGCCAGCAATCCCCCCCCCCTCCAGCACCTGCCCACAACCACAATGCTTTCCCTAAGAGTTGAACCCCCAGATCACCAGACTCTGATACCAATTGTAAGATCAAACTCTTACCGTTGAACTAAAAGTTATAGCTAGTAGTTAAGGCGTAACTTTATTTCTCTTATTTAGTTCAAGCAAATGTGCTAAGGTTTCGACTATTACTTGGCCCCACCTAGCCTCCGTCACGTAGGGAGATATTGGCCCACCTACCAACATGCTTAAGGGGGAAATTTTTTGATTTTCTCTTTTACCCTGTGAGCTTCATTAAATATAGTATATACCAAGTGTTTTCTTCCAGCTGCCCGCAACCACAATCTTTCCCTAAGAGTCGAACCCGAGACCACCAGGCTCTGATATCAATTATAGGATCAAACTCTTACCGTTGAACTAAAATTTATAGCGAGTAGTTAAAGCACAATTTTATTTCTCTTATTTAGTTCAAACAAATGCGCTAAGATTTTGACTGTTACTTGGCCTCACCAAGCCTATGCCACGTAGCGAGATGTTGGCCCACCTACCAACATGCTTAAGGGGAAAAATTTTTCATTTCTTCTTTTACCCTTCAAGCTCTATTAAATATAGTATATACCAAGTTTTTTCTTTGTTATTTAAGTCATTTAAACTCTTCCACTAATTATTATTTTACTAATACTTAATAAAATTTAGTACTCTATATTATTATGTCATTATGAATGTAATGGATCTTGTAAATTATTTTAGAGATCTTTACATCATTTTGTCGATAACAATGAGTTACTGTCTATCTGTAAGATTTTTGTTTTGTTGTTTAGTTTTTTTAATTTTATAATAAATGTAATAATTTTCAATGTCCATTACCCATAGTAAAATAAGTTGTTATGTGTAATTTTCTCTTCTCAAATAATTCTAAGTTTCTTTTCATCTCATCTTACGATATTAAATTTGTTAGGATTATATGTTCTTTAATTTAAAAATTATTGTAGATAATTTATCATCTCAAGATGATGCACGTCTTATTCAAGTTTGCTTTTATCTGCAATAGTTTAATTGTAAATATGAGAAAATTATCATTTTTTGTTTCGTTTATTGTTATGGATTTACAGTATTTTGAAAGCAAATGTATTTTTTTTACATTAATAATAATTTTAAAACTTATTGTATAATTTTAAAATTCTTCAATATGTGCGAAACATGTGCTTTTCTACTAGTAAATAACAAGTGCACACAATATTTTACTGGTTTGACATATCTATTAAACAAGTCAAACAAAATTGATGAAGTAGTAAATTACTTCATTCTTTAGAACTAAATAGAGAATATCATAAGCATAGAGAAATTGAAACTCTTTGGGTTATCTTACATATGTTGTGGAAGAGATTAGTAGTCAGTTTATAAGTGTGAGGGAAAACCTCAATCTCTCAAGCTAGATTTTGAGGTTGAAAAAAGTCAAATAGTATCTAACATTAGAATCAGAGGTATTCCATGACATCTCTCACGCCCGATTTTTTTGAAGTGAGTCGCTAGCTCCCGAACTTACGGCATGATGTTCGATGAATTCGGGTGAAGCGAGTCAACAGTTATCCAACTCAGGGCCTGATATTTGGTGAATCCGGCTAAAGCGCTTCAACAGTTATCCAACTCAAGGCCTGATGTTCGATGAAACGAGTCAATGTTATCCAACTCAAAACTCGATTCATGGTAGAGATCGCAGAGACCGATAGTCAGTTTATAAGTGTGAGAGAAAACTTCATCTCTTAAGCTAGCTTTTGAGGTTAAAATAAGTCGAATAGTATCAAACACTGGTATCAAAGACATGTCTGCGAACATTTCTCCAGCCCGATTCGACTTAAGTGAGTCGCTAGCTCCATGACTCACAACACAATATTTGGTAAATCCAGGCGAAGTGAGTCGACAATTATTCGACTCACGGTGTGATGTTTGATAAATTCGGGTGAAACGAGTCGGCGGTTATCTAACTCGGGACCTGATGTCTTGTGAATTTAGGTGAAACGAGTCAATGTTATCCGACTCATGGAAGTAACAAACTAATGGTCAATTTATAAGCATGAGGTTAAAACCTTCTTCTTCTTCTTCTTCTTCTTCTTCTTCTTCTTCTTCTTCTTCTTCTTCTTCTTCTTCTTCTTCTCCTTATTCTTCTTCTTCTTATTCTTCTTCTTCTTCTCCTTCTTCTTCGTCGTCTTCTTCTTCGTCTTCTTCGTCGTCTTCTTCTTCGTCTTCTTCTTCTTCTTCTTCTTCTTCTTCTTCTTCTTCTTCTTCTTCTTCTTCTTCTTCTTCTTCTTCTTCTTCTTCTTCTTCTTCTTCTTCTTCTTCTTCTTCTTCTTCTTCTTCTGCTCTTTCTTCTTCTTCTTATTCTTCTTATTCTTCTTTTTCAGATCATCCTCTTCCTCCAACAATTCTTCCTCCATTTCTTCTTTTTTATGAAGGCTCCTATGTCTTTAGGAAACCCCATTGTCTGGGTTTTCTTAATAAGAAATCCCTTCACTTCATGGAACTTTTTCAGCCTTATCTCATCTTTATATTTCTTTTTGGCAGCCTCATTAACAAATTTTTCAATGGTGAAAAGCCTTATAGCAGCATTTTTCTTCCTCATGATTCAAAGAAAAAGAAAGGTTTAGTTTTGCTAAACTGGATCTTGGGGATATTCGAAAAAAGTGAGGGAAGTTGGAGGGGAAGAAGACAAAGGCATTTTTAGGGTTCGAAAAATTTTTGTATGCAAGTGGGGTTAAGGTCTGGGACACTCATTCAAAATGAAAACAACCTACCCCAATGAGCCACGTGTTAACTGACTAGAGCGATGAACGTGAAAATTTGAAATTGGGTTCAAAATTTTCCATGTGTGCTTATCCCACTAAGATATTTTGACTCTTTGGTGTTGTAGCCCTGAATTTATGCCGCATAATGTAAAATCCTCCAAATCAGCTTTGCTTCATATTTGACCATACCTCCTGTTAGACCTGAAAATACCTAATCAAGTGGAGATTAGAATTCACAATAAAAGGCTGCCTTAGGAATTCAAAGGAAATTAATCAATATAAGAATAATTAACTAATACTAACTCTAATAAGAAAGCTTGCTTAAAAAGTAAAATGAAGAATATAATTTGCAAAACTAAATGGAAATAGCCTGGGTTGCCTTCCAAAAAGTGCTTGTTTTAAAGTTTTCAGCCTGACTTTGAACTACTTCCTAGGTCTTGGAATAGGGTTGAGGTCTTCATTCCATCTACCTCAGTCTCCCAATATTTATTTACCCTCTGGCCATTAACTTTGAAATCCCTTCCTATTTTCTGATCCATCAAGTCCACAGCTCCATAAGGGTATACATTCGATAGATTGAAAGGTCCTGACCAACAAGATTTCAATTTGCGTGAGAAAAGTTTCAACTTTGAGTTGAGTTGCGGCACTTAATTTCCTTGAATAAGTTATTTGGATTCATCCTTTTGTCATACCATCTCTTTGTATTTTCACTACAACAAATGTGAGATTCTACAGCTTTTAACTACAGGGTTCATACTTTTCTCCTGTTAAATAAGTACAACCACTACACAAACCCTATAAAAATGCTGTAAAAATACAAAAGTATGGAAAGCGAGACTTAAAAATAAAAAAAGTGGGTCTCATACCCTTTTCTCTCTTTGACATTACCCTTCTCTCATTTTCATTCTATGATAGAGACTCCTCGAAGAAGAGAGATTTTGAGTACCCTAGCCTCGCCACCACCGCTACGCCTCATCATCACCGCAGGGCTGAAGCTTTTAATTGCACAATAAAGATCTCTACTTTTTCCTACATAGATTAGATAGAGATAGAGAAGTTCAGGGAAAGATAGGACAACAAGGCTCGTCAACAACGCCCTTTCTCTGAAATGTTTGTCTTCTCAGGGCGGTGCTTCGAGGAAGCTGGTTGAGTGAAGATGGCCCCACATAAGGCAAGGTTTTTGCTTGTCTATTTTGTTTTCTACTCAGTGAATTCTTCTTATATTATGTTCTAGATGTGTTAATGTTTTTGTAATTTTTTTGTTTGTGTTGTTCTCCCTTTCTTTTGTCTTTATTATTCAAAATTTATCGAGTGTGTATTTGATTTCTCAGATCTGGAAGTGGAAGGTACTTATGAATTTTGGGTTGCTTGAAAGCAATTAGGGAGAAAGAGAATTGAGAGGGAAAAGAGGGAAAGGTGGAAACGTTCGGATCTAACTGTCACATTTGATTTTCTTTGTCACTATGAGAGATGGACGAGAGGTAGTAGAGGTTGAAATTAGGGAAATCTTAAACTAAGTTAAGCAATTTGGATTTCAGGGCTTCCAAGTGCTATAAGGGTTATCCATCCAAAAACCGAACCCTGATAATGCTGCTCCACTATTCATTGGTTGGTCTCTCAACATTTTTTGGGTGTCTCGAAGTATAATCTCTACATCTCCCCTAGCATCCATCATTACATCTATAATTTGCTTACATGGTTAATAAATAACCCATGACAATTTTGTGTTTCTAAGAGATGGTGAACTGAAAAGATTAACGTTCAACATTCTTAAAGCTGCTTACTGATGGAAGATGAAGAAAATTGCTACTGAGCATTATTAACTTAGTTTACCTATTTTCTTGGCGAATTTCTTCATATTTGTTCGTTATGCTTCTCTTATGCAAGATATTGATTTTGGTTAAATCAGTTGTAAAGAATGTAAATAAAACTATTTTTTTTATATTTTTGTGCTTTTTTATTATTTTATCACATGAATTTTTTATTCTTTGAAGCAGTCTTTTTAGTAGAAAGTGTAGCTTAACGGCAGAGACTTGATGTAGTAGCATATACATATTTTCATTACTTAGATTTCCTATGCAGAGGTTAAAGGTAAAAAACCAAGTTTTTTCATGATCCGTATCAAATTACAATTTTTTTTTTACCATTTTGAATGAACTAGTTATGTATAGTTGAATGTTCGGTAGCTTGATAGACTGTAAATTCTGAACTTATCATAGAAATAGAGAAGTGTGTTAATATGGAGATGCTAGTTTTGGGAGTTAGGACATTCTAAAATTTTGTAATTCTCTTCCGAAGTATGAGAAGATGAAAATTTAATGAACTATACATTATTGAACTTCTCATATGGGTCATGGAGGGAAGATGGAATGACTTGGTAATATAACCAATTTCGCGTCATATCTTGGATCTGCATCATCTCTTTGTAGATCATCTCGTAAGGTATATCAAAATCACTTGCTGCTAATACTGGTTGCCAATATCTATGCCTTCAAGATATTATTTTTTCCTTCAATTGTCAAATTAGTCAAGATGCTGCATGATTAATGAAGTTAATGGCTTCCAATGAAAACATGGTTATGGGGGATGACACCACCTTTAGTTCCTAATTTGTAATTATATTAGTGCTTTATGCATTTCACTATCTCTTTCTTTCCTTTTTCCTACTTTTCTTCCTCGTTATTGGTATGTACAACAAACCTGTATACATAACGTCTATATCTGCAAGATTTTCAAAAGATAAATTCGTACTCTAGTTTTGATTCATTTAATCTTCCATGGATTAGGGTATAAGTTTGTATCAATAACTTTTGCGCTTCAAATTCATCTTTTCCAAGAGCTGAACAACTAGTTTCATTGCAATCTACAACATATCTTCAACTTTTTGCTGGCTCAAACAACATAGCATGTTGTTGATGCACCATGTATATCCCACTTTCTTGAAAACTGCATAGAAAGCAACAAATAAAATGCACATAAGTGGCTGTTCTGACCTGAAATGGAGTTTGAGCCAACAACCAGGAAATCAATATTGAAATGACTGATTAGTGTAGGGCTAGGTTTTGTTGCTGTCATTAACTAATTTTTTGACTATATATGAATGTGTATATATAGTGGGCATGGAAAGACTCCATTACTGTGTGTTGCTATTGCTTCTGTTAAACATTGCCATGTTGGTTCAATATATGAGTGTTAATTACAGTTTGTAAGTCCCCACCTCCTGCTCTTATTTATTGGGACCTCCTATTTCTGCTTCCATATCTCTTATGGGTTTTACTTGTTGAGATTTTACTTATATCTCTAAATATTTTTTTTGATTTGCTTAATATGTATTTACTTTTGGATGCATATCTACAAAATACCTCTCTCCAGTTACGAACTTTGTCCAATATTTCTAATTGTGACAGAAGTAATCACATCTAGTACAAAGAGTTGGTCACATTTTCTCTCATTCTTATTGCTTCCTCATAAACAAGCTGCCATAATCTCCTTTTTCTGGTTAAGTTTAGTTTTTGTGTTTGATAAGGAAAGTGTTGTTTGTCTTTATCTTTTGTTCTTTTCTTTTTAATTAGCAATGTGTTTTAGCTATAGTTATCTGTTTTGGTCTTTCTTAGTAGGTTGCTAAAATTTCCTAGGACATTTTTGAGCTTTTGGTGCTTACAAATTCGTGTATGATATTTAAATCTGATTTTCTCTTCTAAATGTAGGACACTATTTGCAAGGAATTCTTGAGTTTGACGAATAAAATTACATTTTTGAGGTTAACTTGCATGGTTTTGTGATTTATTTGTTGGAATAAGTGTTGCTTGTCTACTTAAGGATAAGTTAGTTTTGTATTGAGATTTATTTTTAAGTTGATAAAATGAATAATGTAACACATTTTTGAAATAATGTATGTTCATGATGTTAATTATTGTACTAGTGGTCTTTATGCAACATAAAATCATCATTTTGAAAGCATTTAATATGAGCAATCACCTATAGCAATGAATCTTATGGTAACTCCTTTTATAGGTTGAAAAAAAACCATTTAATGACTATTGTATAAGGGTCGTAAGCATCCATTACAATAATTGGATAGGGGTTTAAGAACCGTATTAAAAAATATTCTGCAGCAGTAAAAACAATGCTGTAAAAAGAGCAAAACAACGGCGTTCCTTGTAGCCTGCAAAGCACGCTACAAAAAGAACAGACTTTCCACAAGATCGCCTAACATAGGTATCACATGAACCCTGTAGATTAGTTTCCATAGGGTTTTTCGTGTCCTATAGAATTCAACATTTGTTGTAGTGTTTCTTTGTACAGTGACATTTTCATAAAAAACAACCTCAATTCATCTTACTCATTCAGCTACAGTGCTCTTTCTCTTAAGCTACTTAAAGATCAAAATTTAGTTTCTTCACTACCCAAAATGGTCTAATCTGTATTCAAGAGGCAGGTGACAAGTTTTTCCAAAGACCAGTTTGAGGGAGACATGCCAAGTGGGGTTTTAAAGGCAAATCTATATGCCCAAAGTGCATCATCTAGCCTAATTAACCAATCTAATTGCCTCAAAGAGTTTGTTACAAAAGTGGGTTCCTTCATTACTTTTAATTATTCTGGGTGTTTCAAATCTTGTGAAAATGCTATTGTACAAGAATTTGACTACTACCTCAGAGTCATTAGTCTGTAGGGAGGCATGACATATGGGTTTTTAAAGGCAGTTCGATATGCCCACAGTGCATCATCCAACTTGATTAACCAATCTACTTCCCTCAAAGAGTTTGTTACAAAAGTGGGTTCCTTCATTACTTATAATCACTCTAGGTGTTTCAAATCTTGTGAAACTGTTCTTCTATAAGAATTTGACTACTACCTTAGAGTCATTGGTTGGTAAAGCTGAAGCTTCCACTCACTAGGACACATAGTCCACTGCAACCAAGACATACAAATTACTAAAAGAGGATGGGAAGGGTCCCATGAAGTCTATTATAAATACATCAAACAGCTCAACTTCTAAAATGTTATTTATGAGCATTTCTTGCTTATATGAGATGTTTCCCACCCTTTGATATTTATCACAGCATTTAGTCAAGTCATCTATATTCTTGAAAATTGAAGGCCAATAATATCCTGACTGCATGACTTTTGCAGCTGTTCTAAATCCTCTAAAATATCTTTTATATGGTGAAAAATGACACTATTGCAGATTACTTTGAATTTCCTCTTCTGGCACACACCTAAAAATTTGGTATGAGCACCGTTTGTGTAAATATGGATCATCCCACTAGTAATTCCTCCCTTATTGAAAGAACTTCCTCAATTTCTATGAATTCATAGCTAAAGGTAACACTTCACTTGCTAGTTAATTTATCATGTCAGCATGCCAGGGTGCATCATCTTGGCTCATTATTAATAACTACTCATCTGTGAAGGTTTCTGTTATAGCTTATTCTGCAGGAGCAGCATTCCCTGATCCTAACCTTGATAGATGATCAACTACTTGATCTCAAGGTCAAATTCTTACAGAAACAAAATCCATCAGATTAATATTGGTTTGGCATCCTTCTTGGAATTGATAGTTGAGTGATCTATGTAGACTGTCACCTTTTTCTCATACCAAATATGCCCTGAATTTATCAAATGCAATTTCCATAGCCAACAACTCCTTGTTTGTTACAGTGTAGTTGAGTTGAGCATTTGTGTGTGTTTTACTGGCATAATATATAAAAAATGAAATATTTGCATCACACATCAATTCAAAGGCTAGCTCCCAATTTGGAGCTACTTTGATGAGTGTTGATATCAATGATCTCTTAAGCTCTAGAAAAGCTTGTTTGCACTCATCAATGAATTCAAAGGGCATGTTATGATCAAGAAGCATGCATAGGGATTTAGAGATATTTGAGAAATATCTAATGAACCTTCTGCAGAAACCAACATGTCCCACAAAGCTTCTGTTCCCTTTACTAAAGTGGGTGCAAACAATTTTTCAATAGCCTCTATCTTGGCCCTGTCTACTTCAATACCTTTCATTGAAACTCTATGACCTAAGAAAACCCTTCCTAAACCATGAAGTGGAATTTCTCCCAATTCCATACTAATATCTCTTCACACCTTTCAAGCACTCTTTCTAGAGTCGTCAAGCATGTAGTGTAACATTTCCCAAATACTGAGAAGTCATCAATAAATACTTCTAGGATTTTCTCCACCATATCTGTGAAAATTTACATCATACACATTTGAAAAGTTATCGAGGCATTACATAACCCAAAAGGCATTTTTCTAAAACGAAATGTGCCATATGGATATGTAAAAGTTATCTTCTCTTGGTCTTTTGGCGCCACAGTGTTATGATTTTTCTTGAGTGTAAGTGTACAGTATCGTTGTCAAGTAATAAAATTTCTATCAAAATAGAGTATTGTCCACAAGGTTGATTGATAATAAAATATTGAAATTAACTATACCTTAATTCTAATTGAGAATGACCAAACGTTAGGATTTTTGAATGAAATATTAAACTAAAAAAATTGAAAATTGATAAGGAGAAATGATTCAAATTTGAATAGTTAAAAGCTTTAGGGTTTTTGATTTCACCATACCAAACATGCTCTAAATTTTAAATCTCAATCAATCAATGTTTATCAAATTATTCCACATCTTTGTCATCAAGCATCAATAAGAATCATTAAGAGCGGATTATAACACTCAATAAGAATGAATAAAAAATACTAATTCCACATCTTTGTCAAGATTAAATAGATTGAAACTCATCAAGCACAAAAAATTATAATTGTTACACTAGATCCATAATTATCTCTAACTTATAAATTCTAATGGTGTTATAAAAAAAGAGCAAATATAATCATCACTTCTCAGTCTCAGAATTAAATCCAAAATCATGCAATAGTTGGCCAGACAATCACAAGCATTAAGAGCGGATTATAACACTCAATAATACTAAATAAACATTGATTGGATTGAAAATCAAAATATATAAACAATCATGGTTTGGCTACGTCGTAGCCCTAGATAAGGATATTAGAACATACTTGAATAAGAAAATATCCTAATAATATTCATGAACATAGAGGAAAAAAGAATAAAACCTAGATTTGAGAATGAATTGAAGTTGAGATCCATCTCCCGGTTTGATCCGTCTTCGTTTCCTCTCCACAAAGCTCTCTTCTCTGCCTCCCACGCCCAAAGAGCCGTTTCTAAAACCCCCCAAATATTCTATTTATATAATAGGGTTTGATAAGGATAAGATTGAAGAAAAAAATTGCAAAGAAAATCTAGAATCGCATCAGCATCGCGATAGTAGAAGCTAGCGTCACGACGCTGGCCAATCTATTTGCGCGCCAGCGTCGTGATGCTGACTTGCTGTAACACCCAGCGTCGCGGCGCTAGGAGCCACCGTCGAGATGCTGGCTCTCTGCCTAGGTCCGTCCTTTTCATGATTTATTTGCATTTTTACCTTCTAAATCTTTCCAAATCAATACAAATGCACTAGAATATCTTACCTAACAAATAAAAGTAAAACAACATAAATCAAATAATAAAAATCAAGGAACCAACAAAATTAAAGTTAAGATTATCTAAAATGTGAGTGTGAAACACACTCATCAAATACCCCTAAGCTTAGCTTTTTGCTAGTCCTCGAGCAAAACAAAAAAAAAACAAAATTAAAAAAATTAAAAAATCAAACAAGATAAATAATAAACTCTAATTAAGAAAACTACAAACAGAGTGGCAAAATGTTTTGACTAACTATACTTACCTCAGAGATGTCAAAATAACAATAACCCATGAAAAACTTCTGAACTGTGATCATGTAGAATTTCAACACAAGCATCAACTTACATTACACTTTGTAAAATCCCGAGTGCGTGTGTGTTACCTTAAGTCATCCAACTTCTTAATCTCAAATAAGTTTCTGCAACCAAGTCTTGCAAGAGCAGATCCATTAATCTATAAATAGATTAGAACTCTGTAGGCTAATTTTGCATGTCACATGTTGTCCACTGACTTTAAAATTCCATTTGTTTCAGTAATTAACCACCCCAAGGCCATTTTGTGCTCTCTCAACACCCTTAGCTGATTGTCTTCTTGTTCACCATTTAACGAAGAAGAGATAATGACAGGCAGAGTGGATGCTTCTACCATAAAGGTGTATCAAAGGAGGAGGTCTAACACCAATGGTTTTTCAATAGATGGTAGGTGCCTAGGTTTACCTTCTCCCAATTCTGCGCTATCCACCTGCAAACAACTATTCATATAAGTTGGGTGTTTGATTGCTTTGAAGACATTGAGGATTACTTGATTTTCTTCCAATCTCAAAATAATTTCTCCTTTTTGCACATCAATAAGAGTTATTCTCCTAGGGTCTTTTAGCTTTGAAGGAAATTTACTTTACAAGATAGCATTACACTCCTCAATAAGTTCAGCTGTCTCATACTCCTCTAGAATTCTCTAATTCGAGTGAATTTCTTTCATGAATTTGACATAGCTTGACATTTGTTCCAAAGCATCGGCAAAAGGGATGTTTATATGTAGTTTCCTAAACACATCAAGAAACTTAGAAAAACTGCTTGTTCATTTTTTATTTCTAGAGTCGTTGAGGGAATGGGATAGGTAGGACAAAAGGTGGAAGATTATCAGGAAAGAGCTTTGACTCAGTTTATGTTTCAATTGGCTTAGAGCTTTTAACTTTTGCTTTCTTCGGTTCTACTAACTCCTTGCCACTACAAAGGGTGATGACGTTTACTTGTTCTTTTGGATTCCTCTCAATGTTGCTCAGTAGAGAGCCTTGTGGTCTTTGAGTTAGTATTTCTGATAGTTGCATTTGAAGCTCCAAATTCTGAATAGATGTAGCTTGCCTCTAAGTACTTGTTTCTTGCCTCTGAAGTATAGCATATGTTCTTACCATAAATTGAGTAGTATTGATTGTGAGTTGGTCAAGAGCATCTTCTAAGAAAACTTTTAGGTTTTTGAGTTTGAAACTAAGGCTGAGTAACAACTGGTTGATTAATCACATTCTGACTATTCTTCCAAGAGAAATTGGAGTGATTTTACCAACCTAGGTTGTAGGTGTTGTAGAATGGATTATTCTGCCTATTGTAGTTCCTAACAAATTTAACATGTTCTTACTGAGAAGGAGCAAAGGGATTACCGGCTTGACATTCAGTACTAAGAAGAAGTCCATTGCACAAATTACAAACTTTCCATGAAACATGAATAGAACTAGTATTCGCGGTGAAAAAGCTCAATTACTTGGAGCTACTTGAGCAGTAAGAGCTATAAGAGAATCGACTTCATGAACTCCATAAGTATTTCTTGGAAAATTGCCCTCAGTTGGTCATTGATAAGCATTAGTAGCCATTTCTTCTAGCAAGTCATAAGAATCCTTCTGTGTTTTTCCCATCAAAGCGCCTCCTGTTGCTGCATTCACTAGTGTTCTTATTGAATTTCCCAAACCATTGTAGAAAGTTTGGACTTGTAGCCATCTAGGGAGTCCATGATGTGGGCATCCTCTCACCATCACTTTGAACCGCTCTCAAGCTTCATAAAGAGATTCCATATCATGTTTGATTAATGTGGTGATCTTATTCCTCATTTTGGTTGTTTTAGCTGATGGAAAGAATTTGGCTAAAAATTTCTCAAAGAGGCCATTCCAAGTAGTGAGCGATCCAGTTGGTAAAGAGTTCAACCAACTCTTAGCCTTATTCCGTAGTAAGAATGGGAATAATCTCAGCCTAATTGCATAAGTTGAGAGATTGTTGTGCTTCACAAATTTTGAGAAAAGTGGCTATGTGAACGTTTGAGTCATTGTTAGGTAGACAACTGAACTGATTTACTTACACCATTCAAATGATAGCCGGCTTAATCTCAAAATTGTTGGCATTAATAATAGGGCCTTGAATGGAAGACGCATCCTCATTGACCACTGGCATAGTATAGTCTCGAATCGCCCGGTTATTTTGGTTGTTCACAATTTCAGGATTTTCTCTGACATCTTCCGTGGTTTGATGAGGTTGCTTAGAAGCTTCTCTCCTCAATTTTCTATTATGATGACATGTTTGCTCAATTTCTAAATTTAGGGGGTCAAAATTTTGCTTCCAAATTTTCCCATACACCTTAGAAAATGTCTAAAAATTCAAAATAGTAAACAAACGTAAATAAAAAAATAAAAAAATTAAGACTTGAAGTAAAATTAAGGACACATAAATATAATATAATAAACAAAATCAATCCCCGGTAACGGCACCAAAAACTTGTTACGATTTTTTTAGAGTGCAAGTGTACACGATCGTTGTCAAGTAATAAAATTTCTATAAAAAATAGAGTATCGTTCACATGATTGATTGATATTAAAATATTGAAATTAACTATACCTTAATTCTAATTGACAATGATGAAAAGTTGGGATTTTTGAATGAAAAATTGAACTACAAAGATTAAAACTTGATAAGGAGAAATAATTCAAATTTAAATAGCTAAAAGCTCTAGGGTTTTCGATTTCACCAAATCAAACATGATGTAAATTCCAAATCTCAATCAATCAATGTTTATCAATTCATTGATAGTGAATTTCTCTAATGTAATTATCAATCTTTCTCAAGCATCGATAACAATGAATAAAAAATACTAATCCACATCTCTCTCAAGATTAAATAAATTGAAACTCGTTAAACACAAGAAATTATAAATGCTACACTAGATCCATAAATATATCTAACTTATGAAATTCTAATGGTGTTATAAACAAAGAGTAAATTTATTTATCACTTCTCAATCTCATAATTAAATCAAAATCAAGCAATAGTTGGCCAGACGATCACAAGCATTAAGAACAGATTATAACCCTCAATAATACTAAATGAACATTGATTAAATTGAAAATCAAAATATATGAACATGGTTTGGCTATGTCGTAGCCCTGGATAAAAAAATTAGAACATACTAGAATAAGAAAACATCCTAATGGTATTCATGAACATAGACAAAAATAGAAGAAAAACTAGATTTGAGAATGAATTGAAGTTGAGATCCGTCTCCCAGTTTGATTCGTCTTCGTTTCCTCTCCACAAAACTCTCCTTGCTTCTAAAACCCCCCAAATATTCTATTTGTATACTAGGGTTTGATAAGGATAAGATTGAAGCAAAAATATCGTAAAAAAAATCTAGAATCACGCCAGTGTCGTGACGGTGGAAGCCAGGATCACGACGCTGGCTTGCTCTAACGCCCGCGTCATGACACTGGCTCTCTGCCCATGCCCTTCGTTTTCAAGATTTATCCACATTTTTGCCTTCCAAATCTTTTCAAACAATTCAAATGCACTAGAATATCTTACCTACAAAATAAAAGTAAAACAAACATAAATCAAATAATAATACTCCAAGAACCAATAAAATTAAAGTTAAGATGATCTAAAATGTGAGTGTGAAACACATTTATCACACAACAATCTGGTTATACCCTAAATATCCATTCAAGAAGTCGTAATAATCCTTCCCTACTAATTTGTCCAACGTCTGATCAATAAATGAAAATGGGATGTGATCCTTTCTTGTGGCTTTGTTAAGCTTCATATAGTGCTTGCAAATTCTCTGATAGTTTTGGTTGGTATCAGTTCATTATTCTTATTGGTAACCACTATTACATGCCCTTTTTAGGCACAGACTATACTGTACTTACCTAAACATTGTCTAAAATGAAGTTGATCATTCTAGCACCCAATCACTTAGTTATCTATTTCTTTACCACCTCTTTCATGTGAGGATTCAATTTTCTTTGCTGCTAAATAAAATTGATGTTATTCTCTTCAAGTAGAATTTTATGCATACAAATTGAACTATTGAAGGACTAATTCCCTTAATATCTGCCATTTGTCAACCTATTTCCTTTTTATACTTTCTTAACACCTCAAGTCACATCTGCTCATTCTCCATACTCAAGGATGAAGAAATTATCACAGGCAATGTACTATGCTCTCCTAAATATGTATATTTAACAGATGGTAAGGAGACCTTGAACTTTCTTTCAGATAGTTCTTGTGATTCAAATTATCTAAAGAATGAGGGTTTACCTTCTAGCCAAGATGCTTTAACATTTTTTAGATCACTATTGTCATCCTCAAAATCATCAAAAGTTAAGGCTAGAAACTCAATTCTACTGCAATTTCTTCTTAATCTCACCACCATAATGGAATTAATGACTTTTATAGCTGAGCACTCTTCCACATTATCATTAGAAAACTTCGTGGCATTGAACACATTAAAGGTGATTTACTGGTCATTAATTCTCATGGTCAATTCCCTTTTATGAACACCAATGAGGGTTCTTCCCACAGCCAGAAAGGTCTCCCAAGAATAATTGGAACCCTCTTTCAGCTTCTGAATCCATTATAATGAAGTCCACTGTGAAAATGAACTTGTCATCTTAGGCTAGTACATCTTGCATTTTCCCTTCAAGATATGCATAGGAGTTGTTAGCTAATTTCAATGTAATAGCAGTTAGTATAGCCTCATCAATTCCTAATTTCCTAAAGATTGACATTGGCATGAGATTAATACTTACCCCAAGATCACATAATGCTCTGACACAATATGTTTTTCCAATTGAACAGGGTATAGAGAAGCTTCTAGGATCCTTCTACTTAGGTGGAGGTTTATTCTGCAACTTTAAACTACATTCATTGGTCAATGCCACAGTTTCAAACTCTCTCAATCTCCTTTTCTTAGTTAGGATATCTTTCATGAATTTAACATAATTTGGCATTTTCTACAGAGCTTCTACCACTGGAATGTTGATGTGGAACTTCCTCAGCATATCTCAGAACTTGTTGAATTGCCTATCTGAATTCTTCTTTTGAAGTTTCACTGAGGGAAATGAGGTGATCATCTATCTATCTTTAAAGTTTGTTGCATAGGCTATAATGTTTTAGCAACATTTTTTTTGCAGAATTCTTTTACAGAGTTGACTATTTAATATTCCTTCTTCCTTGGTTTTCTGGTAGATCCAAAGGACTGTCTGCTGTTTCTCCACTTCTCACGTTAATAGCCTTGTAATGCTCCTTACCTTCTCTCCTTGGATTTTCAGTGTTGCTTGGTTGAGTCCCTTGAGGTCTTGTGTTTTGAAAGCATCGGCTAGCTGCTTCACTTGGTTCTCCAAATTCCTATGTCACATAACTTGGCTTTGAATCATAACATATTGATTTTTAATGAGAAACTCATTCTTGACTATCTACTCCTTTAACAAACTCTCAAGTGAGTTAGGTTGCTCATTTGAATTTGGCTTTGCATCTTAGCCTACTGCGTAAATCCTAATGGATAAGACTATTTGTTTTGTAAGTTTGAGGCACTTGTTACTTAATTACTCTAAGAAAAGTTAGGGTGTTACCTCCAACCTGAGTTATATATTTTTGAGTATGTGTTGTTGTTCATGTTAAAGTTCCCACATAATTAATGGAAGTTAGGTCACCAGGACAATTGTCAAACTAATGGCCTTCTCTATAGTTTACCATGATACCTCAACAACTGGATTCACTAATTAAGCCATTCCTGGAGCTGTCACACATTCACTTTGAGATGTTGCCTGGTACCATGCTCAATGATTTTATCGAATTGGTCAGTGATGACACTTGAACTTTCAAGGCAGTAACAACATCCACATCATGTAAACCATCAACTCTTTTTCCATATGTAGCTCCTGAAGTTGGCCATTGCTAACTATTACTGGCTATCCTCTCAAGGATGTAATAAGCCTCAATATAAAATTTAGATAAGATTTTCCCATTAGCTGAAGCATCCAACATAAGCCTAGTTGAAGGGTTCTCTCCATTTGAATGCAATTAAGGAATATCGTGGTGTGGGCAGTTCCTCGACAATTCTTTAAACCTATCCCGAGCTTCATATAGAGACTCCTCCTCCAATTGATGAAAAGAAGTGATTTCATTCTTGAGTTTTTCATTCTTAGTTAGGGGAAGGTACTTCAAAAAAATATTCTCAGATAAATCATTCCATGTATTGGTTGAATCAGGTGTCAAGGATTTCAACCATGCTCTAACTTTATCACTCAAAAAATAGGGGGGAAATCTCATTTTCAAAGCATCCTCAGTTGCACCAGGAAACTATGAAGATGAGGGTCCTTAGTAGGCAGCCCATTGAACTGTCCTACATTTGGATGCATATGAAACATCACTAGTTTGAGCTCAAATTAGGGTGCTTGAAACTCAGGTCGAACTATCCCAATATTCATGGCTTGAGGAGTGAGTATTAAATAGTCCTTGATGGACCTCTATCATCAACTTATTGTTGCCTATGCATAAAAGGAATTCAGAACCTGTCACATACACGGTAACATATTTCAGTATTGAAAGCTAGTTTTTTTAGCCAAAAATTGATTTAAACAACTAATTTCTTCAAATCAATACCCGACAACGGTGCTAAAAACTTGTTGTGCAAAATCAGTATTGTATGTGTCATCAACAATTCATGTAGTACTAAGTGAGTGTCATCCACATTGTTTGAAGGAATAATTAGTTGGTAACAATTAGCTAAAGACCCAAATAGTTGTAATCAAATGAGAGTAATAATTAGCTACTTGATCCTAAGGTAAAATATTAACTGCTAGTCAACAACTGAATCTAATGACTTATAATTAGTGAGAAATGGAGCTATAGTAATTAAATCCCCTTTTTAGTTACCAACTTAAACTGAGTGCTATTTGAATTGCTATAGCATCAATAGTAGTAGTAAAGTCAAGTTCTCATTTGCATAAGTGACTTCCATTCTTACAACTAATCCTTTAATTAAAGAAAACACATTCCTACTCTAGTTTAGAATCAAGGACTCCTATTAGTAGTCTCAGTTGTTATAGGTTTCAAGGTTAACGATACATTCCTATATTATGCACAACTTAAACCATTAAGAAGTTAAGTAAACTTGCATTAGTCAAGCTAGATCTGTTAATTTAAACCTTGCAAGTTTTTAAATAAGTGGGTATCTCATACATTCATGGCCAGCCAAAAACAAGAATTACCAATAAAAGACACTTGAATAAACTGCTACTAGATTAACATAACAATCCAATCTCAACAGTCAATTTAAACAACCTAAAGGTTCATTAATCACTCTAGCTAAAAAGGTTTAGCCCATTCTGAGCTTAAGGAAAATCTCAAAGAATTATCCAGCCAATAGTTACAAGTTAATGAGCTTATAAGAAAGAAATACAAAGAGTAAATGATAAGATAAAAAAGGAATTAAAGAATAGCCCCTAATCTTGTCTTCTTCCTCCTTCATCCTCTTCTTTCATTTTCTGTACTCTTTCTTCTCTTCTCTTAAATTTTTAACTCCTTTCTTTAATTCAACTTGTTGGTTGTCCCTTGTAGAAGATGTACTTCCTTCATATATAATCTCCATGCTAGGGTACACAATGGAAATATGACACACGTCACTTAGGAAAAAGGTGAGGACCACATGAGATTCAGTGCCAAGCTAACTGTTTAAATGCTTTTTAGCTTATAGAGTTTCTGTATGCAATTTCATGTGCCAGCTTGGTTAGAAAGTGATGGAATCTTTCCATCTATGCATGTACGATGTTGTAGCACTGTCATAACCTCATTGTGTAGCACTGAGTCACTCAATCCCAGCATGAAGTCCTATAAAGGAAGCAACAAAATGTGCACACTTACAACTCCATTAACATCATTCTAGCTAGAAATATAAAATTTTCCTTCAAAAAAGGTGAAAAGTAGCAAATGATAAAAATAAAACTAGGAATCAGGTCAATCACTCTTGAATTCCTAATAAATTAAGCTTGAAACCTACAAGATAACACTAATTTCTTAGAATTATCAAAGCCCACAATGAAATTAGTTCTTGAGTCAATCTTCTTAGTCTTTATTGGCTTAGGTCTCTTGGCTTTTTTGTTCTATGAACTGATTCTTCTAATGAAGATCCTGTGCTCTGGTATTTGATGAGTGACTCTTTACTTGGGATTTGAGAACACTCTTACTGAGTGGACCAAGGTAGACAGGGATTGTAAAGTATACCATTTAGTGAAATAAGTCTTCAATTCATTTTTTAGAGAATAAATTTCCACATTTAAATTAAGTGTCATAATCTTGGACTTGGGATCTTGCGTAAAGAAATTTCCATTTGGCTTGCATAGTAAATAATAGAAAAGAAACCAAATCGCACCATGAATGCCTCTTTTTCCCCTGATGTTGCTGGAATCATTCGTAATAAGATATTAACTACAATTGAAAATGTCTTATCAACATAGAATTAGACATAGGTAGAAATATATTCCATAATTTCTTTTAATTACCTCTCTTGTGTTCGGATGATGGCTAAACATGTACTGACGAATAACAAATGTGCTATGAGTAAAGAAGGTATAGTAATGCTCTGAATGACCCAATATCAAATACTGGTAATCATATCGTTAACAGAATGTTCTCATATGCTTCCATGCCCTACATAAGGGAATCAAGGTTTGGAACCATTTTCTATTTGAATGATAAAATTCATCTGATGGTAAAGCCAATGTATCAACTAAATCCATATGATTCAATTCATTAAGAAATTGATGGGTGTGACGATGGGGCCAGGTGATAGTTGACTCGATTTAACCTACAGGAGATTGATTGGCAAGAAACCAGGAATAGTGGGATGACTTACGATACCTTACATACTAAGGGGCTTACCCTTTGTCAGTGGCGAGCAATTCTATCCTAAATGATGTAGATTGCTTCTTTCCCTCTTTCTTTGTGTTATGCACCCATGTTATTCAATTTCAATGTCCATATATATGTATCTATACTTTTTTTTATCTAGATTAATATGAATTTCAATTTTAGGTGTCTGTGTTCCCGAAGGCACTACTACTTTCAAAAGGATTCTTAGCATGTCAAGCCCTGGTAAGGTTCTTCCGTTTGGATTAAGTTAAAACACATGCACCATCGCTTGTGCGAGCTCCTGTCAATTCCTTTGAGCTTCATTCTGGAGTATGTACTCCCCAGGTGGGATACTTACGTGTTAGCTACAACAGCGAATGGGTAGAAAAAACTTTATAAAAAAAACTTTTGAAAAAAGAAAATGACAAAAAAGGAGTGAATATTTAATGAAACTTGTGTACTAAAAAAATAGAAAATTAAATTGAAACAAAATTTCAGTGAATACGTGTATCTAGAGAGAATTAAATTTGAAGTGATTCTTCCCTAGATACACACGTTGTGATATTTTTTCAACTCACAATTGAATCATTGTCAACCAAACCGATCTCTAAGTTTTTCACCACTCCTTTAGAAATTTGCTCTACCCTATTGACTCTAGCTTGGTAGTTTCCACAGCATGTCCAGAATTGAGCCTTGCGATTTGACGACAGTCTTTAAAAGTCATCTACAAAAATTCTACGCCCAGTCATTCCAGATAATGCTTGCATCCTTTGTATATCGCGACTGCTAGCACCTAGTTATACACCTAGGACCTAGTTTCCTTTCTTCAAAAGGAACAATTAGACGTAGAATTAAACTAATTCCCTAAATGCTTTCTTGGATATTTCTCAATGTCTCGAATATCACATACAAGGTTTCTCACTGCAAAAAGGATAATGGTAACCCATCATTAACTACATTTATAAATTTCAAAGGAATAGAAAAATTTCCTACCAAGACAAAATTCAGAAGTTGCTATTCTCTTGCCTAGGAGGCATAGATTGAACTTCGTGGAAAGAATGATTCATTCGGATTGACATGAGAGTCGAACCACATTGCGTTGCCAGAATCCATGTTGTATATTTAAAGGCTACTATCCTTCGTATTACGTTTATAACTTTTTTGAATATTTCCCATTTTTTTCTTTTTTAGAGTTTATTTCTAATCACTATTTTCATTATATATAAATATATACATACATATATACATACATACATACATATATACATACATACATACATACACATACATACATATATACATACATACATACATATATACATACATACATACATACACACACACATATATATATATATATTCTATAAATATTCTATAAATATTCTATAAATATTTAATATAATTGTATATAATTACTTAATCGTTTTGGTGATACATTTATACAAAACTTCTAGCCCGAGCACACGTTGAGCAAAACAAATTGATTTATGGACAACATCATTGTGGCAAAGGTTGTAATAACAGTGGAATCATTACTATGAGGCATAGAGGGGGAGGTCATAAGTGTCTATACCGTAAAACTAATTATTGACGGAATGAAAAAGACATATGGTATAATCATAACCATATAATACAACCGTAATAAAAATTCATACATTTGCCTCATACACAATGGGGATGGTGAGAAAAGATATATTTTACATCCTTGAGGGGTTATAATTTCTATGTCTTCAAGCTTCTTTATCGCCTACTTTGACTTCATGTTTATGTGAAATATATACATGAATCCTCTATTGATTATAACTAGAACTCTAATTATGAAAAGCTTGTTATTTGATTATATTCTTTTTTGTTGGATTTCAGGAATTACTTCTACCACATTACTATCCATAGTATGCATATTGTGAAGAAGACTATTTGACCTCTTCTTTGTTTTTTCCAATCCAAATAAGAGTTGTATGATCATATCACTAGTGTTCTATTCAAATGTCATAAAATCTATCAATTTCTATTCGAATAGAATCAAACAAATTTGTGATATGAAAAACAAGATAAAGATAAATAAGTAGATAATATAGAATAGAAAAAATAATTGATTAGAACAAAGGATTCTAGAAGGGATTATTCGACTTCCTAGTATTCAACACAAGAAAATATATTGTTCTTATCTCAAAATAATAATTCATTATTTTTGCTCATTCCCACTTGGTTTACATGTACAACTTTTTTAACTTCATGGTACTCCCATGGATTGCAAGTTCTTATTTGGGATGCTGCTACTTCTTGACCGCCACATATTCTACTCCTGCTAATAGTTTAGCACAGTCTTTGTTGTTACTATTGGGTCCTAAAGCACAAGGAGATTTTACTCGTTGGTGTCAATTAGGTTGTCCATGGACTTCGTTGCTCGCCATGACACTTTCAGACTAGTATGTTTCATGTTACGTCAATTTAAACTTGCTTCATCTGTTCAATTACACATTATAATGCAATCATGTTCTCTAGTCCAATTACATTTTTTTGTTTTTGTTTCTTGATTTATCCACTAGGTCAGTCTTGTTGGCTCTTTGCACCTAGTTTTGGTGTAGCAACTATATTTCAATTCATCATTTTTTCCAAGGGTTCCATAAATGGACATTGAACCCATTTCATATGACAGGAGTTTCCATTGAAGATATATGTTCTATGACTCCAATATCCCATTGGCGGGCTAGACGATCTATATGTGGAACAATTAGGAATAAATTGATCACGACTCCTTAGAATTTGGTAACTTCAAATTCATTAACAACTACTTATGAATCATATTTCAAATTGAACCAATTATCTAAAGTTTTAGATCAAACTAATCCATTGACACAAATAGTTCAGAGAGAGCCAAAAAATATTCTTTTTTGTATAATCATACATAATCTTGAATGTTACTGGATGTGCTTTAGACTAAAATGAGGGAATGTGTACAATACCAGGGTTGAAAATATAATTTAAAGATCGGGGTTTACCAAAATAATGTTAGGCATAGTGCGCTTAAAGTATGTGTAAAGTAAATTTTAATTTGAAATTTACAAAATTATAGTTTTCTTATAATTGTCCTTTTGAATTATTATTGAATAATTTGTATGATTATCTAAAAATTTCATATGCATTAATGAGACTATGATCTTGTATTAGTACGAGAGGATTGAGGTCATATATAATGAATAAAATAGTCTGCAACATATTAAATGAATCTTTAATGAACGATTGCTAGTATGATTCGCTAAGGATCTTGAGTGCTAGTGATCTTGATCTAGATCACTGATGTTGATAGACATCTTAGTGAATGTACTTTATATAATTAGATTATATAGGACAAGACCGATGTAGATTAATTTCTTTAATAACTTAACGTTTGTCATAAAGATTTAATACACATCAATTTGATGATCATATACAGATAAGTCTAAATCCTGAGTAGTCATGAACTCCTAACATGTCTACTAGATCTTTTGATTCACTCGTTAAGTTTTTTTTTGTAAAACAGACTGGTGACTTTTGTTTTAGAGATTCACTAATATGGATGGCTGAGAACATGATCTCACATGATTTGGAATTGAAGCTTTACTAATGAATAGTATATTAGTTCCCTTAAATGTTAATTCTAGAACTGAATGGTTATTAAGCTCAAATTTATAATAAAATTATAAATTGACCATTCACTAGTAAATTAATGGTACTTAAGGATCAAGAAGTAATTAGAAGAGTAAAATGGTAATTTTTACCAGCTCTAATTTATGAACTAATAATTGGAAGATAAAAATATATGAAGTGATTATATCAATGAGTACACAAGATTATTCTGTAAATATATTTTATAATTACCAAGAGTGTAATTCCATATTTATAGTGGATTAATAATAGAATTAATAAATAAAATTAAGAATAACAAAGGAAGAACAAGATTGACAACAAACCCGAGGGAAAATGTTTCCATTTTTGGGTTGAAGGCTACTCGAAGAGAAACTGTAACAAGTATCTCTCCGACTTGAAAAAGAAAGGTACATATGATTTACTTGTACTTGAAGCTTGTTTAGCGAAATGTGATTTGTAATCCTGGATTATAGATTCAGGAGCCACTAATCATGTAGGTTCTTCTTTATATATGCTTGATTCTTCAAGGGAGCTTGCTGATGGCGAGGTGATAATAAGAGTTGGCAGTGGTGCGCTCGTTTCAGCGAAAGCATTGGGGACAATCCGTTTAAATTTTAGGAAATAAGTATCATGTTTTGAACAATGTTTATTTTATTCCTGGATTCCCTAGAACATTAATTTCTTTGTCCTTGTTGCATTAACAAAATTTTGATGTTTTCTTTAATAATAATATGTTTGTTATTTGAAAGAATGGTTTCAATATTTATCATGCAAAAGTTTCAAACAGACTGTAAATGCTTAAATCAACTGAACGAGCATTAAATAATTCATAATTATTTAAAGTAGCAAAGATAAAAGGTAATAAATGACAAAAAGTTTCCCAAGAAGATGATACATATCTTTGGTATCTTAGGTTGGGACATATTAATCTTAAAAGAATAAACCGATTAACAAAGCATGGTGCTTGGAGAGAACTAAAAGTTGGAACTCTTCTCGTTTGTGAATCTTTTCTAGAGGGTAAAATGACTAAGGTAACTTACTTTGGAAAGGGCCAAAGAGCTAAAGAACCACTTCTGCTAGTACATAATGATGTTTGTGGACCGATCAATGTAGAAGCTAGAGGGGGGTATGAGTATTTCGTTGCTTTTATTGGCGATGACTCTAGATACAGTTATACTTACCTAAGGCACAGTAGTAGTGATGATTAAATTAACATCGACCTAACCATATCATATAAGGTTCAGTTTCTCCTCTCTGAAACACCATTTTGTTTTGGTGTTCCAAGCGCTGCGAGTTGGGATAGACTGATATACTTTAGTAGGTAATTCTTGAATTCTAAATCCAAGTATTCACCACCTCGATCTTATCGAAGTGTTTTCAAAGATTTTCCTAATTGCTTTTCAGCTTCAGCTTTGAAGTCTTTAAACTTTCTAAAAGTTGGGATGTGCACTTTAAACGGAAACCTACAATTTAGATGTAGTTCCTTCTAAGTCAGTAAGCAAGACATCTCTTAGAGTTATGGAATGGCTTCAAACCTAGTTTTCATCATTTCTATATATAGGGGTGTCCAGCTCACATTCTTAGACCTCGTATTGGAAAGTTATAATCAAGGTCTGAAGTGTATATATTTGTTGGCTATCATCCAGAAATAAAAGGTGGATACTTTTATAGTCACAATGATGAAAATGTGTTTGTATCGACAAATGCTGCTTTCCACGAATCTAGTTTTGTCATTTCTGTATATATGGGTGTCCAGCTCACATTCTTAGACCTAAGATTGGAAAGTTAGACTCAAGGTCTGAAGTGTGTATATTTGTTGATTATGCTCCAGAAACAAGAGGTGGATACTTTTATAGTCACAAGGATGAAAATGTGTTTGTATCGACAAATGCTGCTTTCCTCGAACACGACTACATGGAAAGATACAAATTTCAGAGCGAAGTAGTTCAAAGAAGAACTAGCATCTGATGAGATCAGACCATCTTCATCATTAACTGATAAACGACAAAATATTAAAACCACTATTCCTGTTCAGGAAACCTCGATGCAACGCCATAGTTAGAGGGTTGTTAGACAACCTATTTGCTGTGAACTCGAGGCATATTTATTGTTGCCAGACACTGATAAGGACAACCGACTAACCTTTAAAGAGACGATGGAAGATCCTTAACAGGAGAAACGACAAGATGCCATGAACCAAGAAATTGAATCATTGTATTCCAATTCTGTTTGGGAACTTATAGATCCACCTGAAGAAGTCAGGCCTATAGGATGTAAATGGATCTTCAAGAAGAAAAGAGGTGCAGATGGGAAAGTAGAGATTTTCAAGGCACGACTAGTAGCCAAAGGCTAAACTCAAAGGGAAGAAGTCGATTACGAAGAGACATTCTCTCCCGTTACCATGCTAAAATACATTCGCATTCTTTTATCCATAGTCGCTAGTTTAGACTATGAAATATGGAAAACGGATGTCAAGATAGCCTTTCTGAATGGCTCTCTTGAAAAAAGTATCTATACGATACAACCAGAAGGTTTCGTGAAAAAGGGGCAAGATCAGAAAGTATGCAAGTCACTTAAATCCATTTATGGATTAAAGCAAGCATCAAGATTTTGAAATCTTATTTTTGATGAAATTATTAAATCATATGGCTTCGAAAAAAATGTTGACGAAGCTTGTGTTTATAAATACATCATTTCCAATTAGTACAATTTCATCTACATAAAGAACTAAGAAAATCACTACCTTGAGAAACTTTGTCGAAAGTAAAGAAGTGTTTAGCTGAGAAATTCGAAATGAAAGATTTGGGAGAACTGAGTTACGTTCCAGACATCCAAATCCTATGGGATAGAAAAAACAAGCTCTTGACACTTTCTCAAATGTCTTATATTGATAAGGTGCTGCAAAGATTCTCTATGGAAAATTCTAAGAAAGGTCAATTACTGACCAGACATGGAATTGTCATTTCCAATATGTAGTATCCTAAGACACACAAGAGGAAGAGGATATAAGAATGGTTATTTATGCTTTAGCCACTAGGATTCTCATGTATTGCATGTTATGTACGAGACCAGACATCTGTTATACAGTAGGAATTGTACGTCATTATCAATCAAATCCTGGTTTTGAACATTGGATTGTAGTAAAGCACATTCTCAAGTATCTTTAGAGAATGAGAAATTATATGCTTGTTTATTCAGGTGGAGACCTGAACCCCTCTGTATATACTGATTCTGATTTTCAATCAGTAGAGACAGTTGAAAGTCCATGCCTGGATCAGTAATCATCCTAGGTGGAAGAGTTGTAGTCTGGAAAAGTATTGCAGATCCACTATGGAAGTTGAATATATAGCGGTACAGCTAAGAAAATTGTATACTGATCTGGAAGTAGTTCCAAGTATGGATAAGCCATTGATACTATATTGTGACAACAGTGGGGCGCTAGCTAATTCTAAGGAACCAAGGGGTCACAAGAGGGGTAAGCACATTGAGAGGAAATACGATCTTGTAAGAGAGATCGTGCATCACCGAGGAAATTTGACTGTTATGTAGATAGTGTCAGATCAAAATCTGGCTGATCCTTTTACCAAGACACTTCCTGTGAAATCTTTTGAGTGTCATGCATAAAATATGAGGTTGAGAGAGATGTCACAGTTTCTTTAGGGAAAGTGAGAGATTATTGAGCATAGTGCCCACAAAGCATGTGTAAAGATAATTTTAATATGAAATTAATAAAATTACATTTTTATTATAACTGTCCTTTTGAATCATCATTCAATAATTTATATAAATATCTGAAAATTATATATTCATTAGTTATAATATGATCTTGTATTAAGACGAGATGATAAAGTTTATAGAAAATGAATAAAATAGTCTGCAACATATTAAAATATGAAATTTTCAATGAATAGTTGTTAGTACGGTTCTCTAAGCATCTTGAATACAAGTGATTTAGTTTGAATCACTAATGTGGATAGACATTTTAGTGAAGATACTTTATATAATTAGATTATATAGGACAAGACCGATGTGGATTAACATCTTTATTAACTTAGTGTTTATCATAAAGATTTAATACATATAAATCTGATGATCATATGTAGATCAGTCTAAATCCTGAGTAGTCATGAACTCCTATACATGTCTAATGGATCTTTTGATTCACTCATTAAGGTTTCTTTGTAAAATAGACTAGTGACTTTTGTTATGGAGATTTAGTGATATGGATGGCTAGGAACATGATCTTACAAAATTTAGAATCCAAGCTTTCCTAACGAATTGTATATTGGTTCCCTTAAGTGTTAATTCTAGAACTATATGGTTACTGAGTTTAAATTCATAATATGATTATAAATTGACAATTCACTAGTGAATTAATCGTACTTAAGGATCAATAGGTAATTAGAAGGGTAAAATGGTAATTTTGACCAACTCTATTTACGAACCAATAAGTGAAGGACATTACATGAAGTGATTATGTCAATAGACTATACGAGATTATTCTGTAATTATTAAGAGTGTAATTCCCTATTTATAGTGCAGTAATAATTAAATTAATAAATAAGATTATTTAATTAAAGAGTTTAATTAATAATCTGATTTACTGGAGCTTAAAATTGAGAGTTCATGGTTCCCGAGACACTACTGTACTGCACAGTATAAGGAGTTAATGTTTGAGGACATAAGAAAAAGACAAGTTTGTAAAAGGAATTAAATTTCTAGGGCAAGTATATAATTATGAGATACTTATATGAAATTAATTAATTATATCATTTATTATAATTTTTGAAAACTACAATCAAATAATTATATCAATTAATTTTGTATTAATCGATAAATTAGACATTATATTGGATATATGAAATTACATAATAATCTAAATTTGAATTAACTAATCTGTTAATTTTGAACTAACAAATAAGTTAGTTGAGAGGTGTGATCAGCTAAGTTAATTTTGAATTAATTGATATCTAGATATTTATCTGATTAAAGTAAATAATAAGTTAGTTGATAAGTGTGATCAGATAAGTTAATTGTGAATTAATTGATATCTAGATATATATGAACTGTCGTGTAGATATTTATCCACACGGCACTGCATTGTGACGTAGACTACAGTGGGTCCCACAACAGTGTCACATTTGTAAATAATTTATTATTTTATGTAAACCCTAAAACCTAATGAGCCTTAATAATTTATTATTCCAATATATGTATATGTATTATTCTATTGCCCTCATTGAAATAATTTGTGTGATTAATGTTAATCAAAGGCTATGCGAAATCTCCAATTCTCTCTCAGAGTTCTATCTCAAAAAGTATTTCTCCAATCTCTAGATTTCATGTGTTGAGTACATTTAAAGACATAAAGTGTTCTTGAATTATTCTACATGCTCACACACGTCCTAGGGTGTTCAATGATTGGTTCAGAAGATCTTGATATGGATCTCACGGTCCGTTGTTTGTGGAATCTTAAGTTCGTTGTTAGTGAGGACGCTTGATAGATTGCAAGAGATATAATTCCTTTCTTTGTATGTGTATGATTTAATCTATAGATATATAATGAATCTGATGAGAAAAATATTTTTCATTAAAAAATATTTTTTAGAACCTATGGAGTCACAATTATTTTTCGATAGAGAATTGTTTTTTTAAACTAAACGTCTTACGTTGTGTGCACGCCGCAATTCCAACAAAGAACTCTATAAGTTTTAAAAAATTAAAGATACAAATCAAGAAATCAAATTCCAATTATTGTTGGGATATCCTATTTGGCTAGGTCATTAGGGTAAAGCAGGTTTATTATGAACATGATGAGCTTCAGGAGAATTATTGAGAGTTCTCTCAAAGTGGAACCATGTAGTACTAGATATGAAAAGTACAACTTGTGGAAGTTGATATCGACGAGCTTCTTAGCTAAATGGCAATTGGAACAGACAATACGGTCGGTCACTTCTCATGGATTTTAATAACCCAGCTATGAAAAAATAGGATATGCATTTGAAATGGTTATTTTATATTTACTGAAATATAATAGGATATCGGGTAATATTAGCCTAAAGATGGTTATCGGTTCAAGGATGCAACGTGCCCCAGTTTTTTCATGATAAGAAGGGTAGAGAAAGTACCTAAAGCCAATGTTCATGTACAATCATGCCATATTCCTAGGAAAAACTCGAACGGCCTTAAACATAGGGTACCTTTACATGAAATTGACACTAGTGGGTAGGTGAGAATACCTAGGGGCTAAATAAGGATTAATTTTACTTTGCCACCTAGCTTTTTTAGTTTTGGGGCTACGTCTTGATGGGGAAGTTATGGACACCTTTCCAACTCTCCATCTAAGGGTGCAATCATATCCAACTTCTTCACATCCTTGTCTAACTTAATAATATAAGGTCCCTTTGGTCTTCATTGACAACCTATCATGCCTAAATGTTTTCCCCCTGTGAACGTAATAGCTGAGTTGAGTCTTCTAGTCTAGTCATCTCTTATCCTTTTTGGAGAAGAAGATGACTAGGAACGTAAATACAATCATAAAATAATTGCCTACTTCTGAGCTCCCCTAAACATAAAGGAGCCGTAGTAGCCCTCAACATCTTATAGTGCATAAAAACACTCCATAATGAAAGATCATTACCTTCTCCCAAGATTGAGTGATGGCTAGTAACTACAAACACTCATGCTCTATGGTTATTCTTTTGAAGTAAAGGGGGTCCAAACAGATTTTGGTTTTCTTTGGAAGGTTATGAATCAATTAACAAGTTCATTACTAGTTTCTGGATCTCGAATACCAATGCATCATGGTCCCATATACATATCATTTTCTAATACACGACCAATTAATCTTTCTCGTATCATCCAATTTTAAGGATTACCATTAAAAGTAAATAAAAAAAAAAGAAAGAATAACAATAAAGGGCACTTTGATTCTCTATCATTTGATTTTGTATCATAGGAATCAAAGTAATTCTTCGTATGATTGTTTGTTGTTTAAAAAGATCTTTTTTTTCTCAAATCAAGCAAACTAACTTATCTACAATTCATTAGAAAATAAGCCCATTTCTTGTTCAAATTTTGGTCGGTTGCAGAGAATGGGGCACTGTGCCTTAGGCTCTTCATACAATCAATGGAGGGGCCTATGTTCTTCATGTAGCATTTAGAATAAATGATGCTACGAATTTACGTCGATACTTTCGCATATTAGTAACATAGGAGACATATCTATTTTTTCCCTTGGAAGTCCTTAGAATTACCACGGCTTAGCTTTTGAATTGCCTCTGATAATCAAATGAAATGTGAATAACCCGTCCTCCTCTCTTTGAAACAAGGCGTGCTTGAAAATTTTTTGTCTTCTCCATATTAGTAGATCCCTAAAGTTAATAATTTCATACAAGGAACTACTACGCTACTTTTCCTACTCAGAGTAATACCACTGAATTGTCACGTCAGGCTATAAAAATAAGATACAACCACTATACTACTTAACTGGCGAGAAAAAGCTTACTTAAATACTTGAGGACTCTTGTATGTACGGTAAACCTTTCCTATACTACTAGTTATCTGTTGCATAGATTGAAGCAAGGTTTCTTAGCTTTCTTTTCAAGTTGCTAGCTTCTGCTACAATGGGCAGCAAGGCCATGAAGTCAGTTCATTTGGAAGCCTAAGCCAAGAAGGTATGAACGAAGTGATTGTCCTATTTAGAGATAGGGTAGGGGTAGGCTAGGACTTTGACTGCCTTGTATCAGGTGAAGATAAGGGGTTGATAGGCTTAGTAGGGCTTGAACTTACAATATAATCATTATGAGTGGTACGTTTAAATGAAGGAATCACTTTAAATGACAACTTTTCTTCAGCAATCAGCCATCAACCCTCTTCAAGCTGGACAAGATGCTCGTAGGATTCACGTGTGGGGTAGGGATGATTATATTTCTGGGAGCGAACTCCATGCCAATATGAAGCGCATGGATTTAAGTTATGGCTTTGAAAGAGAGACAATTTTGTCTACAAACAAGAAAGTTATGGATTTGAATCAGTTTTTTCTACGAACAAGAAAGTTATGGCTTTGAATCAGTTTTGTCTACGAACAAGAAAGCTATAAGTAATGCAACTGTGAATCTCATGGAGAGTTCAATCCTGGCTCAAGATCAATGCTGGCAGCATGCTTAACACATGCAAGTGAAATGTTTAAGTTATTTCATTTTATATTTTGTATTTTCATTTTAAATCTTGTATATCTAGATAAGTATGTATCCATCAAGAACATATACAACTAATATATTTTTATGGTATTTGGCTCAAATCCTTTTAGTAACAGATTGGGTTGATTTGGATTGAAATTCAATTGAAAGAATGGCCAGTAATTACTAGATTACAAAGTATCCATTGCTAGAAATTCAAATTTGATCACCTCCATACTTCGAAGCTAGTGATGCTTTTGACTATTGGACTCTTGCCATCTAGGGTGAAAAACTCCATCGCTTCGCCTAGTACCAACACTTGTAATTCTCTCCACAACCATATTTTCACAGTTTAGGCTGCTCATATTTCACTCACCGCTACTATGAGAAGAACGTCGAATTCTGTTTCCTTTCTTCTACCAGGACCATAAGATCAAATCTAAATGTAAGATGAATATTTGGCTGATAAATAACTCACTTCTTGCTCATCGACTCCCTTAGTCAGTACGGGCACCCTTGATCAGTACAATGGGATGTGTCTATTTATCTATCTCTAGACTTGAAATAGGAGCATGTTTGAAAAAAGGTGTTAGATGTCTAGGGTTGGGTGTAACGACACAAAAATCTATCTAAGAATTTTCTTTAATAATTAATATAAAAGCTCACAGAAGCTAAGTTAGTTTTTTTAACAAAGAGTACATGCATACACTTTCCTTCTTATCCTCATAGAATCTTGAACGAGATATCAATACATATTTCCTATACTCTTGGAGCTTTTTTGAGTTCAGGTAATTACAATGATCAATAAACGATGACAAAAAACATAAAGCATCATAGATGCAAACAATATATAGGAAATTGCTCTAATGGAAGGCCGATGGCAAGTACTAGATAGAGTGGTCGTGTAGAACAAGAATCTCCCTTCTTCAACATTCTCTTTTGCTTCGTTCGTGAGCACCATTTTACACATATTGATGGCCTAGTAGAGGTCCACTACTTTGTGTTCATATTAAAAAGGTGAATAGGAAGTTTACATATAATGATACACCATTTCTTGTGCAAGAGAATCTAAATAAGACACCCATTACACGAAAAATGAATCAATATGTGTAATTTTACATCATCAATGTGTCTTTGTATCATAGATATACTAACCTATGTTACAATAAGTTTTCAAATATGTACTTCAAGACTACCCTGTTAACAACAGAGACCGGCGTTGTAAAATGTTTTTTCCGACCTATGAAGCTTTTGTTTTACTAGGCCGCCCTCTTTCCCCTCAGGGTCATGCCACCCAACCAACTAGCCTCTTATTCAGTAACCCCCATTCAATAACTCCCTTTCAAGGACTCTCGTTTAGGTTTGTCACTCAAAGACCATTATAATATATGTGGTTAAAATGATGATTTAACTCGTTGGACTCACATTCGGGGCCAACTTGATTTTCCTAGCATCATCCATTCATCTAAAATAATATGTAAGAGAACAACATAAACAATATTGCAAAAGATTGACCATATATATTCCTTATATACAATATGAAGTTTGTTATGAAGTTTCACAATGTCACTAAAAACAAACCACCATTACACCAGCTTTAAAAGCATGAGACACCTATAACATTAATGGCAAGTCATCTTGCCTAGATGCATTTGCCTTGTAATCATCTTATCTAGATGCAACTTCCTTTTCATCATCCTTTTACGATGACAAATTAACAATTGGTACTCATTCACCAGGATCAGCATCAGCCTTTATGTTTTGAAAATGGTTTGTGTCTCTTTGATGAAGACGTTCTATTTGAACTTGATGACTAGTACAAATCATGTGATGGTGTATGATCAAGGGAGTGTGCATCTTAGTTTTGTGTTCATGTCAATGTCAATTCTGCTCTCTGTGTTTGTCAAATAAATACGACTGTCGTTCTCTTTCTTGATCATGTTTCTGGGACTGGATCTCCTCCAGCAATTGTTTAATTATTTTTTCAAGCATTGAGTTTTGAATACCGTATAATTGATTGTGATATCCCCTTTTTTTCAACTAAATGAGGTTGATGCTCTCTTTCTTGAACCTGTTTTAGGACTTGATCTCCTCCACCAGTTGCCTAATTGTTTACAGTAGTGATTTTTTAATGTCCTATGATTGCTTTTGCATATCATTTAGTCTAATAATATCACAACTCAATTTCTGAACCTCTGCATTTAGGGTTGTGAACACATCCCGTGTTGTTTTAAGCTCGGACTTAAGGGAGCACACTTCATCCCTCAAGCATTTATAATCTCATTACCAAAACTCCACCATTATATATCTGAGCTTCCACAAGGCAACCTGGGGGCCTGAAGGAACATCCCCCTCCACAACTCTAAACTACATTACCATCAATACATAACCTTAGAGAATGCATGCTATATGTTGGAAAACGTGGCGCAAGCGTTTAAAAAAATCAATAAAATAAATCTTTTTCGATAAAAAGATAAACAAGCGCGCCGCAACGATTTTCAAAAAATAAAAATTTTTATTGAAAACTCTTTTCAATCACGATCCATTATATATTTATATATTAAATCTACAACATACAAGATTAGTAATCATATACCTCTTGTAGTCTTAATCAAGCGTCTTTACAAAATTGATCGATCCTCCATCCCACAAAATTGTTCCAACGATCAGTAGACTTTGAGATCTACACCAAGATCTTTCAAGTCTATCCTCAATGCACTAGGACGTGTGTGGGCAAGTCAAAAATTACAACTCACTTTTTCTGTCTCTATATGTTCTCAACACGTAAGATCTAGAGATCTACTAAGAAGGATTTCTGTGAGACAATTCTCTAACAGAACGTGATGATTATTTTTTAGAGATTTGATTAACTATCAATCATAGAGAAAAATCACTCTGAACAATTGTGTTCACAACTCAATTCTCCAATTGACTAATTTATGATCTGATCTACTCATCCGTCAACTAAGGCCATTCAAATAAAATTTGTATCTTATTATAGATAATGGCGTATCAGATATTTAGAGATACTTCAAACTTAATATTTAATTTTAAATTTTCGAACACAGTGGGACCCACTGTATAATGGTGCACAACTGCAGTGTCACACAGCACTACAGTTGGCGTGAAGCAACACGGTGCCACACAGCACTATAGTTGGCGTGAAGCAACACAGTGCCATATGGCGCTGCAGTGTTACACGCCTACTACTACAATGCCACGTGGCACTACAACAGTCCATGGTGATCTATGATCCTCAATCATTGATCGACACGTGACAATTACTACAAATTAAATATTTATTCTAATCGGAAAAATTAACATATTCGATTATCCCTATCAGCTAAATTATTTGTTATTTCACAAATAATAGATTTAGTTGATCCAAGTTATTATCTAATTATAATTTAATTCTCTAATTTCACAAATTATTTATTTTGTGACTTATCGATAATTATTTTTATATATAATTTCCAAAAATTATATATATATATATATATATATATATACTTATCTCAGAATAAAATATCATTTACAAGTAAGTCATTTTCTCATGTCCTGAAATATTCACACCCTAGAATGCGTAGTATAGAGGTGACTTGGGGACCATGAACCTATAATCCTAAGCTCTAATAAACTAGATTAATAGTTCAACTCTTTAATTAAATAATCTTATTTATTAATTCTATTATTACTCCACTATAAATATGAAATTGCACTCTTAGAGGTTATAGATTCTATTTATAGAGTATTCTTATGTAGTCTACTGATATAATCAATTCATGTAGTTATGTCCTCCTATTATTGCTTTGTAAATTAGAACTGGTTAAAATTATCATTTTACCATTCTAATTACCTGTTGATCCTTAAGTACCATTAATCCACTAGTGAATAGCTAATTTATAATCTTATTACAAATTTGAGTCAGTAACCCTTCATTTTGAGAATTAACACTTAAGGGAACCAATATATGATTCGTTAAGAAAGCTTGAATTCCAAATCTTGTGAGATCATATTCCCGGCCATATATATCACTGAATCTCCAAAATAAAAGTCACTAGCCTATTTTACAAATAAACATTAACGAGTGACTCAAAAGATCCAGTAGATGGTACATGAGTTCATGACTACTCAGGATTCAGACTGATCTACATATGATCATGGAATTGATGTGTAGTAAATCTTTATTATAAATGTCACATTGATAAAAAATATTAATTCACGTCGGTCTAATCATATATAATCTCATTATATAACGTACCCTCACTAAAATGTCTATCAACATAAATGATTCGGATCTAGACCACACACATTCATAATGCTAGTGAACCGTACTAGCAACCATTCATTAAAGATTCCATATTTTAATATGCTGCTGACAATTTTATTCATTATCTATGATCTTAATCCTCTTGTACTAAAACAAAATCATATTCTCATTAATGAATATGGAATTTTTAGATATTTATATATATTATTCAACAAAAATTAAAAGAACAATTATAAGAAAAATGTAATTCTCATTAAATTTCATATCAAAATATCAATACTCATGATTTGAGGGTATAACCCCCAACAACATATGCATTGCTTTGTAGAAACATTATCTGTACATTCAATCATTACATTTATGCTGAGAACTCCCCCTTTATCTTTGATGTGCTTAATCACACTGCCAATGGCTCTTTTAGTCCATGCTGCGATAGGAGGTAACGACCTATCAATCTTGCAAACTCTATACTGCACCAGTTGAGACTAAAATAAATGCATTAAACTAGTATCAAAGCCATTGCACAATATTTTTAATGAATGTTGAAAGATTGCCTTAAAATTATTAAGTACCTAGAGAAATAGTAGGCAACGCACCACGTACATTAAGTTCTTCTCTTGTACTTACGTTGTTCAGATATTTCAACGATGTTAATGCCAAATTCAACAAAACATTATTGGTGGTGTGCCACACTACATTAAACCATGAGAGGTTAATGCCTGTCTCCAGTCATCTATGACAAAATCATTCCTCATAAAATTCTCCACCGTGCGTACAAGAATCACGATTCTATCCTTTGCCCATTATGATAAAGATCTTTCACATCTTCAGATTCACCCTCCAACTTATCCCTTGTCCACTGTTGTGGAGCCCTATTATTGCCTCGAAATGTATAGGAATCACTTGAAATGTGCGTACATGAACAATTAGATCTGATGACTTTGTAGCAAATCACTTCAGAAGGTCCTTCATCAGCTATCTCTTTATCGTTCTACAATGCAGTTCCAACAAGCATCCAAATCCCAATTCAGTGAGTGTGAGTCTCTTTTGAACATCAAATGTTCCAACCAATTTGGCAAACCTTTCTAGATAGAACCTACTACCCAAACGCTGGTGGTCTTAACAGCTTATCCCTTATCCACCGTCGTGGACCCCTATTATTGCCTCGAAATGTATAGGAATCACTTGAAATGTGCGTACATGAACAATTAGATCTGATGACTTTGTAGCAAAGCACTTCAGAAGGTCCTTCATCAGCTATCTCTTTATCGTTCTACAATGCAGTTCCAACAAGCATCCAAATCCCAATTCAGTGAGTGTGAGTCTCTTTTGAACATCAAATGTTCCAACCACTTTGGCAAACCTTTCTAGATAGCACCTACTACCCAAACGCTGGATGGTCTTAACAGTTTATCCCTTGTCCACCATCGTGGACCCCTATTATTGCCTCGAAATGTATAGGAATCACTTGAAATGTGCGTACATGAACAATTAGATCTGATGACTTTGTAGCAAAGCACTTCAGAAGGTCCTTCATCAGCTATCTCTTTATCGTTCTACAATGCAGTTCCACAAGCATCCAAATCCCAATTCAGTGAGTGTGAGTCTCTTTTGAACATCAAATGTTCCAACCAATTTGGCAAACCTTTCTAGATAGCATCTACTACCCAAATGCTGGATGGTCTTAACAAAATTAGAAACGTAGGGTTCGTCGCCCAGACAATCAACCACTACTTCACTCCCCTGATAACTTCATTCATAATGGTTGGGTGCATTTTTATATTTCCTCTTTCTATCGTCCCCTAAAGTGTTCCACATTGGTTCTATTTCTCTCCTTTTCTTTTATTGCATATACCAGACAAGGCAAACTCGTATCTAGCAGTTTTCATAGTTTAGAAAAGGCGAACTTTTTTTTTATGTTGAAACAAGAAACCCTTATTGATTTTACTTTTTAGGACTCCACATTGCTACGTTGATTACGCAAATGAAATATACCTAAATTTAAGCCACTGCACCATGTCAAAAGTATATGAGCATAAGTGAGTGTGACTTACATATAACTAAAGCGACCACCTCTAGTTTACACCACCACGTCAACGAATGAAATAACTCTTTTATCATGTTCTTCTCTCTATTGACCATCTGCATTTTCTAATCATCCACTATGTATATCAAATAACATATTCAACAACATAGAAATGGTTCTTCTCTCTCTTAGGAGCTTATCAGAAACTACCATAGAAGTAACAATATTGCTAAATATTCCCTCAAGGTTTATCTTATGAAGGCTTATGACTGTGTTAGTTGGGAGTTTGTTGCTCATGCCTTGGACTATATTGGGATCCCTTCTGTCTTCTACAAATGGATCATGGCATGTACTCTACTACCTCCTTCACTGTCAACATTAATGGTGAGATGTCTTGGTACTTTCAAGGTGCTAGAGGGCTGAGGCAAGGGCACCTCATTCCCCTTACTTATTTGCATTATCATGGAGGCTCTTACAGGCTTGCTCCAACATACTTCTACCATTCCTGGCTTCCTTTTACATTAGAGATACAAAGAGCTTTGCATTATCAACCTCTATTTTACTGATGACCTCCTTATTTTCTCAAAATACAAGGTTGATTCTCTCAAGTTGATTAAGGAGTTCCTTGAGTTGTTTCACTTGACGACTGGCCTAAAGCCAAACCCAGCTAAAAGTCAGGTTTTCTTCTAAGGGATTTCTTCATTTCTAAAGCTTCAGTGTCTTGAGCTCCTGGGCTTCTAGGGTGGGCTACTCCCTGTTAGGTATCTTGGTATGGCTCTCGTGTCTACCAAGCTTGGTAAGAATGGTTGTGCTAAGTTTATTGATAAGATTGCTTGCAGAATTATGGTTTGGGAAGCAAAGCACCTTTCCTTTGCTGGCAGATTACAGCTTATCCAGTCTATGGTTATGGCTATCTAGGGGATTTAGGGTGGCATCTTATTCTACCGAATAGAGTGCTTCGGGACATACAATCCATCTTTAACAAGTACCTCTGATCAGGAAACTCTATGAGAACACCTATTCTAAAGTTAGTTGGATGGGTGTGTGTCACCCTAAGGAGAGTGGGGGGTTGGGTCTTAAGGACCTAGTCACTTGGAATACAACTGCCACTGGTAAACACTTATGGTATCTTGTTACTAACTCCACTGGCTCACTTTGGAGCAAATGGTGTTACACTCACCTTATCAAGAATGGAACCATTTTCATTATTTGGGTGCCTACTGACTGCTCTTGGGTATGGAGAAGAGGTCACTTGGGATGCTTTTTGTCTAGTTTTCTTGATCCTAAAGCATAGCTTCGTTGAGTGGATATCTTGCAGGAACATACTTACTACAAAGGACAAGTTAGTTCAACGAAGCATCTCCATTGATCCTGAATGTATTCTTTTTTGTAATTTTGTAGAGTGCAGAGACCATCTATTTTTTAGTTGCTCATTTTCCAGCCATGTTTGGGTATCTGTTACTCAAGCATGTGATCTGAGCTTTATTGTTTCTTGCTGAGATCAAATGCTTGAGTGGCTAGCAACCAATACTAGAAAAAAGGATTTTAGGAGTCTCACTCTTAAGCCTTCTTTCAACTCATTTGTTCACAATATTTGCGGTGAAAGGAACTCTAGGTTTTTTGAAGGGAAACTTTGGGAATGACTAGCATTGTTAAGGCCCTTACTCTCTCTTAAAGATAGACTTTGGAATCAACACTCCTTTCCTAACTCTCCCACAAATAGAAGGCTTGCTACTAGTTGGAACCTCCCTCCTCATTTGCTTGGGAACCCCCGTTAAGTGCCTCTTTTGGTTGTCTCGTAGGGTATGCACACGTTGTAGCTTGTAGTTTGGTTCTTTATATATATGGCCTTTATCTAACAAAATCCAAAAATTCTTAGTTTTTATGAAAAAGTCAGATCTTTTGTTTTAAAATTTTTTCTTACTCAAAAACAACTTATGAAGCATAAATAACCTTTTATGCATGTTTTAACCTAAGTTTACTCAGAATATTTTCCTTTGAAATCATGCAAAAAAAACAATAAAAGTTGGATTGAAGATAGGTAACACGAATTTTACCCGATAGTGCAATTTGAAGAACGATCTAACTCTCGTGATAACTACTACCTACTAAATCCAAATCCCTTACTAGAAATTAGGGTTCTTAGAGGTGAAGGAGAGGGAAAGATTTCGTGAAAGAGAGAGGGAGAAAGAGGTGATTTTCGTGCAAGAGAGAGGGTGAGAGAGATGTTGCTGCCCAAGAGTGTTTATGATAATTAGGGCAAAGAATAATAACTTAATATACCAAGTCACACATAAAGATACTTTCTTAAAACCTCTCATCTATACCTTACATATCATTCTAGGATTAGGAAATAAAACAAAGTCTCCTGAAGGGGAGAAGAGGTGACCGGCCGAACAAGGATAGAAAGGGGGTGCATTAAACATAAATTTACATCCACTTCCGTAGAAATAATAAGCCTTAATATAATGAACCTAGTAAAATTTATTTTCCCTTTTCTGAAAATAATGACATGAAAATAAAATCAAAACGTGTTATGTCCTATGCATAGTAAAATATGACACAATAAAGAAAATGCACAATCAACATGAACCATGAAGTAGGCATGGGTGGGGTATAGTTTGCTAAATCACTACTATCTAAAAATTTCACAAGGGACCCCTCTCTTAATATTTTCCTAAAACTTAGGGTCTAAGCTGAAAAGATTAGAGAGTAAGTTTCTTAAATTATAAAAATTTAAAAGTTATAATATTAAATGTCTTATGTGTCACGTGCTACAAGTACTCATGTCTATTAAATTAATTTNAGGTGTTTATTATATATATATATATATATATATATATATATATATATATAATGTCACATTATAAGACACATGTAAATAAAAATGTACGCACTCTAACCTTATGGTAGGCTAAAAAGTAAAGGTGTTACATCCTCCCCTCCTTATATGAATTTTCATCCTAAAAAATTTTCGGACTTTGATTTTTGAAGAGTCCGAATATAGTGCTTGAATCTCTTCCTCCCATTCCGAAGTGGCCTCTTCTAATTGATGTTTCTTCCAAAGTAATTTGACCAAATGGATCTCCTTAGTGTGTAACAATTGCGTCTTTCTATCTAGTATCTGAATCGGAATCTCTTCATAAGTTAGGTCTTCCCATAACTAGAGAGGCTCATAAATCAAAATGTGCGATGGGTTAGGAATGTACTTCCGTAACATAGACACGTGAAAGACATCATGTACTCCTGCTAGAGCTGGGGGTAGGGGTATGCGATAAGTGACAACTTTAACACATTCCAAGATCTCAAAAAGTCCTATGAAACGAGGACTAAGCTTTCCCTCCTTTTCAAATCTTGTAACTCCTTTTACTGGGGAAATCTTGATGAACATCACATCTCTGACGGCAAATTCCAAGCTTCAACTACGTACATCCGCATAACTTTTCTGGCGAATCTGTGTGGTTTGGTTACTGTTTCAAATCTTGTCAATATCTTCATTAGCGTCTTGGACCATTTTTAGACCTAGCAACTTTCTATCACCAGATTCTTCCCAATCAATAGGAGATCGGCACTTTCTTCCATATAAAGCTTTGAAAGGTGCCATCCCAATTGTTGCTTGATATCTATTATTGTACGAAAACTCGATAAATGGAAACTCGTCACTCCAATTCCATTGAAAGTCCAACACACAAACTCAGAGAATATCCTCGAGAGTTTGGATGGTCTGTTATGTCTGTCCATTAGTCTGAGGGTGAAAAGCGATGCTAAAGCTTAGTTAGGTACCCAAGGCTTCCTAAAGACCACGCCAAACTTTTGAAGTAAACCTTGGATCACGGTCTTATACGATAGATACTGGTACACCGTGGAGTCTAACAATCTCTTAAGCATGTAACTTTTCCCAATCCTCCATTGAGCATGTCATATGACTCGGTAGGAAATGAACAGACTTAGTCAAATGATTGACTTTAACCTTAATGGCATCAAATCTCCTCATAGTCTTTGGTAGACCTACTACAATTCAGTTGATATATGCTTCCATTTTCATTCAGGAATCGCTAGAGGCTATAAGAGACCAGAAGGGCATTGGCGTTTGGCTTTCACTTGTTGACAAACAAGACATTGCTCTACAAATTCCACCACGTCTCCTTTCATATTGTTCCACCAAAAGTGCTTACGTAGGTCTTGATACATTTTTTTACTCCCTAGGTGGATTGAGTAAGGTGTAGAGTGAGCTTCTACCAGAATCTCCCTTTTTAGCTCCTCACTCTGAGTTATGATAACTCTATCGTTGAATTTGAATACTCTATCTCAGGACACCAAAAAATCTTTCCTTTTCTCACTCCTAATCTCCGATGTGATCTTTAGTAATGACGGATCCTCATTCTGTAGATCACGTTCCTATCCTGAAGTGTAGGTCACACTGTCAATTGTGCAAGCATAGTCGAGACATTCTGGACCAAGATTTCCAAGTTCAAACTTTCTAAGTCATCTTGAATGAATTTCTGAGTGGAAATGTGAGCCGCTAGAGAACCTGATTTCCTACTTAGTGCATCTGCTACCCCAATTGCTATTCTAGGATGGTAGTTAGTCACGCAGTCATAATCCTTAACCATATTAATCTTTTTTAGTGAAGAGATACTTTAGACTCTTATGATTTGTGTAGATCTCGACCTTGTTTCGTAGAGATAATGACGCCAAATCATCAAAGCAAACATTATCGCTGTAAGTTCCAAATCGTGGGTTGGGTAGTTTTATTCGTAACCTTTCAACTGTCGGGAAGCATCAGCTATAACTTTCCTGCGCTGCATCAATACACAAGCCCATCTCATGAAGCATCATTGTAGATAAAGAATCCATCACTCCCAAAGGCATAATAAGGATAGGGGCTGACACCAATCTTTATTTTAGTTCTTGGAAACTCTTTTAGCACTCGTCTGAGGACATATACTGTGCATTCTTTCTCATTAACTTAGTTAACAGTGCAGAAATATTAGAACATTCCTCCACAAATCTCCGGTAGCCTGCCCGTACCAAGAAACTCCTAATCTCCTTAACATTCGTTGGACGGTTCCAGTTCATTATTGTTTCTCTCTTTGCTAGATCCACTGATATACCCTCTTTAGAAACTACATTTCCCAAAAAGGAAATCTTAGATAACAAAAACTCGCACTTAGTAAACATAGCATACGACCTTTGGTCCTTTAAGATTTGAAGTGTGGTTCTGAGATGTTCCTCATGTACTCCTTCAGACTTAGAGTAAATTTGGATGTCATCTACGAAAACAATGACAAACTGATCCTAGAAATTTTACAATACCCTATTTATCAAGTCCATGAATGCAGCTGGGCCATTGGTCAACCAAAAAGGCATGACTAAAAACTCGTAATGCCCATATCGAGTATGAAAGGCAGTCTTCGGTATGTCCTCCTTCTTCACTCTTAGTTGATGATACCTATATCGCAAATCAATTTTTGAGAAAACACATGCTCCTAGGAGTTGATCAAACAAATCCTCTATTCGAGATAGATGGTACTTATTTTTAATGGTAGTCTTGTTCAACTCTTTATTGTCGATGTAGAGTCTCATAAATCCATCCTTCTTATTTACAAAGAGAATGTTTGAGACACTCAAACGAATAAAGCCCTTGTCCAATAATTCTTAAAGTTATTCCTTAAGCTCCTTCATTTCCTCAAGTGCCATACGGTAGGGGGACTTAGATATGGGGGTTGTCCTGGGAATTAACTCGATGTTGAATTCCACCTCATTAACGGTCGGTACGTTGGGCAACATCATAGGAAAAACTTTCAAAAAGTCTTTAACCACCTTACATCTTTAAGTTTTAACTTTAACTTTCGTGTGTCGAACACGCCAGACAAATAGCCCCGATAGCCATTGGTAATAAATTGTTTGGCTCGTAGGGATGAAACAATCTGAGAGAGTGTGTGCAAACATGATCCTTTAAATTTGAGACTTGACTTACCCGGAGGGTTAAACATCACCTCCTACTTATGATAAAGGATGTTGGCGTAGTTGATAGCTAGCCAATCCGTACCAAAAATAACATTGAAGTCATGTATTTCCAAAAGTGTAAGAATAGCCTCCAACATTCTATCGGCAAGTGCTACAGAACAATACTTAATGGCCTTCTATGTGCATAAAATAACGCCCAAAGGGGTGGGCATGTGAAGCTCAACCTCAAGAGGTACTGGTTCCACATTAAATCTCCTAGAAAACTTAGCAGAAATACAGGAATGCGTAGAGCCAGAATCAAGCAGCACAAATGCAGCAACTCCATGGATTACAAATGTACCAAACACCATATTCGAAGCGTCTTCAAAATCATCTTTAGTCATGATGTAAACCTTTCCTTCTGCTTTGGGTCGGCTCCTGGTCTTTTGTCTGTTAGGTTTGTCCTTCATATTGGGGCAATTATTCAGGAAATGCTTGGTTTTTTCACAATAAAAACATGCTTCTATACTCTTAACCGAAGTCGTCTTCACACTTGTCGGTAAAAGGTATGGACTAACCAAAACTAACAGAACAACTTATTGGCAAACAATAAACAATCATATTCCATACTATCCATAGAAATAACATAACTTAGTGAAATTCTTCATCTGGGTCTTTTTCTGGATCTCCTTCTAGATCTTCCTTTGGATCTTCTTCTAGTTCAAGGACTCTAGGGATAATGTTCACCCTGGGGCCATAACTAGGTGCTTAGTCCCTAACGATAGATGCATGAATCTCAATCATGAATGCCTAGGAGCTAAACGTAAGGCTTGGGTAATTTCTTCATTATTAGACCCAACCGACTCATCCCCAATGTCATTATGCCTCATTGGAAAATGTTGAATTCCCATCTCACGAGGGAAATCTCTAACTATCATAGGACTTTTCCTCCTTACGCTCAGTGTTGGAACATGATTAAGTGTTCCTCTCCTGATATTGTTGGATTTGGTACTACAATCGCCTATGGTACGGGTCTGATAACCATTAGACTGTAGTTCTTAGAGGGCGTTGACAGAAATGGGACTTCTCATCACAAATTTCTCAATCTTGAACAGTTGATCCATTGTTGTTCGAATGGTTCATAACTAAGACAATCATACAACTCTTTCAAAGGACACATATAAAAAATTCATTATTGTTTCTCAAACATAAACACATCATAACCCTTAATTCTGGTACGGACTCTTCAAATTCAAAAAAAAATTCATCAAAATCATTAGTCTATCAACTCAAAATTTTCAGAAATTTTTTTTCAATAAAATCATTTCTCTACAAAATCATCTTAGATTTGATACCAACTGTAACACCCCAAAAATTTATTTAAAATTTCATTTGATATTTAATGCAAAAATCTCATGGAAGCTATGCTAAACTTTCAAAACTAATTAAGACAATTTATACTTAAACATAGTCTTATTTATTTTGAATAATTCAAAACATTGTTTAACAACGATAAACTACGACAACAATTGTAGAACCGGAAAAACAAATAAATAAAATAAAGGCAGTTGAAAATTTATCAAAACAAAATAAAACTTCAAATGTTTCACAAAAATAACTTTTGACTTTAGTCATATGCCAAAGACTCTAGACTTCATCCGATATGAAAGCATTCTCCTCATCTAAAAATTTCAGAATAAAACTGATAGAGTATAAAAATATACCCGATAAGTAAAATAGTACATAAGGCAATCACATACAACACATATCATTCTTTCTTACAGAGTTTCATGTGTAGATTTTATCATTCATTCAGATCGTTTATATCTTTCCTTATAGAGATCGTTAGCCAACTTTCGTTAAAGCTCGGCACCACACCCATATCATAACAAAATTACCTGTCAGTAAGAGTTGTTAGCTTGTAAGGTACGTACAAGTGACCTTCTCACGAGTACCATTCTTCACCTTCAAGAAGGTGGAACCAATTGTAATAATTCCTTACCACAAGGCTAACCAGACATATTCAAATACCCTTTCCCGCAGGATAAGACAAACAAAAAAGATCATGCAATAGTCTTTCTAATCTCATAACTCATTTGTTTTCTAAGTTTCAGAATCATACAATGCATCATCATCTCGGAAATAAGCACAACAAAACATTGATAACGACACAAAGCTACAATCAACACAATGAAGAATATCCTGAGTTTTATTCTAGGAATTTCAAGCACAAAAGAAACCACACGTTATATATGTAAGATTTCACTACCAGATCTCTGGTAAATAAATTACAAAAGTCGAATCTGCTGAAACAGATAACACTAAACTTCTCATAGCAATATGGTCCGGAAGATCGAAAATTAACCCTAAAGTGCAGATTCGGTAAAACCGACAGAACAAAACCTAGGTTTCCTAAAAATTCTAAGTTTCTTACTGGATCCTCCCTAATATATCAGAGTTTCACATAATAAATTTTGTAAATTTCCGAGGTTATTTAAGTTGTCAGTATGTGAAAACAAACTCACTCACAGAAAACTGTTTTTTTTTCAAGTAAAGCAGTAACGATCGAAAATATGTTTCAGTATAAAAACTCGTCAAAAAATTCTGATAATTTACAAGCTTGTCATAAATTCTCTAATAATGATACAGTTAAATTTTTAGATTAAACTCATTTGATTATAGTATAGTATTAAGCCTAAACATGAGTATCGATTAAACTGTTTTTACCTGTACAGTCCAGAAAACTTAAAAATTTATAAAAGATCACCGAGATCAAATTTTACCCTACTTTTTCTACAGTTGAAGTTTCAATATGCTAAGAAAACACTCTGAAATTTTCAGATTCAAACTCCAGTTCGAGTTCTAAGATCTTAGCTTGTTTTCATAGTGATTAGTAAATCTAGAAATTCCAATTTTTATGAAAAAGTCGGATCTCTTTATTGTATATGTTTTTCTTACACGAAAACAACTTATACGTGTTTTAACCTAAGTTTACTCAGATATTTCCTTTGAAATCATGCAAAAAAAAAACAATAAAATTTGCTTTGAAGAGAGGTAACACAAATTTTACCAATAGTGTGATCTGAAGAATGATCAACGTCTCGTGACAACTACTACCGACCAGAACCTATCCCTTCTTAGCAATTAGGGTTCTTCAGAGGTGAAGGTGAGGGAAAGATTTCGTGAAAGAGAGAAGTAGAGAGGTTATTTTCGTGCAGTAGAGAGGGTGAGAGAGATGTTCCCGCCCAAGAGTGTTTATGATAATTAGGGCAAGGAAAAATAAGTTAATGTACCAAGTCACATATAAAGCAACTTTTTTAAACCCGCATGTATACCTTACATATCATTCGAGGTGTAGGAAATAAAACAAAGTCTCCTAAATGGGAGAGGACGTGTCCGGTCAAACAAGGATAGAAAGAGGGTGCATTAAACCCTAATTTCTATCCCCCTCCTAATAAATAATAAGCTTAATATAATTAACCTAATAAAATTTATTTCCCCTTTTCTGAAAGAAATGACATGAAAAATATCAAAAGTGTTATGTCCTACGCATAGTAAAATCTGACACAATACACATAACATAAAAAATTCACAATCAACATGAACCATGAAGTAGGCGTGAGAGCGGTGTAGTAGGGGACAAAATTAATATTTTGTTTCCTAAATCACTACTTTCTAAAAATTTCACAATGGATCCCTCTCTTAATATTTCCCTTATATTTAGGGTCTAAAATCAAAAGATTAAATAGTAAGTTTCTAAAATCATAAAAATTTATAAGTTATAATATTAAAGGTCTTATGTGTCATGTGCCACAAAGTTCTCGTCTCTATTAAATCCATTTATTGTTATCATCACAATTTGAGGGATTTATGCTATATATATATATATAACGTCACATTATAATATAATATAATGTCACACTTTAATAAAGTTATAATGGCTAAGGTCATGACCTATACGAGACATGTAAATAAAAATGTGCTCACTCTAACCATACAGTAGGCCAACAAGTAGTGGTGTTACACTTGAGAGTCCAGGGCCACCCTAGAAGACTTAAGGTTCATAATCTTCATCTTCAAGGTCATACTTGAAGACTTCAGTGTCATTCTCGAAGATTTTAATTTCATGTTTGAGTATATTAAAGTTCATTATTGAAGACTTCAATGGCACAATTGAAGACTTCAATGACGCACTTGAAGACTTCCAGCTCAAACTCAAAATTTATAAGTTGGGACATGAAGTGTTCACGTGACCAAGCTTCATAATCAAAATGGTTAAAATGAAACCAAGAAAATATTGAAGTTCAAACTTGAAATCTTCAGGTAACCCATCCACATGAGGTTTTTAAGTTCATTCTTCAAGACTTCAGTGAGATCTCAAGCTCACATTTATTTTATCAAATTTCACAACTGAAGACTTTATGGTCACATTTGAAGACTTACAATTTACACTTGAATCCTTCTAGTTTGGTCATGAAGTCTTTGGGTGACCCAACTGTATAATAAAAATCGTTAAGATGGAATGTCAAACATCTTGAAGAGTTCACGGATAGAGAATTCAAAAGGCATCATTCAATACTTCAAGTTACATTTGAAGATGTATTTTCCATATACAAAGTCTTCGGATTTGATGTCTAGATGTGTCCTAACCATGTAATCGAAATGTTAAGTTCTCATTAGTCATAAGTGAAGTATTCAATTTTAGACTTGATGTTTTTAATTGCACACATGAAGACATCAAGGTTAAACTTGATCTCTTCAAGGTCATACTCAAAGCCTTCACAGTCCCTCTTGAACGATACAAGCTCACATTTGAAAGTAGTCAAATTCACACTTGAAGACTTCATGGTCATCCTTGAAGGCTTCCATTTTAGAGTAGAAGTCTTTGAGTTCAGTTTTGCAGTCTTCGCATCACCTAGTTGTATAATCAAAATGGTTATGTTTTCATTAGTCATAAGTGAAGTAATCACTTAATGACTTCAAGGTCATACTATGAGAATTTAGTTTTCCTCATAAAGACTTAATGTCACACTCGAGTGTCATACCATTAAAGACTTCAAGGTCACCCTCCAAGACTTTCGCTTCAGACTCGAAGTCTTCTAGTTTGGACATAAACTATTCACATGATCTAGCTGTAAAATTCAAATGGTTAAAATGGAACCTAAAACATCTTGAAGTTGAGACTTGAAATCTTCAAGTAACATATCCCCTTGAAGTTTTGAGGTTCATGCTTGAAGAATTCAATGTTCTGTTTGAAGATTTTAAGCTCAAATTTGAGTGTATAAAATTTCACCATTAAAGACTTCAAGGTTACCATTGATGACTTAATGTTATGGGCAAGTGTTTAAAGTGAAAAAAAAAAAAGATCTTGCCATGGGCAAGTGTTTAAAGTTGTCATCTTCACAACTAAAAGCGGGTTTGTATCGTAGATTTTCATTATGTAGTTAGGCATAGTAGAATTGAATTCGAATTTGAATGCATCCTTACTCTTTTTAACAACATCTTGACGTACTCAATCGAAAGCCTATATGATTTCTTTGTATTTAATTTACAAACTCGCTCAAGGTGAAAGTGTAACAGTTCACATCACACCTTAATTTATAACCTTTAAGTTTCCATACAACAGATGATGGTTTGATATAGTAAGATGAAGATGAGGAAGAGAGAGGAATATATATAGAGAGAGAGAACAGAAAATGTATTAGTTGGATATTAAAATCGAAAGCTTAAGACGAATTACATTATGATACTGAGATGACTTCCTTATGATATTGATGAAGTCAACCACGAGATGCATATGACTCTCTCAAAATCGTCATTTCCATAGGATTTTAAAGTACTAAATGTCGTCAAACATGGAAAGAGTATCTTGAAAAATTTGTGATAAACAAGGAGAAGATTTTCCAAATCAACTCATTCTTAAGCTTCCAAATGATGCAGAATGGAAAGTTGAATTGAAAAATTTAATGACATCTTTTGGTTAGACAATAGTTTGCCATAATTCATAAAAGATTATCTCTAGATCATGGTCTCTTTTGTGTAACCAAAAGATGTCGTTTGATTTTTTTTTAAATTTAACTTTCTACTATAGACCATTTGGAAGCTTAAGATTGACTTGATTTACTAAATTTTATCAATATTTTATCGCAACGTTATCAGGAATACTTTTTACATGTTTTACGACATTTCATGGTTTAGAATTCTATGAAAATGACATGAGTACTAACTCGTGTGAAGGTGGATCATTAATGTCATCATGAATGTTTCTTTCTACAAAATGTAAACTTAGAGATGCTTCCTTGTTTTTTACCTTTAAATCATATGAAAATTCTATCAAGGAAGTCAAAAATTTAACCTAATGTCGCACATAACAGTAGATCTAATCTACCATCTTCTTCTCAAACTCAGAGGTTATAAAACGTAGAATGAATGACAACTTATCCTCGACCTTTAGACACAGGGCTGAACTTGGAACGTCTAGATATATATGCAGAACACTAGACATTCCCTGTGTTAAGAAAGATATGAGGAAGAAAGCCAATTGTTAAAGAAAGATACAAGTAAGAATTTGGGGAATCATTTTACGAAAGCAACAAGGCATCATATTTAGATGACATAACCAGGGGGATGCCGTTAACTTTGTGACGGGAGACTCAAAGAATATGGTTGCAAACTTAGGAAATCCATTTATGGACTTAAACATGCATCTCGACAATGGTATTTTAAGTTTCATCCAGTGATCATCTCGCTTGTCTGTAGGAGCAAGCATATTTTTCTAGTTTTATATGTGGATGATATTTTTCCAACCAGCAACGATATATGCTTATTGTACGACACCAATAGATTTTTAGCTAAGAATTTTAAGATGAAAGATCTTGGTGACGCCTCTTTTGTATTAGGAATCCAAATACACTGAGATCATCTTCGGGGTGTTCTTGGATTATCACAAAAGAACTACATTGAAAAGGTTCTCAGAAGATATGGCATGCAAGACTGTAAACTAGGTAATACCCTTATGACTAAGGGAGACATGTTTAGTCTCAATCAGTGTACTAAGAATGAATTTGAGGAAAATGAAATGTAGAAGATTCCCTATGCCTTAGTAGTAGAGAGTGTGATGTATACTCGGGTTTATACACGTCTTCATATTGCGTACGTGATTGGAATGTTGGGAAAGTATTTAAGCAATTCAGGCATAGACCATTGGAAAGCAACTAAATGGGTCTTGCAGTATTTAGAGAGAATAAAATACTACATGCTCACATATCAGAGGTTAGATCAGATTGAGATCGTTGGATATACTGACTCCAATCTTGCTGGATGCCAAGATAGCATATTATGAGGCACACAATCATGAAATATGATTGCAAAATATTGTCACAAGGCTCCAAATAGTGGATGATATTGAGAGACCACTGAAGTTATTTTGTGACAATAAGTCAGCAGCCCTTTATTTTATTAACAATAGGAGCTTGACAAAGTCAAGGTACATAGACTTTAAGTTCCTGGTTGTTAAAAAAGAGTTTAGAGTGGACAGTTGTCTATATAGTACGTCGGAACAAACTCCATTTACAGATCTTCTTACTAAGGGGTTAGCACCCAAACATTTTCATGCGCACATTACTCTTATGGGTGTCATATCGGTTGCTGATATTCAATTTTAGTGGAGTTTGTGATTTTGGGTGTTCTTTATAGACATATTTTCAGTTAGTTTGGTTTATGGATATTTTAAGGTAATTTCTACAAAAATAAAGTTTTGGCTGATTCAGACTCTAATTCTGGTATGGTTTGATCTCACTAAGGTTTACGGAGGACCAATTAGAAATAGGCATATTAAAATCACATCACATGAAATTTCCATGCTATACATCCACATCGTAATCTATGTCATTCAGTTGTATTAATATATATGACCATTGATGGGTTGAGTTACGATTGATGTAATGAAGGATGCTTTGATCCTATGTCAGTGTGATTGATGGACCGGATTGGTTATAGATAAATTACGGTAATTACAACAAAGTTGAACGTGTTCGGTTATTTTTTACAAAACATAATTATAAGGTTTTACATATAGTCCAAGTGGGAGATTGTTGGATCCTTAATCCAACATTGGACTTATATGTAAATAATTATGTGTTGTAGACTGTCAAATAAAGTTGAACCCAATTAAAATTAATCAAATAAGATTTTAGATAATTGGGATTTTAATGTATCTGATAGCTTGTGGTCTCTTTAATATGTAGAGACTTTAAGGTAATTTCTATTTTTATGATGGACAAAAATAGAAATACTAAAAGATGAATTTATCTATAAGTGGTTATGGTCCACAGGTCACACGATAATGGAAAACCATTCTATTAACCCTAATATCCCATTGTTAGAGAGAAAACTGTGAGGCTTAATCAAAGGGGACTCTCGGATAGAGAATCATGTACATCTGGAAGAGCAACCGCTCGGCTCTAAACAACGATCTATCGTCATGGATTTAGGTACACTTCCATTTTATAATGTTTTGATTCTTGGTGTGTTCAACATGAGATCTTGGAGTTTTATTGAGATACGGTTTAACCGAAAGGGGTTTTGAATCTAACAAGTGGTGCAACTAGAAAACTATGTCAGACTAATGTATCAAATTGATGAATGTATCAGACAATCCAATGGGCCTATTTATTGGTAAGATTAGAATGCTACCATCAGATTGTTCCACTACCCAAGGAGTATATACATGCCTCTTGACAACCATAGGTGTAAATACGAGATCATATTGAAGAACTTCATCGATCAATTGTCTGCATGGAAGTTAGGCATAAGTCATAAAAGGTCAATGATTAAATAAATAGAATTCAGTCCCACAAGGCATTCGAAATGACTACTAAATGTTGATCTCGGTGTTATAGCATCCAGGCCATTGTGTGTAAGAATCGACGGACATGATTAGTTGGTAAAAATTAAATTTAATAAAATAGCACATGATATCCACATTTTTCTAGTTTCCTACTAGTAATAGCACATATGCACGTGATCTGTGTATAAAGTCCAAATATGAATTGTACAGTGTCTTATGACTGTCATGCATGATGAAACTTATATATGGTTATATACATCCTCAATATTTGATACAAATAAATATGTGAATCTAAATATATGTTAAATGGTATAGTTACAATTGAAAGGCCAACTAGATATTCATGAAAGTGGGTACTTTCGTGAATATCTCTAATGTTGATTTTTTGTAATACTCATAATAGGCAGAAAGAGTCCTCCGTGAATGAATATCTTCACATCAAAACTTGAATACTTCAAGGTAATACTTGAAGAGTTATGGGTCACACTTGAAGACTTCAAGTTTACACTAATATACTTCAAGTTCGCACTTGAAGACTTCAAGGTCACATGCTGAAATCATATTGTTCTTGCCTCCCAATTTTATGTGAAGAAATCTCAGTTTTTAAAGAGAGCTCACCAGCCTTTATCTGAATGAACACCTTTAGGAGACAACTCATGCGTGTCGATAAAGGAAAATGTAATCTACCTTTGAGTGAGGTTTAGTTATGGCTTTCAATTTGTGAGACTTTATGGGTCACATTTGCCAATAGTACAAACCGCTTGCATTGGAAATTCATTTTAACAAAGCCCTCTGTTGAATCCATATGCTTCATGATGGCTAGTCATACTTTTATTCTTCTCTATTTTAATGTAAGTCTGCAATTTCAGTCTTCATCAGCTTATTGGAGGGGAAATAAAGATCGGGAAAGCTTACAAAGAGTGTGTGTGATATCTTATCCTGATAATAAACCTTTGAAGGTGGTTCATTTTTGCTTTTTTGTTAGCCGTTGTGTAGATGTGATTTATTTCTTCCTATTTGTTTTATGGTTCTTAGGTGAGTCAATCAGTTTGCTAGTTTACTTTTTATTGATCTTAATGATTTAGGATTTATGGCTTTCGTACTTTAGTGGTATGCCTGTTCATACTAGTTGCACGTTAAGATTCCTTAATGCTTGTATGGTTTATGTTTCGAATGACATAGTTTGAAGACCTGCAGGACTTGATCAACATAGACTAAACTATCTCAGTTCATTTTTTTTTGTTTCCTCAGGCATGTAACTGAGACAAAGTTAAAAGAATTGTCGTTTTTAACATGATATGATGTGCTTCTTGTAATGTGATATACTTTGGAATAGAATTGAGAGTAACAAAGTTAATGACTTTTTGAACAAGTAGAAGCTGCTTCGATATGCACAAAGATGTTTTTTGGTATGCATTTAAGAATTAACATGCTTTAACTAGCACGAAGAATCAACTATAAAACAGTTAGAAGGGTATATATATACAAATCTAGTAAGTCTTCTAACATATGAGGGGGATATGTTTTCAAATATGCTTTCATAAACTGTGCCGAGTTGCATTCTTTCTTCTAAACCACTTTTTGCATGAATACATTAATATGATGGAAGAAGCAAAGAAGTATGACCACAGATTGTTGGTACAAAACAAGAGCTTTTCTTTTGTCATCCACCTAGGTACCTAAAATGCTTTTTTGTAGGTACTTAAATCTAATTTAGAGGTTTATGAACAGGGAATAAGACAATGATGGTATAATAGATAGATTAAAGACTGATTGTTAGGTCTGCCAACTTATTGATGATACATGCTTATTGTCATAGATAGATTTCTAATGAAATGAGCGAGAATAATAAAAGAAAAGAAGATTATTTCCTTGCTACAAATGATTATTTTGTGATGAAATAGATATAAAAAATATTTTACATAGTCAAAATGAAGTTTAGGCACAAAACTTGATTGGAAGATTATGTAAAAAAGATATATATCGTATAAAGTTGCATTGTCCTTGACTTAGAAATGGTTTTCTATACGTGAGGCACACACTTGAAAAGAGTGTGAATTGTAATATTTTTGTTTAATTCCATTCAATACCCAGAACAAAATATGGATTAGGAATTTTAGTGTATGCAAATGTGTTTCTAAATTTTGTAAATTGTCGGGTTATTTTTTCTTGGCAGAGAAAATTTATGATTAAGTTTTAGCTCGTCTGCCATGGCAGAGGAGATTTATGATTAAGTTTCAAAAAGTAGGAATTTGGACTGAAACCAATGAACTATCCAGGGCATTGTTTGATGTTCCAACATCGAGTACGTTCATATAAGGGTAAGGTCACTTGCATAAAAGTCTCAACAAATGGGTATTAGTTTCTTCCATATATTTTTAGCATTTTAGTTTGTGTAGTTGTTATGACATATAATATTTCTTGTGATCCCTAGTATTTGGAAAAGAACTTTGTAAATTTTGTGATCCCTAGTATTTGGAAAAGAACTTTGTAAATTTATAGGTAAATGACATTTCAATGCTGTAAATTTATAGGTATTGTTTTTAATTCCATTAAGCTTTATTTGGTTTCAATTTTCTTATTCCTTTATTTGTATATTTGATAATTTTATCTTTTGGTACTGCAACTTTTGAATGCCCACTTTGAGTGTAACATTATTTTATGTTTATGATCTAGTCTTAAGGAATGTTCTTCTTAGATGTTGTTTTGTAGTTATTCTTTTTGGTTCTGCCCTTTGTTTGTACATGTCATAGGGAGAAAAAGGATTGAATTGAGGGAGCAAAAGTTAGATTAAATTTTTGGGGCGGGGAGCAAAAGCTCATAGATGAGTGTTGAGTGTTGATTTATTCTTGTACGTTAGGTTTATTAATCATTAATTTTCATGTGTTATTAACCATTAATAATTATTCTACTCAATTTATTTATCTTTAGTCATCTTATATTGAATAGTACATTTTTCCACACTATAAACTAGATTCAGTTTGTATAAATGTATTCATTATTTTTTGAATTGTTTAAAAATATGCAGTTGCAATTATACTTCAATATAAAGTCAACAGAAGCAAGCAAGTCACATGTTGCCTCGACATCGGTTTCTAAAACTTCATAATTAGATTTGGAGTCTTATTAGATTTTAATCCTTCTCTATAGGATATTACTTTTTCTTGTTCTATGTAAAATTCAATATGTATTTGTCATTTAAGCTAAATTTTTAGCGGACAATAGTTTGTAATAATTTTTGAGTAATAAAATAAAAAGTTTTGATTTTACTATTTTTTTATATTTTGTCAAAAATATTATTTTTAAGTTTGTACAATGGCAAGAATAAGTAATACAAAAAATATAATAACAAGATAGTGCACATCATATAACATAAAAATACTATGGAAAGTCTTTGACAGTTTTTAAAACGCTATGGTAAGTTTTCTATTGGTTTATAAATGCCATCATTTGTCTACTATAGCATTGAAAAAATGCAATGGTAGGTCTATCAAAGCACTGGAAAAACACTATGGTAGGTCTACCAAGTATTGAAAAATGCTACACATATCTTTAACAGCATTGAAAAAAGGCTAGGTCTACGGCAGCGTTTAAAAACCGCTATGAAAGGTCTACCTTAGCGTTTAAAAATGCTATAAAAAGTGTTTTGATAGCATTTTTCACATCGACAGAAAAATGCTATGATAAGATCAGACTTTTAATAACGTTGACCGACATAGCGTTTAGAAAACACTATGAAAATGTATGATAACGTTTTTTGGCGTAGCATTTTTTTATTGTAGTGCACAGTGTAAAGTAATTTTATTGTTGTCTTTAAAAAACAATGGCTTAGATCTGTCATATGTGGCGATCCCATGTTATTAATCAGGTGTATTTGAAACTGAAAATATTGAACAATTATTTTAAATATCTCATTCTTTCAATCACAGTGTGCGAATCTGAAAACATTACTCGGTGTTGTGACTTGTGAATGGTGTTAATGTAATACCCCAAGACCTCAAGTGGTAATTTAGTAAATCCATATATATATATNATATATATATCAACTCTCTCATTTTCCTTCACCCACTCACACAGCTAAGCAAGCCCCCCTGCTTTTTCTTCTCCATTTTCATCTTCTTTGCCTAACATCTCCGGTAAGATTTCTTTCCCTCGTGTACTTTCATTTTCTCTAACCCTAACTCACTTTATTTTTAGTAAAAAGCATCTCAGATTCTCTCTCAATCAAGAAGCGGGCCTCTTCTCCTTTTCCTTTTTCCACCTCTTTGTTTTCTCACCTAGCACTCAGCCATCATCGCCAATGGTTACAACTCTTCAAGCATGTTACCTCTCTCTACTTCTCCCCTCTCTGGTTTTCTCTATCTTTCTCTCATTCCTCACTTTGTCCTTACCTCTCTCGCTCTCTCTCTCTCTCTCTCTCTCTCTCTCTCTATCTCTATCTCTCTCTCTCTCTATCTCTCTCTCTCTCTCTCTCCCGCCTCCATTTTGATAGTGGTGTAATCACCGATAATGCTTTCCCCTTCTCCCTTCTCTTTCTATTTCTTCCCTGCCCAATTTATTTTTTGGTGTATTTCCTGTGACCCGTTTCGACCTGACCTGTGGTTTAAAATATGATGCAGAAATTAGCAAAAATCCTATCAATTCGAATCGAACTGGCCCAATTGTATCGATTCAAATTGGTCCAACCCAAACAAAATGAACCATTTTAATCAGATTTTTATATTGGGCCTATTTTTCACCCTTCTTTATCACCAACACAATTTAGCTTATAACTAGGTTTAGTATTTTGTGAATTATTTTAATGTCTAGTGATCTAGAATCTTTGAGTTCCAGGTCAATAATTACTTTATTTGTTTATATTAGACTAGGTAAGTGAGCTAATATGGTGACATAGTTCCTATGTTAGGATAAAAATGTATTAACATTTAATTTTACTTAATTTTATTATTTGTAATACCTTACATCTGATCAAGTGTTTGCTTATTTTCTGTATCATGTTTTTTGTGATCTAGTTAATTACCATGTGATGTATTGATATGATTGCTAAAGTTACATGTATCAGTTATAATATTGTGTTCACAACAAGTTGAATTCTTGTTCATGTATATGTATTATTATGAATCAAGAAGTTAAATCAAGTAAAGTGTTAAGTAAAAAAGAAGTAGACTTAGACATGTCCGTTGGTGTTCAAGTAAACAAATTGTTTACGTCGTTGTTTCAGCGACAAGGTTGGGTGTCACTATTTTCATGTTAGCGTAATTAAGGTTCATATAAACTTAAGTGACATCAGTTTTAGGACATACATTCCATCATGTTCACGTTCACATTATGGGTTATCTTATTAATTGTGGGATATGTTTAGTCGAATCACATGTTAACCATGAATTATAATCATTTAAGACACATTCATGGAAAAACATATTGGAGGAGAGAGGTTGGGCTGCGGTGGGGCTCGTTATAGCAAGGGAGAACGAAAAAGAATAAGAATGTAAATGGCGGAGAAGGTAAATAGCACACGCTCTCCTCTGATCGATTATGGTGAACGGGTGAAGTTGAATAGCACACCCGCCTCTGCTTAATTAGGTTCTAAATAAAGATAAAAAGGTGCAATTATTAAAAATAATCTATCGTTAAAATTTAATTAGGAGCACATACTACGTTAGAGGCTAGCAGTTAAATTGGCTAATTCTTATACATCGACATGATATGACACTAAATTCATAGTTCATGAGACGAATTGCTAAAAACTACATTTTAGGGTACTATTTAGATAACCTATAAATTTAAACATTTAAAATGATGGCCCCAAAGGATAAGAAATGCAAGTTTTATGGGTCACCAACTAGTTGTCGTTGGTGGCGGGGACCGTGTCTACTCATTTCACCATGTCGATGAATGAAAGCTACTTATCATATATATATATATATATGCAAGAGAATTTTTTCTCTTACAGTATTAGAAATTAGAATACGAGTTAGAAAAATGAGAGATGACATAATATTGAAGAAATATGATTAAGAGCTCTTTTCTATTGAGTTGGAATAAAATTTATTTGATACATATGGAGGTATTTATAACCTTTTTTCTCCAAGGCCGTTTACAACAGTTTTCTTAGATTTAATGAATATTTAATAGAATTTATAACTGTTTGATCAAATCACGGAGAGAGGAATAATACGTCATCCTCATCCACGTTTGTCCACACCATTTCTTCTTGCTCTCTTTCTACCACGTTAACAATTCTCTACTATAGAGATTAACCAACCTCACGCTGACATTTTTCCCTGTTTTGTATCTCGGTTGTAAGTCGTTGATGTAAAACATTAATACTTTAATCCACCGTTCATTTATGGTGAATGATGTCATAACTTCCTTCATTACTTTCTGTCTGACGCTGATTCACCTTTCTACAGGTCATCATTAGTTTTCTTGAACGAAAAGAGACATTTCCACTCGTTCAGCTTCTATTTGCTTTTCTACAAATGACGTCCTGTCACGTGTTTGTATCCATTCACTTTTTGTCTTCATGTGTCGTTTCCATTTTGACAGTTATTACTTTTACCTCTAAAATCCGTAGTTTGACGTTAGCTAAGGTAATATTTAAAGATTTTTTTACTTTTATTCTCTTCCCGTGAGTATTTCCTCTCTAGTAAGTTTTCTCTTTCTTCTTCCTTCGTCTTCAAGCTTTCTTTAATGGCGTCTTCCTTCTCCCCCACTGTTCCTAGGATTCGAAACAGAGAAGAATTCAACCATTTTGTTTCTCGTTGCGTTTGAACTTTTCCTGATGAGGTTGACTACTCAAACTTTGACGACGACCTTATCAGTCCATCTTCCTTCCCTAGAATTTTAAATCTCAGAACCATGTATATAGCATTAGGTTTTCATTTTCCCATGTCTCCCTTTTTTTAACAAATTTTTCATTACCATGGCATTTTCCCAGCCCAGTTCACGCTAAACACTTCTAGAATTTTCCTTAGGTTTTGAGTCTTTGAACCGTTTGTTTGTCTTAGAGCTAGGATTAAATAAATTTCATCTTTTTTACTCCATTAGGGAGAAAAATGTGTTGGAGGTTATGCTCTCAAAGCATGTGTATTGTCATTTTTATATGAAATTTAATAAGGATTACATTTGTCTTATAATTGTTCTTTTAAATTATTGTTCAATAATTTATATAAATATCTAAAAATTCTATATTCATCAATGAGATTATGATGTTGTGTTAGTATGAGAGGATTAAGATCATAGATAATGAATAAAATTATCACCAACATACTATAGTATGGAATATTTAATGAATGATTGCTAGTACGATTCACTAAGTATTATGAATGTATGTCATCTGGATCTAAATCATTGATTAGATAGACATCTTAGTGAATGTGCTTTATATAATGAGATTATACATGACTGGACCGATGTGAATTAATATCTTTATCAACGTGCTATTTATCATAAAGATTTAATACACATTAGTTCGATAATCATATGTTGTTAATTTAATATATAAATATATAAAGGATCTTGGCTGATTGAAAAAAGTTTTCAATAAAAAGTTTTTTTGGTTATCGTAGCGTTGCGAGATTTTATTTTATTAAAAGATTCAATTTTTATTAAAAATTTAATTTTTCAAATGGCCACGCGCCACACGCTTCCGCCATGCGCGCGCCGCGACGACCAACAAGTGGTATTAAAGTGATCTTTATATATTTATATGTTAAATGATGTGTGGATTTTCTCGCATTGTTCATATAATATGAGATATGTATGAATGAATGGATGGTTATATTTTTTTGAATGTATGGTAAATAATGGATCGTTAATTGTATGGTGGTTATTGGGTTAGGTTTTGATCTTTTAATTTTTTCTTAGATCTTGTGTAGGTCGTTTTAAGGCGTAGGAATTTTTGTAATTTATTTTGAATATTATTGTAATTATTCTCAACGCGAGAAGATGAAGAACACACGAGACGAACGACAGAATTTACTGTTCACAATGGAAATTTATTATTCATAAAATTATTGTTCACGGCGGAAATTTACGGTTCACGAAAATTACTATTCCCCCATAAAATACTGTTCTAGCGGTTGTGGTTGGTGGTTGCCGGTAGTGGGACTGGTGGCGGCAGTGGTGGCTGGCAATGACGGGGCGACAATAGAAGAGTCTTGTCGTCGCTGGCAACTGTTGTCACTTTTAGAGAAGTTCCGTAGAAACCCTGATACCAACTAACTCTATCACCATTGAGTTTGATGATAACCCTCAATCTATCAATTATCTTTTGAAATTTTAAAATTAATTTTTAATCTATAATTTTATGAAAATTAAAATTAAAATTTTTTAATTTTTAATTTTATGAAAATTGGAAATTAATAGGTTGATTGAGTTTGACCCAAGTTTGCATAATCAAATAAAATATGTATTTGATTAAGTCAAAGTCAACTATTTTAAAAGGGATAATTATAGAAATTAGTTTTAGTTAAGAAAAAATGTTTTTTCTTAATTAAATAGAATTTTGTTCAAAACTTAGTGATTATGAGATGGACATCAGGAGGAGAAGACAATATTGGAGAAATATGTATTCTTGAAGTCCGCTTTGTAATTTTATTTTTTTATTTCAAGAGTTGTAATTTAGAAATACTCAATAGTCACTCGGTCCATTATTATTTTATTTAATTGTTATGTTTGTAACATATCCATGCATTACTCGATCACGTGCCATACATGAAAATCTCACACAGTTTTATTTAATCAAACATCTCATCTGTAGAAATATGATTTATTCGAATTGTCCTAATATGTTTATATGTATTATTTTTTGAAATAAATTGCATGTAAACTGTTAGGTTTTAATTAGTTAAAATTTTGTAATCACACCACACTAAGGGCTATAGTAACCTTTAGGATAACCGACTTTAGTAAAAGAGTTTTATTAAAGTTTATGCTCACCTAATTATGACTTAGACGCTTTAGAAGATTAAATTAACTTAGACCAATGAAAGTGGCATAACTGATTATTAAATATTCACAAGGTTATTATTTTAACTAGTAATTAATTTAGAATTAATTAATTAGTTCAAATGAAAACACATTATCCTAAAATAGTGAGTGAGAGAAGGTTGATATATCAATGTAACCCAGAGTATCCATTATTAGTACAACACCGTGAGGTACAGTGAGACCCTCGAGATGGCTTTTTTTAATCCACTAAAGAAGGTTTCGAGCTATATCAATACCAACGTTGGACTTCTTAAGAAGATATGAGAAAGTGATATAGTTTAGTTTTGACCAACCCTAAGGCGACGTATTCTAAATCAAGTCATTAAATCTAAAATAATGGGTTACACTCACAAAGTGACAATTAAGCTTTCATGTGGATAGTGTGTCTTGACCAAACAACCGATACCTTATTGTTAAAAGAGAAACTCTGAGATATTTAATGTTTTAATTAATAAGGATGAGAATGTCTCATAGACAGTTTGAGATTAATCTGATTGACCCTAAGGCAGCACATTAATCATTGGGTTGTTTTATCGTGATTAGTAAATGTTAAATTTTGTGTGCTTATTATGTTGCATTCATGCATCACGTTTACTCTTCGAATTATAGATATCTATCAATTATATTGAATCTTGTATATCTTAAATTTCAGTTATCATTATTATGTCTACCATGGGCAACCCTGTTACTTCTTTACTCATTCTGGAGAAATTGAATGTTAATAATTTTGTTCATTGAAAATAATAAATGAACTTAATGCTAATTTCTGAGAACTATAAGATCGCTCATACTAAGAAATGTCCTAAGGAGCCTCTTGCTAATGCCTCTAAGAATGTTAGGATAAATATGATGCTTGGATCATATAAAACAATAAGGCGAAATGCTAAATGCTTGTGAGCATGAATGATGTTATGAGAACCAAGCACGAATGCATGGAGACTCCTATGAGATTTTAGAATCTCTATAGGTGATGTTTGGACAGTAGTCTGATCAAAGTCATCATGAGGCTACTTGGAGCTATATGACTACAAAGATGAAGAAAGGTACTTCTGTGCGAGAACATGTTTTGAACATGATCAATATAATTCAAGAAGCAGAAGTACATGGAGTGACCATTGATCAGAGGACATAAGTTAGCATTATACTACAGTCACTCACACCAAATTTTTCTGCGTTCACGACCAACTATATTATGAATAAGTTACAATTCAACATGACCCAATTGTTGAATGAACTACAGACTTTTGAATCACTCAACGAGTGAATGGCCAAAGAGGGCAAAGTAAACATTATTGAGCAAAAGCCTTATTCCACTGTTAAAAGTAACAAGAGGAAGAAGATCAATGGAAAAGGAAAAAGTAAGAATAAGAAAAGGAAGAAAGCCAAGACACTACCAAAATCCAAGAACAATAAGAATGAAAGTAAGCCCAAAGAAAATGTTTCCACTGTTGGGTTGAAGGTCATTGGAAGAGAAACTGTAACAAGTATCTCTCCGAGCTGAAAAAGAAAGGTAAATATGATTTACTTGTACTTGAAGCTAGCTTAATGCAATATGTTTTGTCATCCTGCATACTTTATTCAGGAGCAACTAACCATGTATATGTCTTCCTTACAGATGCTTGATTCGTTAAGGGAGTTGGATGATGGCGAGGTCATTTTGAGAGCTGGCAGTGGTGTGCTCTGATCAAAGTCATCATGAGGCCACTTGGATCTACATCACTACTAAGATGAAGAGAGGTACTTCTATGGAGAACATTTTTTGAACACGATCAACATAATTCAAGAGGCCGAAGAACATGAGGTGACCATTGATGAGAAGACATAAGTTAGCATTATACTAGAGTCACTCACACCAACCTTTTCTGTGTTCACGACCAACTATATTATGAATAAGTTGCAATTCAACATAACCCAATTGTTGAATGAACTACAGACTTTTGAATCGCTCAACCTGTGAATGGGCAAAGAGGGCAAGGAAAATGTTGTCGAGCGAAAGCCTTATTCCACTATTAAAAGTAACAGGAGGAAGAAGATCAATGGAAAGGGAAAAAGTAAGAATAAGAAAGGGAAGAAAGCCAAGACATCACGAAAATCCAAGAACAATAAGAATGACAGCATGCCCAAAGGAAAATGTTTCCACTGTGGGGTTGAAGGTCATTGGAAGAGAAACTGTAACAAGTATCTCTTCGAGCTGAAAAAGAAAGGTAAATATGATTTACTTATATTTGAACCTAGCTTAATGGAATATGATTTGTCATCCTGGATACTTGATACAGGAGCCCCCAACCATGTATGTGTCTTCTTTACAGATGCTTGATTCGTAAAAGGAGTTGGCTAATGGCGAGGTCATTTTGAGAGTTGGTAGTGGTGCGCTCTGATCAAAGTCATCATGAGGCCACTTGGATCTATATGACTACTAAGATAAAGAAAGGTACTTCTTTGTGAGAACATGTTTTGAACATGATCAATATAATTCAAGAGGCATAAGTACATGGGGTGACCATTGATGAGATTACATAAGTTTCAATTCAACATGACCCAATTGATGAATGAACTACAGACTTTTGAATCACTCAACCCGTGAATGGCCAAAGAGGGCAAGGTAAATGTTGTCGAGCAAAAGCCTTATTCCACTATTAAAAGTAACAAAAAAAGAAGATCAATGGAAAGGGAAAATGTAAGAATAAGAAAGGGAAGAAAGCCAAGACATCACCGAAAGCCAAGAACAATAAGAATGACAGTAAGCCCAAAAGAGAATATTTTCACTGTGAGGTTGAAGGTCATTGGAAGAGAAACTATAACAAGTATCTCTCCGAGCTGAAAAAGAAAAGTAAATATGATTTACTTGTACTTGAAGCTAGCTTAATGGAATATGATTTGTCATCCTAGATATTTGATTCAGGAGCCACTAACCATGTATGTGTCTTCTTTACAGATGCTTGATTCGTCAAGAGAGTTGGCTGATGGCGAGGTCATTTTGAGAGTTGGCAGTAGTGCGCTCTGATCAAAGTCATCATGAGGATACTTGGAGCAACATGAATACTAAGATGAAGAAAGGTACTTCTGTGTGAGAACATGTTTTGAACATGATCAATATAATTCAAGACCCAGAAGTATATGGGGTGACTATTGATGAGAAGACATAAGTTAGCATTATACTACAGTCACTGAAACCAGCTTTTTGTGGGTTCACGATCAATTATATAATGAATAAGTTTCAATTCAACATGAACAAATTATTGAATGAACTATAGACTTTTGAATCACTCAACCTGTGAATGGCCAAAGAGGGCAAGGCAAATGTTGTCCAGCAAAAGCCTTATTCCATTGTTAAAAGTAACAAGAGGAAGAAGATCAATGGAAAGGGTAAAAGTAAACCAAGAAAGGGAAGAAAGCCAAGAGATCACCAAAAGCAAAGAAGAATAAGAATGATAGCAACCCCAAAGGAAAATGTTTCCACTGTGAGGCTGAAGGTCATTGGAAGAGAAACTGTAACAAGTATCTCTCCGAGCGGAAAAAGAAAGGTAAATATGATTTACTTGTAATTGAAGCTAGCTTAATGGAATATGATTTGTCATCCTGGATACTTGATTCAGGAGCCACTAACCATGTATGTATCTTCTTTACAGATGCTTGATTCGTCAAGGGGGCTGGCTGATGGCAGTGGTGTGCTCTAATTAAAGTCATCATGAGGCTACTTGAAGCTACATGACTACTAAGGTGAAGAAAGGTACTTCTGTGCGAGAACATATTTTAAACATGATCAATATAATTCAAGAGGAAAAAGTACATGGGGTGACCATTGATGAGAGGACATATGCTAGCATTATACTAGAGTGAATCACACAAACTTTTTCTGCGTTCACAGCCAACAATATTATGAATAAATTGCAATTCAACATGACCCGATTGTTGAATGAACTACAGACTTTTGAATCACTCAACCTGTGAATGACCAAAGAGGCAAGGCAAATGATGTCGAGCAAAAGCCTTATTCCATTGTTAAAAGTAACAAGAGGAAGAAGATCAATGGAAAGGGTAAAAGTAAGAACAAGAAAGGGAAGAAAGAAAAGACATCACCGAAAGTCAAGAAGAATAAGAATGACAGCATGCCCAAAGAAAAATGTTTCCACTGTGGGGTTGAAGGTCATTGAAAGAGAAACTATAACAAGTATATCTCCGAGCTAAAAAAGAAAGGAAAATATGATTTACTTGTACTTGAAGCTAGCTTAATGGAATATCATTTGTCATCATGGATACTTGATTCAGGAGAGACTAACCATGTATTTGTCTTCTTTACAGATGCTTGATTCGTCAAGGGAGCTGGCTAATGGCAAGGTCTTTTTGAGAGTTGGCAGTGGTGCGCTCTGATCAAAGTCATCATGAAGCTACTTGGAGCTACATGACTACTAAGATGAAGAAAGGTACTTCTGTGCGAGAACATGTTTTGAACATGATCAATATAATTCAAGAGGCAGAAGTATATGGGGTGACCATTGATGAGAGGACATATGTTAGCATTATACTAGAGTCAATCACACCAACTTTTTCTTCGTTCACGACCAACTATATTATGAATAAGTTGCAATTCAACATGATTCGATTGTTGAATGAACTACAGACTTTTGAATCATGCAACCTGTGAATGGCCAAAGAGGGCAAGGAAAATGTTATCGAGCAAAAGCCTTATTCAACAGTTAAAAGTAACAAGAGGAAGAAGATCAATGGAGAGGGAAAAAGTAAGAACAAGAAAGGGAAGAAAGCCAAGACATCACCAAAAGCCAAGAAGAATAAGAATGACAGCAAGCCCAAAGGAAAATGTTTCCACTGTTGGGTTAAAGGTCATTGGAAGAGAAACTGTAACAAGTATCTCTCCGAGCTGAAAAAGAAAGGTAAATATGATTTACTTGTACTTGAAGCTAGCTTAATGGAATATAATTTTACATCCTGGATACTTGATTCAGGAGCCACTATCCATGTATGTGTCTTTTTTACAGATGCTTGATTCGTCAAGGGAGTTGGTTGATGACGAGGTCATTTTAAAAGTTGGCAGTGGTGCGCTCGTGTCAGCTAAAGCATTAGGGATAGTCCGTTTACTTTTTGAATATAATTATTTAGTTTTGAACGATGTTTATTATATTCCTGGATTTTCAAAAAATTTGATTTCTTCTTTATTTTTGCAAGAACAGTTATTTGAAGTTTCTTTTATTAATAAAGAGTTTATTATTTCCAAGAATGGATTCGATATTTGTCATGCAAAAGTTATAAAGTGATTGTATATGATTAAACCGACTGAACGCGCGTTAAATAATTATGAGTTATTTAAAGTAGTAAAACATAAAAGTAATAAACGACAAAGAGTTTTTCATGATGATGATAACACATATCTTTGGCATCATATTATACTAGATAGGTTAAACATTTTAACAAAGCACGGTGATTTGAGAGAACTAAAAGTTGAAAGTGTTCATGTTTGTGAATTCTGTCTAGAGAACTCCTTGGTTCCTTGGGAGAAGCAAGTTATGTTATGGACATCCAAATCTTAAGGGATAGAAAGAACAAGTTTTTGGCTCTTTCTCAAGCATCTTATATTGATAAGGTGCTGGAGAGATTCTCTATGAAAAAAATCCAAGAAAGTTCAACTACCGACCAAACATGGAATTGTCCTCTCCAAGGAACAATTTCCTAAGACTTCTCAAGAAGAAGAGGATATGAAATTTTTTCCTATGTTTCAGCAGTTGAAAGTCTCATGTATGCCATGTTATGTACGAGACAAGACATTTGTTATGCAGTGAGAATCGTTATCAATTGAATCCAAGTTTTGAACATTAGATTGCAGTAAAGCACATTCTCAATTATCTTAAGAGAACGAGAAACTATATGCTTGTTTATTCAGGAAGAGACCTGAACCCCATTGGATATACTGATTCTGATTCTCAATTAGATAGAGATAGTCAAAAGTCGACATCTGGATCAGTATTCACCCTAGGTGGAGAAGCTGTAGTCTGGAAAAGTATTAAAATTTCTAGCATTGCATATTCCACTATGAAAGCCTAATATATAGTGGCTTGTGAAGCTTCAAAGGAAGCGGTATGACTTAGAAAATTCTATAATAATCTAGAAGTAGTTCTAAATATGGACAAACCACTGATCCTGTACTGTGACAATAGTGGGGGGGGGTAGCAATTCCAAGGAACCAAGCATAAGAGGGGCAAGCACATAGAAAGGAAATATTATCTTGTGAGAAAGATCATGCATCAAGGGGATGTGATTATTATGAGATAGCGTTAGAATAAAACCTGGCTAATCCTTTTACGAAGGAACTTTTTGTTCAGTCATTTGAGGGTCACGTGCGTAACATGGGATTGAGAGAAACACCACATTTACTTTAGGGCAAGTGGGAGATTGTTGGGGGGTTTATATGAATCCCACCAACGATTTATGATGAAACCCGATAACAATGATGGAACAAGAATCCTAAGAACGTGAAAGACAAGATTGTTGAGCCTTAACCCGTTATCCAGATACAATAACTAAGACTACGAAGGATAGAAACGCCACACCAAGAAACCTAAGGAGCACTCAAGAATCAAGTTGATAAGTGTGGTTATTTGAACGCCACAAGACTAACTTGATAAGTTCAAATAGTTCTCTAAAGAACAAAGAGGACACACCTCACAATAACATAAACTTGTTTTCATTAATCATAACATTATAACATGCTTACAAATTTCGTGGGTATCATGTTTTATACTTGGAACAATCCTCCAAGAATAGGAAAAGTAATAATTTTAGTCTTGAAACAACACCAACATTAAAGTAAACTAGTTATCACATTTTTAGACCTTTTTTTACTAATAACAACAAGTAAATATCACTAATTGATTATATTGAATGTATTTAAGCATAACCACCCCAAACAAGATTCACCCCTATTTAATAACCTTTAAGATAATCCAATTCATGCCCTTTCATGGCCTTATCTTGATGACCACGTTTTTGTAGGTTCATTAACCTTTTCAATTGCTTTAGTATGCTAATTAGCTCTTCAATTGCCTTCATGACATGGACAAACCCTTGACTTTCATTAGAACCCACATTGGGCTTCAATTTTCCAAAATCATTCTAATTCTCTTAAATTAGCCCATTAAGTGCTTTCTTGAAATTTTAGGCTCTAAGTCTTGTAATTGGACCATTAGGGAGTGAGAAAGGGTCTAGAAAATTTTTAGCTCCATTCCTGCATGTATGCTCAACCCCACATCCATGCTTAGCTCGTAGATTTGTATCCTTCTCCTCCTCTTGAGAAGGATTTGTCCTCAAATCAACACCTGCATCAAAAGGAGATAAATCAGCAACATTAAAGCTTGTACTGACACCATACTCACCTGGTAATTCAAGCTTGTAAGCATCGTCATTAATGCATTCCACCACTTGAAATGATACATCACCCTGAGGTAGGAGCTTTGAACGTCGTTGTTCTACAAAATGATCTTTTCTCAAGTGCAACAAAACCCTATCTCCTAGTTCAAACACTATCTTCTTGCATCCCTTGTTGGCTTGATTTACATATTGTTCAGTCCTCCTTTCAATATTCAGTGTTCCTTCTCATGAATTTGCTTCACGAATTCAACCTTCTTTTTCTTCACGAATTCAACCTTCTTTTTCCCGTCTAAGTTTACATGTTCACTCAAAGGTAAAGGAATAAACTCCAAAGGAGACAAAGGATTAAATCCATAAAGAATTCCAAACGGTGAAAGTTTAGTTGCAGAATGTGCACTTCTATTGTAAGCAAATTCAACATGTGACAAACAATCTTCCCATATTTTCAAGTTCTTCTTAATGATAGCATGCAATGAAGAAGACAGAGTTCTATTCACTACTTCAATTTGTGGATGATAAATAGTAGAAAACAATAACTTGGTTCCCAACGTTCCCCACAAACTCTTTCAAAAGTAACTAAAAAACTTTGCAACCGTATAAGAAACAATTGTCTTAGGCATGCCATGTAACCTAACAATTTCTTTGAAGAACAAATCAGCTATATGTGATGCATCATCGATTTTATGACATGCAATGAAGTGTGCCATCTTAGAAAACCTATCCACCGCCACAAAAACTGATTCTCTCCCCTTCTTAGTTCTAGGTAGACCCAAAACAAAATCGATAGAAATATCAGTCCAAGGTTCACTAGGTATAGGCAAATGGGTGTACAAGCCTTGAGGTTTTAACTTAGACTTAACTTGTTTACATGTGATATATTTTTCACAGATTCTTTCCACATCACGCTTCGTATGAGGCCAAAAGAAATTTTCATCCAAAACTCCGAAAGTCTTAGCTCTTCCAAAATGCCCCATTAATCCTCCTCCATGAGCTTCTCTCAAAAGAAATTCATGTAAAGAACACATAGGCGCACACAATTTAGTTTCCCTAAACAGAAATTTATTTTGCCTATAAAACTTATGAATGCCACCTTTTCACATGCATTGAACACATTACTAAAGTCAGAATCTTGTGCATACAAATCCTTAATGTATCAAAACCAAGCAATTTTGTGTCTAAAATTGAAAGTAAAGCATACCTTCGGGACAATGCATCAGCAACCACATTTTCCTTATCTTGCCTATATTTAAGCACATAAGGAAACGTTTCAATAAATCCTACCCACATGGCATGCGGTTTGTTCAACTTTTGCTGTCCTTTCAAATATTTCAAGAATTAATAATCCCTGTGAACACAAACTCCTTTGACCATAGATAATGCTGCCATGTCTCCATCGCTCGGACCAATGCTGATAACTCCTACAAAAGTGAAACAATATTGCTCGGTAAAGAACCAGCAAGATCATTAGTACAAAAAATAACCTCCTTGTACTTAAGTACAATAAAGGATTGATGTGAAAATAATACTCTCTTGATCTCCCTTTTTTTTGCAATGTAATTGAACTTTTCCTCTCTCGCTCTCACTATGGATGAAATGCTCTCTTTTTATTTTCTCTCATTTTCTTTTCTCTCAATTTCTTTCATCTTAATTTATTTTCTCTCAATTTCAACTCTCTCATTTTTCTCTACCTCTCTCAGACTCTCAATCTTTTTTTTCACTCTTCTTCTGTTGTTCACTCTCTCTCCTTTGTAACCTCACTTGATCTTCTTCAATCTGATTTCGTGTCATTTAAAAAATTTGATAAAAATCATATGTAGTGGGTCGGTACAAAATGCCTCCTCATAATCATTTTCATCTCTTCCCAAGTGTCCATAAGTGGGTCTCTATTTCTCCTTCTATGATTCAATATTCGATCCCACCAAACAATGGCATAATCGGTGAATTCAATTGCAGCCAACTTAACCTTCTTCTCTATGAATAATTGTGACAATCAAACACCATCTTCACTTTGGTTTCCCACTTCACGTAAGCTTCCGGATCATTTTTACCTTGAAAAGATGGAATTTTTATCTTAATGTTTGTTAAATCATTATCCCCCTAGGCCTACCCATCATAGCTTCTCTATTCCCCCAATTGTTCTCAAACCTGCCTCGGTTCAAATATGGCTCTTCAAACTTCTCCAATTCTGCTTCTTCCCTAACATTCTCCCACTGAACATGCCTACCATGCTGCCTATTGTGAATGTCATGTTTCTTCTCCCTAGGTATTTACATTTTTACCCTATCCAACCTCTCTTGAATAGGTTCTAGCTCAGCCCTCAACATACGCCTGATCTCCCCTAACATCACTTGCATTTGGAGGTTTGGAATGGCTTGCTATTGGACTTCTTCAAATGTGTCTTTGCCTTGATTATTGGACATGTTTAGAATATGGAAAATAAGGTTAGAAACCTCACATGTACTCCCTCATGTGTTTCCCTCAAGAATGATACACTAACTCTCGTGTTTTCAATCTAAATGGCTTTTACCCTCTTATGGTCTCCCACACTCTTGTCTGTTTCCACTCTTTTGTCTATTTGTAGTCCTTAATCGAATTCAAGAAACAAAATAAAAATATTCAACAGTAATTCAAAATGAGAAACAACCAAAACTCACAAAGGATAAAAAATTTGAGTTCAATACAAAAGGAATGGAATACACGGTATCTATGGTTCTAATAATATCCAAAATTCACACAAGTTTGTAACGGATTTTGATGATTTTTTTTCTGGATTTTTTGTTGAAAATAATTTAGAAAATGAGAAACAAGATTGAAACCAAAAGAATTCTTACTATTTTTTTAGACTCCTCATCTTCTTCTTTTTTATTCTATTCTCCTTTTTTTCTTCTTTTCTTTTTCTACGTTTTTTCTCTTTTTATACAACCAGAAATAAGAAAAATAAAGACAAATGATAGTCAAATTTACCTTAGAACCACAGTTTTGATACCAAATAATATGAACCCCATTGACGATTTGTGATGAAACCCGATAACAATGATGAGACAAGAACGTGAAAGACAAGATTATTAAGCCTTAACTCGTTATCTAGAAAGATAAGAACTAAGACTACAAAGGATAGAAACACCACACCAAGAAACCTAAGGAACACTCAAGAATCAAGGTGATAAGTTTGGTTGTCTGAACGCCACAACACTAACTTGATAAGTTCAAATAGTTCTCTAAAGAACAAAGAGGACACACCTCACAATAACATAAACTTGTTTTCATTAATCATAACATCATAACATGCTTACAAATTTTGTGGGTATCATGTCTTATACTTGGAACAACCCTCCAAGAATTGGAAAAACATTAATTTCAGCCTTGAAACAACACCAACATTAAATTAAACTAGTTCCCACATTTTTACTTTTTTTGACTAATTACAACAAGTAAATATTTAAGCATAACCAACCCAAACTAGATTGACTATATTCATAAGCATAACCAACCCAAACTAGATTCACCCTTATTTAATAACCTTTAAAATAGTCCAATTCATGCCCTTTCATGGCCTTATCTTCATGACGACATTTTTGTAGGTTCATTATCTTTTTCAATTGCTTTATATGCTAATTTGACTCTTAAATTTCCTTCATGACACGGACAAACTCTTGACTATTATTTGGACCCACATTGCGCTTCAATTTTTTAGAACCATTCCAATTCTCTTGAATCAACCCATTGAGTGCTTTCTTGAAATTTTGGCTCTAAGTCTTGTAACTGGACCACGAGGGAGTGAGAAAGCGTCTTGTGCAAGTTCAGCTCCATTCCTCCGTGTATGCTCAGCCCCACATCCATGTTTAGCTCGTAGATTTGCATAAGGGATTATGCCATCAAAGCATGTGTATTGACAATTTGATATGAAATTTAATAAGAATTACATTTTTCTTATAATTTTTCTTTTAAATTATTATTGAATAATTTATACAAATATCTAAAAATTTCATATTCATTAATGAGACTATGATCTTGTATTAGTACGAAAGTATTAAGATCATAGATAATGAATTAAATTGTCACCAACATATTAAAGTATGTAATCATTAATGAATGATTGCTAGTACGGTTCACTAAACATTATGAGTACATGTGATCCAGATCTAGATCATTGATGTGGATAGACATCTTAATGAATGTGTTTTATATAATGAGATCATATATGATTGGACCGATGTGAATTAATATCTTTATGAACGTGCCATTTATCATAAAAATTTAATATACATCAATTCGATGATGGGTCTGAACCATGAGTAGTCATGAATTCTTATGCATGTCTAATAGATCATTTTATTCACTCATTAAGGTTTGTTTAGAAAATAGGCTAGTGACTTTTATTTTGGAAATTCAGTGGTATGGATGGCCGGGAACATGATCTTTCAAAATTTAGAGTCTAAGCTTTCCTAAAGGATCGTATATTGGTTCCATTAAATGTTAATTCTGGAATTGAATGGTTTCGAGAACTGAATGGTTATTAAACTCATATTTTAAATAAGATTATAAATTAGCCATTCACTAGTGGATTAATGGTACTTAGAAGGGTAAAATGATAATTTTGACCAGTTCTAGTTTACGAATCAATAATTGGAGGACACAACTACGTGAAATGATTATATCAGTGGACTACATGAGAATACTCTGTAAATAGAATCTATAATCTCGAAGAGTGAATTTCATATTTATAGTGGAGTAATAATAAAATTAATAAATAAGATTATTTAACTAATAAGTTAAATTAATAATCTTGTTTATTAAGGCTTAGGACTATAGGTCCATGATTTCCAAGTCACCTCTATACTACGTAGTCTAGAGTGTGAATATTTCAGGACATGAGAAAATGACTTACTTGCCAATGAATTTTTATTTTGGGGCAAGTGGATAATTATGAGATAATTATCTATGATTAATTAATTGAATTATATATATATAATTATAGATAAGTAAGATAAAATATCTAATTTAAGAAATTAGATAATTAAATTATTATTAGATAATATTTTGGAGCAACTAAATCTATTATTTATGAAATAACAGATAATTTAGTTGATAGAAATAATCAGATATCTTAATTTTAAATTAAAAAATATCTAGATATTTAATTTGATTAAAATAAATATTTAATACGTAGTTATTGTCACGTGTCAATCACTGATTGAGTATCCGAGGTTGTCATGGACTAATGTAGTGTCACGTGTCACTATTATAGTGAGCGAGCAACACTGTAGTGCCACATGGTACTACAGTGATGCCGTGAGCTACTATCCTGCCACGAAACACTACAATGCCATGTGGCACTGCAGTTGTGTACAATAGCATCGGGTTCCACTGCTATTGATAATTTTATAATTAAATATTATTTCAGTTATCTCAAAACATCTGATACACCATTATAAAAAATATACATATATTATTTTAATGGCCTAAGATAATGAATCAGTTCAATCAATAAGAAAGATCAAATAAACAGTTCATCAATCAAGAGTTGAGAGAAGAACACAATTCTCAAGGAGTGAGTTTTCTACGATTAAGAGTTAATCAAATCTATAAAAGAATCATCGTCACTTTTTTTAGAGAATCGTCTCACAAAAATCCTTCCCAGTAAAATCTCTAGATCTCATGTGTTGCGTACATCTAGAGACATAAAAGTGTCTTCGTTATATTCTATGTTCCCACACACACATCCTAGTACGTTGATGATTGACTTGGAAGATTTTGGTGTGGATTTCGGAGTCTGCTGATCGTTGGAACGATTTCATGGGAATGGAGAATCGATTAGTTTCGCGAGGACGCTTGATTTAGACTACAAGAGGTATATGATTCCTAACCCTATATGTTGTTATTTTAATATATAGATATATAATGGAACCTGATTGATTGAAAAAAGTTTTCAATAAACAGTTTTTTTTGTTATCGTAGTGTTGCACGATTTTGTTTTACTAAAAGATTCAATTTTTATTCAAAATTTAATTTTTAAAATGGTCACGCGCCACACGCTTCCGCCACGCACGGTCCGCAATGACCAACCAAACAGTCGCCACTACACTACCCCACGCAGTGGTATTGTCGACAACCCTGTTGATCCTAGATTTTCCCAAGGGAGATAAGTGGTGAAACACTAAGGAATTCCAAGTCTTCATTGACTGGAGAGGTGGCATTCACTCCTACATACCTACCGAATGAAGGATGTTTGGTGAGTGACTTTGCCCCTCTCCTTTTATTTTCTTTTTATTCTTGCATGTCTATTCATCTAACTGTTTCTTGATCTATTTCTTACAGACAAACGTAATAACATCCATCCGTTTGAGACTCCTGATGACGGAGCCAAGATTAAAGTTGCCTACAATGTTGGTACTTGAGATTGGTAGTGCCTATCTGACCCTGAGCACCAAATCCCTTTCCTCATTCAGCCTCCCCAAGACCTTTAGTCCTTCGTGCTGCTCCTTTTAGGCCTCACATTCAAGGGGTTGTCATTCAGAGGCAACCTTGTTTGTCTTATTTTTCCTGGTCATCTTCTTCTACCTCTCCTTCTATTCATGAGGCTTTCAAAAATGAGGCCCATTGAGCTTTCTTTGAATCGTTCTTCTTCGCACAATGTGCACCCACGGCTGGCCATTGAGCCATCACCGGTGGTTTCCTCTTCTTGGGTTTCTCCCATTCGTCCTTCTCTTCAAACTTCTTCTCCTCTACCTCCCTCAACTGTTTCTCTCCCCCTTCGGTTTGATTCTGTTGGGATCCTGTAACACACTGAAGACAGGTTAAGGTTACTTCGATAATTTATAAAAACTACATGGAAGTTAGGTCGAATTTTTTTGCTTTTTAATAAAACAATTCATGATTTGCGATACTTAATGAACAACATATTTATTAGAAAAATTCAATAAACTTTTCTAAATTAAAGGTTACAAATTTAAAAACAAAACTTCATTAAGCTTAATAATATTTTGAAGATCTGGCACAAATAACAAACTAAAATCAACTTTAAAATAGTAAGTTTCCCAACTAGTTAAACACAATTTCTCGCCTCATGTTAGAACGTCTAAAAGGCTCATCACATTCATAATTATGATTCTTATCATCAGAGCAATTTAATATAAAATGGGTAGAGTATAAAATATACTCAGTAAGCAAAATTTTACACATACTTAGCAAACACATGCGCATCCAAATTTAGTTAAATCCTTAACATAAGCCTTATGTTTGATATACACTTTATAAATCGTTTAGTCACATTATCTCTTTTTCTTTAGCATTACAGATTTCCATAACATTTTCTTGATTGTTCATTAAAACATGAATTCACATTTAAGATATTCAATACAAGAGTAAATCCTATTATCCTCATGGACGAATCAAATACAAACATGAAAAACGAAGTTTAAAAATCATCAAGACTCTAAGTTTGACTCCACCAATTACATTAGGAAAATTCAACTCAAAATAAGAGCTTAAGAATTTCAGTCTAACCTTGCGCAAATTTACAAAAGCTCAACCTTTTTTTTTTTCTAGGAAGGGAGATGCGTTGTCTGTCAAGCATCTAAATTTGTTGGTTCAAAGTGTTAATAAGGATTTGAGTGTGTTGTTTTAGAGAGATCCACCGATTGAAGGAAAATGAATGTTTAAATAGCAAAGACAGCTAGGGTTAGGGTTGATAAAATCTGTTTCAAATCTCATTTAATAAGCTAATAAAAATTTGACTTAATTTAGGAAAGTTGTTACCATTTTGAATTCCTTTACATTAATATTTCGTCTTTTTTTTCAAAACATTTATGGATCTTAAATTATCCAATTATTCATCCAAAGATAATTGGAAATCATGTAACTAAATGAAAAGTGAAAATACCCCTTTCGAGTCCATGATAGATTAAGCATGTAATTATGTCACGCTACCTAAGAATTACACTCAAATACTCAAATTTACTCATTAATTATTAGAACAATGATGACAATTAAATATCAGTTACTTTAAAATTTCACTTAGACACATTTGAGTGTTAAATCACCTCAAACTATTCATATGTAAAATAATTCAATTAATTCGAACCAAACATTAAATCAAATCATCCTGACAATTGAAAGAAATCAACTAATTATATACATAGTTAAAAGTAAGGTTAGTTGTGGCATTACAACTCTCCCTTCCCAAAAATAATTTCTTCCTCAAAATTAAAATATAACGAACAAGTTTAGGTATTGAAATAGATGATCCTGTTCTGTGTCTTCCCATTCAGGCCTAGAAGAAATGGATGTACTAGAAATGGATATCAGAGACTGGGAAGAGAGAATACCTAGTGCGATTTCAGGAGAAGACGAGAGAGATGATGTGGATGGGTGCGCTATGGACATAGGAACAACGCAAAGAGGGGGAGCTTGGTTATCTTTTGGGATGAAGTCGACGTTGATTTCCCGCCTCTGATCTAGGAGATCATACCAATCCCGTCCACAAATGTTAAATGCAACTACGATCTTGTCCCTTGACTCCTGGGAAAGATAGGGGGTTTGTTCCATCTATTATCTACAAAGACAAAGGAGTAGAAAGAAAGTCAATAAAGATAAACAAGAAAATGAAAAAACAGAAAGCAGAAAGCAGAGAAGTAGGAACCGGAGCTCCAGTGACTTACCGTAGACTCCCCATCTATAAGGAATCGTCCAGCGGCCATCACCACCTCAGTTCCCTCCTCTCTGGACAACATCCCGTTCCCAGCCTTTGTCCTTTTTGGGATCGTGGTGATCATTTTTCATTTTCAACACCAGGGTGAGAGGCCAGATAGTAAGACTCAGATTTGGCACGATACTTGATGATGTAGCACGCCCTGAGTTCATCTACTCCTAAATCTAAACCATGCCTCCTATTCAAGGTTTCAAAATCAAGTAAAATCCTACACGAGCTAGGGGTAAACTGTGATGGAGCTAATTTACAGGTGTGGAAGAATTCCTGAAAGAAATGGGAGAAAGGAAGCTTAAGCCCCAAAGCTATGTACATAGGGCTTAAGGTTATTTGGTATGGAGGACTATAAGGATGGCCCGCGGCCAACTTTCACCTAAACCGCACACTACGTCGGAGGGAAAGGCATCGTGATGGGAATCTTGAAAATGTCCTAACTTAGCCTGGTTTCCAACCAAAGGTACTGGGGGCTTAAACTAAAAAGTATCGCTTCGCAACATAGATGAAGGAATAGGGATTTCAAACAAGAAAATGAAGATGAATAAGATAATAGGGGAGAATATCTTACCATAAAAAAATGAAGGTAGGGGAAAGTAAAATAAGAGAATCCTTAAATAGGCTTCGGGTTAAAAAGCGAAAAAGAGGAAGAAGAAAATTTAAACGAGCTCCATAATTTTTTTTTAAACGAGAATCTGAAAGGACATGTTTTCAAGGGCGCGGCTGACATGACAGAAGCATCACCTACATCAACAATGGCACGAGGATAGCTAGAAAAAGGATAAGTGACAAAACACGCGTCTCCCTTGATTTAATTAATTATAATATATATTTGTTCGTTATTTCCAAAGAAGTGCAGGTTTTCGAGAGAAGATAAGATGATCTTTGAAAAGGTGCATGCAAATCGAGAACTCCTAATCATTACTCATCAATAAGTAAAATTTATTGAGCATGATGGGGGGACATGAACAGGAAAAAACCACCCAAGACACGTGTGTAGAGAAAACGAATCGTGAGAGGACGCGTAAACCACGAACATGGCAAGATTGGAGGCTAAGCAAGAAAGAACGCATAAGCGGGAGACCTCGTCAAAGCGGGAAAGAATGCTGAAGTGGGAGACCTCGTCAGAGCGGGAAAGAATGCTGAAGCGGGAATCTCGTCAAAGTGGGAAAGAACGCTAAAGCGGGAGACCTCGTCAGAATGAGAAAGAACGCTAAAGCGGGAGACCTCGTTAGAGCGGGAAAGAGTGCTGAAGAAGGAGACCTCGTTAGAGCGGGAGAAGGAGTAGAAGCAAAAGACCTCGTCACAACGGGAAAAAACAGATAAGAAAAAGAACGAAGACAGATGAAAAGACCCAAAATGACAGACAAACGACAATGATTGATTGAGTAAAGCTCAAAATACTCAGATAATACAGGTTGACAGACCACCAAATGTCTTTGACTGATTGGCTTGAAGCCATAAGAATTTTCCAAGTCACCGTGATTGATTGATGGCTGAATGAGACAGAAAGAAAAAATGGGTCATACCCAGTAGAATGACCCCCACGAATGGGTATGACTCCTTGGCATAATGAGTGCTTCCTTTTATATTATTATTTTAATTAACTCATGGAATTTGGAAAGCCTATATAAATGCTAATGTACTAGAGTAAAAGGACACTGGAAATGTACAACTCTGACCCTGAGATTCTTTCATTCTTCTCCTATTCCTAAATTCTCTTTCCTTTTTTAATTAACACTGATAAAAATTGGGCATTATCGATATTCTCTTGACTAAACAGAAAAAATCCTTTATACCTTGTTCTATGTTTTTAGTGCACATAGTTCTTTAATGCTCAACGCTTTACTATAAAAAAGAGACATTTTTGGTAACTCTTTTTGTATGATTCATTTTATAGTATGGGTGTTCACGGTTCGGTTTGGACGGATTTTTGGTGAAAAACTAAACCAAACCGAAACTTTAGTTCGGCAATGAAACTGAACTGAACCGAACCGGTCATATTAAAAGAACCGAGCTGAATTGTGAGTTTCGGTTCGGTTCGGTTCTTCGGTTCGGTATTATTAAATTAAAATTAATTTTTAAATGATATTATTGAAAAAATAATAATATAAATAAAGTTTCGGTTCGGTTTGGTTCAGTTCAGTTTCATATGAAATTATATATAAAAAATAAAATATTAATATAAAATCAAAATTTTAGTTCGATTTGGTTCGAAAACCACCAAAATCCGAACTGAACTGAAACTTCGGTTCGGCCATGATAGTCTAAAGTCTTTAACGTCCTTAAAGTTTAAAGTCTTTAACTTCCTTAAAGTGTGAATGGCGAATGAGTTCGATGTTAATTTTATGCTTAAAATATTGAAATAGAACCTTGAAAAATATATATATACAACTTACTATAATGCACCTACAGATAAAAGTTGCATGCATTTGTTATTATTTTAATAGAAAAGTTCATGTTCTATAATTTTAGATACATGTGAGATAAATTGGCTAGTCCTAAAAATTATATAAGTTGTTTTAATGGCCTATTTTGTGTTTAAGTTGATGGATTACAACTTATTTTCATGTGAATATGGTATTTTCTTTTTATCAAAAGATTTGTTTTCTGGTCATATATTTAACATGAACGAAGACAAGGCCTCAAGCATAATTTCTTTTATTTAAAAAAACTGTATTTTCTGTCAGCTTGTGAAACGAGTAGAATAAAGAAGTTTTGATATGTTTTGTTGTGTGTCTAACAGTGCGTCAAACAATAGGACCTGCTGTATTGTTTTTTTAAACTGGCAGCAAGAGGTTTTATGAATACAAGGCATTTGTTTTGGGTTTAACTATATTCAACTACGCTTAGTTGATTATGTTTTGAGCTTCTAGTTTAGTAACCATTAAGGATTAGAATGAAGAAGTTCTAATCCTTAATGGTTTTTTAGTAGACAGCTTAAACTTTGTTAACATACTTTAATGCCGCCCCTTTATCACTAACTTGTAAATGTTTCATCACTAAAGTGATAAGTTCTGTTGTAGATTTAAACTTTATTTTTGAGTATATACATATAATGTGTTCTTGTTACACAAAAAAAAGTTTGATAAAAGAGGATTTAGTAAAATTGTTAATGAGTTTAAAGATAACAAAAATTTCGCAGTTAGAAGAAGAAGCCGCTGGAGTTTATTGTTGACGGAAAAGTATTTTTAAAAGTCATTGTTATTGAAGGTTTGATGAAGTTTGAAATGATAGGAAAGTTAAGCTTTGTAGGAACTTCCAAAATATTTGAGAGAATCAAAGAATTAGCTTATCGAGTTCACCGTTGCGATGACGGTAGTTCATATTGTATTTTGTCTTTCAATGTTAAGGAAGTACTTTCTCAACCCATCTCACGTCCTTAATAATGACACTTTGGATCTTCACCAAGATCTTTGATAGGCTAAGTCATAGTGGAAGATGCGTTGTCTGTTGCAGTAAGCATTATGTCGAGGCCCGCTCGCTTAAGGAGTACTATTATTTGGGATGTATCCGAGGAGGAAAGGATCGTCTGTCTAAGACACGACGCCCCATGCTACTATAATTTTGGCCTTAGATGACGGTGAAAATCATCATTATAAACCTATAATGATGGTTGACCACTGTCACCTATCGAGTTGTCATCTTTACTATTTTCAACAAAAATTAGATGACAAGAATTCTTCGTCATCATAGGTTCCGCTAAAAGTAATTAGATGACGGGGAATCCCCGTCATCATAGGTTCCACCAAATGTAATTAGATGACGGGGAATCCCCGTCATCATAATTGCCGCCAAAAGCAATTAGATAACGGAGAATCCCCATCATCTAAAATCCAAATTATTTAAAAAAACTGGAAAGGCAAAAAATGTCTTTCCATGATATTTTTTTCATTACTTCAACCATACATTCTGCATGTCATTAATAAATGTCCATAAAAAACTAATCACACTCTCTATATCATCCTTCATTACAAAATCTCACAAATCACTCTCATAAACTATTCACGATTTAGTATCTTCAAAATGATACTAAATGTACATGGGCATAATTTACTTCAAATACCAAAATACCAAAATATAATTATATGGACTTCAGAATCCAACTACATTTCGATCCTACTCCAAATACCAAAACTCACAAATCACTCTCATTACAAAGCTCTTACCGTCTCGCGTCAACATTTTAAATCTCCAGAGAACTTGTTAAGACCAAAGTGAGTGCTAAAGATTTCTTCCCTGATGAACAGAGCATGGTGGTCTTATACACTAGTGGTCGTTCAAATACTAAAATCTCATTAAAGTATAGTCACAAATTCAGGATCCAATGAAGAAATCAAGTGAAAGAGACAAACATATTCATATACAACTGTAATTCTCAAGGTAAAATTCAGATCTTTAGAACAGAAGAAAAGATGGTGGAATCTCTGAATGAAGTGTATAGCAATCAAACTAAGCTTCAAATAAGATGAGCGTGGGACGTCAAGTCAATCACAGTCTAAATCAAGGGGTGAAGAAATGAGAAAGCCAACCAGAGAGAAAATATGTGACAAAAAAGTAGAGAAAAAATATTTACTTCTTCATAAGGCCTCATATATAATTAGTTCTCCACAAATGATTTCAGACATATGCTTGTCTTGAATTACAGTATAATCACAGGCCCATCCATTATCTATAACTGCTTACTTAACAGGTCTAAGCTAGGAAATGATAAATACCGTTGGAGAAAATAATATACATGTCATCAGATTGGAGTGAAAGGCTTTTTGCTGGAATATAATCACTGAACTATGCTTCAAATCATCACAAACCACTGAAACTGTTCAATCCTTTCTATGAATGAAACAAGTGAACAAACAGAAGAAAAAGATAGCATAAATGGAAATATATATTTTTGAGTTTGATTTTTGATTCTTATGTGGGATAAAATAAATGGAAGGTAAAAATATTGAAGAGACAAAAAAAGGGAATGTTCACCTGTTGTCACATAACAAGAAGTAAGTGATCCAACCACGTTCATTAACCCTATTACTATCATTTCCTTGTTTCTATCCAACCAGTGGTCCTTTAGAGCAGCAAAAGTTTGTCCAGCAACGATCCCTTCCTGTTTGATACAAATTCTTCTTATTACTTAAGCTTTGGGGATTTCTAACAAATTAAAAAACTTTCTAACTAATAAAAAACTTAATTAACAAATTCCTCCACCATTTTATTTGCGATTAGTGTCCATACTACATAATTTCATTATGTGAATGAAAAGCCTAAAATGTGAACTCCAATTAGCTCCATTTTACCAACCATTTTCTTCGGGTAGATCATAATCTATATTACAGAACCAGATAAACCCAAGTCCACACATATTTAAGTACGTAAGCAATTCGACCTGAATTTAATGTTAAATGTATTCTAATCGCTTAAGACATATATAAATTTCTAATTTATTTGAACTAAATTTATGAATGTTCATGTTCATCGATTTCAAGAATGTTCATGGTGAGAAATACTGAATATTTAGGGCTTCAAATATTTGAGTCCGGGGGAAAAAAGAGGAAAAACGTACAATTGGAGTAGAGAGAAATGGGAAACGTACAGTGAGGGAAATGGTTCCAGTGATAAGGCCAGTTTTAATAACGAGACCAAGATGGAAGCCTTGAAAATGCAACATGTTCCATGAAAGGGGATTTAATCCTTCTTGCAATTGTCCAATCTGCACAAACAGAAAAACTGAACAGACACAAGTAGATGATGAAACAACTGAGAGGCTAGTGACTTGTGGCTACTGTTGCATGTATATATAACTTTTAATGAAAAGTAAAGAAAGAAAGAAATAGGCTATTTGCGCCGATGATAGACCATTAACCTCCACCTCCTTCATCAATCATAGGCCCTCAACCTCCAAATCCTTCAAAGATAACAGACCCTCGACCTCCACCTCCTTCATAGACGCCCGAGCCTCTCTGTTTCTCACAGATCACTCTCTTTAAAACCATGTCTCTCAAAGCTTTCTGTCTCTCGTAGATCTTTCTCTCTCAAAGCCCTGTCTCTCATAAATCTCTCTCTCTCACTCTCAAAGTTCTCTATCTATCGCAAATCTCTCTCTCTCTCATAACACAACTCTCTGTCTCTCACGAAGCTTCTCTGCCTTTCTCGTCTCTCCTTCATCTCAGGTATGAGATGTTGCCTCTCTCCTCTCTCTCCCTTGTCCCAGATCTGAGACGTTCTCAAAGCTTCTCTATTTTTATCTTTGTTCAAATATTCGAGAGCCAGATCTTGTTGCGACAGAAGAGTTGGTAATAGAGTTGGAAGCAAATCTGGTTGTTTTGGTTCTCTCCTCTGTGTCCCTCATCCCAGATCTGATCGCCACTCACTACAAGAAATATGAAATTCTATAAGAGGCGGATATCCCCATGAAAAGTAATCCATAGGGATCACAGTGCCTGTGACAGCCCTCATATTAAAAGTCTTCATTTTTCACGAAGCACAACGCCTTCTGTGAAGACCCTTGTGGTATCTCGATTTTTACAGGGTTTTTTGACTTTTGTAGAACGTTGTTTAACAGGGTTTTCAGACTCATGTTGAATGTATTCAACATGTGTTTTTAATACTTTGAATTAACATTCACAGGAACTTTAAATCCTATACAGTTGAGATACCATAAGGTTCATTGTTATAGTCAAGTATTCATATTAAGCACTTTCAAAAATTAATTTTACGTAACATAAATAACACCAATATGTAATTGGCAACATTAACATTTAATCATTTCAATGAAGCTTTACATTATTCATTTGACCAACTTACAAATAAATCTAACTTGAAAACTAACTAACTTATCCTTAAAGTATACAAGCAAACTTGTTCCAATAAATAAAAAAATAAAAAAAATGAAATTTTGAGTCTAAAAAATGAAAAATGAAGAACCTAAGTTGAATGATAGTATTTCACAATAGGGTATGCAGTGCCTTTAGACATTCACAATGTCGAAGGAAAACACCATGAGAAATTGTTAGTTGGTGAGTAAAGGAAACAAATAGATCTCCAAGCCTACTGCTCTCTTCTGTTCCCTGTAGAATAAGTATAAAGACTTTAAGCCAGCATAAAAAGAAATAATTTTTGTAACAAATCTAATTTTTACCTGTATCTGATATGACTGGAGATAATATAGCAGACCTGAACTAATATGCTTCTCGTACCTAGCACAGATAACAAATTCATACGGAAGAAATCATTCACCAAAGTTTGCATAATAGAATTATATAACATCATATTAAGAATTTGAAAGAGATGGTATTTATTTTAGAGTATTCATCAAACTTGAGAAAACGCCAGCTAATTGTTTAAACTCATTCATCAAATAGCCATTAAAAATTAGCAGAACTCCGAAAAATGAATTTTATTATATACCTCTAAGACAAGGAAACCAAAATTTAAAGTTGATATTCGTTTCAACCATTAAAAATTAGCACATGCTAACATTAGATAGAGTAGGAAGGATGCATATACAATACAAGTATATAATATAATTCCAAACATGGTAGAATTACATTTGAGGAGAATGTGTTGTTATCCTATTACAAAACACAATTCGTACTCATATTCTTACTTTGAAAATTTGTTTTAGGTTCTAAAGTTTTAGATTTTGTAGAAGCGCTTCTATTTTGGATGCAACAGTCCCAATCCCATTTTGTGAACGACAGAATGACACATTTAGGTGACTTCTAACAATACAAAGCCATTACCACACGGTGAAGAGCCATAGGCAATCTAAAGATGCAACAAGGACGTAGATGATCCAATTACGTCCATTATAAGACTCTAACTTTTATTCACATCACTAGAACCAAAGTTTAGACATCAAATTCTAGACACCTATTTCATCTAGTTAGATGTGCTATTTCAAAGCTTCCCTCATTATAAACATTTAGATCATTCTTATCAAGTAAACCCAACATTGAATAATAGGAAATATTACTTACCCAGAAACAAGGGTTGCCATGCTATCAATGACTAATAGCTTCACTTGATGCTCAAGAAGTGAAAAGTTAATCTACTACAAACTAGAAATAAATGAGTGCATATTTTTTCTTTTTGTACAATAATAAGAACAAAAAATAACCAGGACCTAATTCAAAGGATCATGCCGGCCATCTAAAATGAAAATTGAAAATACACCCAAGTAAACCTTAAGCACTAGGAAGCAGCAACCAAAAGGAGAAAGGATTAAACATTTTGAATACCTTCTGTGCCATTCCTTTCATATGAAATATCTCAGGGAAACTGTTTACACCAATTTCAATCATCTTGCAGATATAAAAGTGGTTTTCTATTCCATAAATTAACATCTTAAAAATGTGAGACAGCCATATAACTCATCTCATGAAGCGCTTTAAGTATCTTCAGGAACTGAATTTTGTGAGACACCATCGAATAAACCTCAGCTTTGTGATTTTCAACCTTGTCAAAATATCACCAGTTGACCTAAAGGGTCCCAAAGAAACCTCCAGCACCAAAAGATGAACAACCAGGACCTAATTAAAAGACAAAACATATAATTACAGCCCAATTATTGATTAAAAACCTAAAAAATAAAGGAAACAATAATTCTTCTTGTCAGAAAAAGATAAGCACAAAACCTAAGTCCCCATATCCTGCACATTTTCCCCTATTTATTATATATTTTCTCTCCTATCAGTCTATCTGGACTGTAAACATCTAACTCACCACTGAGTTATTATACAATAAACCTTCCGATCAGAAAAATAAAAAATTAGAATCATTTCAGTAACCAAGCCCAAAACGAAGCAAGAAGTAACCTCTAGATCAAAAATACTTTCTTTCAGAACATCTTCAAAGATCTCAATAGAGCAGAGTATTGAATTTCCGTGCAGCAACGGATTCAACATATAATAAGGCTTACCCCACTGGCTTCGAAGGTAATATCTTCAAGTGTAAGAATCAAAAGAGATTCTTCTACGAGTATACTTAACTCTAGCTCGTATTGGTTGAGTGTATAGATATTTAATGTGTGAGTGAAGCCAAAATTACCCAATCAATAAAAATATAAAAAGATCTATGACTGAAAACTATGGTAAGTCAAAATGTTGGACTGCAATAAAATCTAAGACAAAAACAATTGTGAGAAATTCGTGCTCTTCATCACTTTTTTTCCTCTGCTCTTCCCATGGTCTGCTCATTCCAATAATATCTTTGTCAGCAATTAAAGTGTAGAGAAACTAGCCTTATAACAAAAAAGGAACATAAGAGACAAGAACATTAATGAAAACAAAAATAGGAGATGAGAGCATTATTAAAAAGAATAAGGCCTCTCTTGGAAATCCGTTATAGATGAGTAAATTATTAGAGAAAATTTCTGGAGCAAAATGTTACAACAACGACAAGCATTAACTAGATGAATCTGCCTTGCACTAGATGAAAAAGAAGCTTTAACAAAAAAATGCTCCTTACATGAAGAACCCGCAGGGACCATTGAAGAGAAGTTGCGGGAGAAAGCCTAAACAGATAGCTCTAAATCGCTTCCTAGGTCTAAATCGCTTATAAAGCCAAAATAGAAAACTAACTTCATTTTCATAACAGATCTCAACAAAACAAACTAAATTAAAAAACCATCATAGGAAATTTAAATCATAGCAGATAATTAGGGATTTACTCAAAATGAAGAGAAGCTGAGGAATCGGTCTTCGAGAGGAAGCTATAGGGGAGAGCTCAAACAGAGAGCTGTGAGGAATCTATGGCAAACATGCAAGAAAGATCTGAGAGAGTGCTTCACCTAGCGAGGAAAAGTTGTATGAGCTTCGTCGTTGAGAGAGTTTTTGTGAGCTTCATCACTGACAGAGTTGTTGTGAGCTTCTTCGTTGAGTCTGTGAGGGTTGAAGAGAGGCACAACGTTAGCGATACACCAGAAAAGAGAGCTCCCCTCATAGAGATTCTTGAGAGAAAGACGAAAGAATAAGCTGATTCCTAAGGCCTAAGTATTCGACATTGAAAGGAGGTTGAAGTTGAGAGAGGTATGAGAGAGGTTAAAGAGAAAAGAAATTAAGAGAAAAGACTGAAGAGGGAAAGGGTTTGTGTGTGAAATCGAGCCTCTCTTTTATAAAACTCGCTCCCGCATTCTTTTATTTGAACTCCCGTTTCCCTTAAAATTCATCCCGCTTAATTTTTTAACTTTTAACAAGAATTTTTTATGGGATTCACAAATAATCATGTTATTTCAAGTTTTTTTTACAGGAGGAGACTATAATCTATTTATTTAAACCCTGTAAAATGTCATATTTTTTGTAATGGCTACCCTATCCAAAGAAAAATAAAAACATAGGAAAAGTAATATTAGGGTTAGATTGGTTATATAGGATGGTATTTTCGTAAATAAAATGGAATGTGAGGTAATTAGTAAATTTTTTATACCATCAAACAATGATAGGTTATTTTTCACTATCATTATAAGAAGTTATAATGACAGCCCAAACATTAGCTGTCAAAATAGATAACACATTAATGACAACTAATTTTTGAGCTGTCATTTTACCCAAATTACCCTATCCTACATCATTTTCCTTTGACATATTTTAGAAGGTTGTCATTGTATCATGGATGTGCCTCTCATCTAAAGCCAAAATTGTAGTAGTGTCAAGTTCTTCCCGGGCGGTTTTGAGTCTTCCTCCCAATCCGGTGGGACTCATGCTACTCCTACATCCTCTTCAACTATTCTCCTTGCTCCCGTTGCTCCAGCGGATGCTTCTGAACAACGGTCTTCTTCTAGTCCACCCCCTCCTCAACCAGATTCGGCGCCTATCCATTCTTATCGTACTCAGGGGGAGGGGTGGACCCTTCTTTGTGGAGTTGGAGAAACTTCCGCGGGGTTCTACACGTTCCCGCTTCTGTCAACTTCCTTAACGACCCTCGTTCTGCACACATTGTACTTCATTGGATCCATTCTGATAGGGGCATGGCCGCTGCTCGTGGTATATCAGTCGGGAATTAGCACTGCTTGCTTAGCCATGGTTGAATAAAGGTATACCCATTCATTTTCTAACTTTTCTTACATGCTTTTCTCTTTTGTTGGCTAAACGTTTTGGTTTTCTCTTCTTCTTTTTTGTAGGCCATCATTTTCCATAACAGGCTTCAAGGGTATTTTCTTGCCAATGAGCAGATAGTTGCCCAATGGAAGAGGGAGGTTGAGAGCTGTAGTGAGTTCCTTGAGACTTAGAGGGATGAAATTGAGCGGCTCGGGAAGCGGGAAGCCAAACTTCAAGGCACGGTTGAGGATTTAACCTAAAGGAAAGCAACTGCTGTGATAGAATTCTCCAAGCTTGAGGATTCCTTGAAGGCCACCAAGGAAGTGCTTGAAGAGTCTAAGAGGTGTCAGACTACTTCCTATGAGAACCTGAAGATCGTGGAAGATAGTTTGACTACTACTGAAGTGGCACGGGAAGAAGCCGAGCGGAGAGAGAGACCAAGAACATATACCAGGCTTTGTTCCACAAAGCTGATAAGAGGGTCTATCTGGCGGGCTAAAATGATGGGAAGGAAAACCTTCCTCCCAAAGTTTCTCTTGATGATGCTCCTGCTGCCGAATATGCTTCATTCTCGTAGCTGAAGATTCTGCCATTCCTACCGCTGGATACTCCACAATTCCCGTTGTTGATGATGATGCTGCCAACCCTTCTGCTGTTGAGGTCATTTGTATCGATGAGTCTTAGCTTTCCTTCTACAATTTCTACTTTCTTCTCTATGATTTTTTGGGTTTTTGTGATTTCCCTTTCTATTAATGAAAGATATTTTTTCTTGGAGTGTTTCATTACTTAAGTATTTTATACATAGCAAGATTTAAGTGAGTAAACTAGAACTTTTGGAATCTTGTACTTTCAACATTTTTCAACCAAATAATTTTTTCAAATGTTTTGAAGAAAAATTATTAAGTAATTTAGTCACATAGCAATTATTCTAAACATCAATTTATTCTAAACAACGTATAGCACTTTATTTCTAAGTTTATTCTAAGCAACAATTTTTAAGTTTAGGCTTCAGTACTTCAAAGCATTAATTCAAGTTTATTCTAAACAGTAATTTCTAAGTTTCAAAATGTAAATTTCTTTTTGCTCACAGTAATTTTTCTGCTTTTTGAGTTGTTTCCTATTCAGAGCGGATCAGTCTTTCCTACTTCCATTATGTTTCGTTTCTTTGCTTTCCACATTTTAGAGAGAAATTTTTTCCTACTCTTAAGGGCTTGGGCCTCTATGCCACCGCCTTTTTATCAGTTTTGATTTTCTTTTTAGAGAGTAGGCATCCCTACTTTTAAGGTTTTTAGGCTTTTAAACCATCAACCCGATTTCGATTTTAGAGAGTGATTTATTTTCGCTCTCAGTGACTTAGGCCTTTAGGTCATGGTCTTCAATCCTTTTTCCACTTTTTAAAAAGAAGGTTTCTCCCGCTCTCAAAGGCTTAGGCTTCTAGGCCACCGACCTATTTTTCACATTTAGGTATAAGATTTCCTGCTCTAAAGGGCTTTGGCTTCTATGCCACTGACATTTTTTTCACATTTTAGAGAGAAATTTTTCCCACTCTTTTACAGAGAGGGTTTTTCCCACTCTAAAGGGCGTAGAATTCTAGGCCGTCGACTTTTTTTCACATTTTAGAGAGAAGGATTCTCCCACTCTCAAGGGCTTAGGCTTCTAGGTCACTGACCTTTTTTCATATTTTAGGGAGAAGATTTTTCCTGCTCTAAAGGGCTTAGGCTTCTAGGCCGCCGACCTTCTTCTTTTCCTAAAATTTTTCTCTCTCTTTTTGGGCGTGAGAAAGAAGGAAGGAATTGACATCATTTTTTTACAAGAGAAATTGTATATTGTAATAACAGTCAATAATTTAAATGAAGTATTTCTTAAAGTAAATGGCATTCTAGGGTTTTGCCAATTCTACTCCCTTCTCTATCATGAGGTGATAGTAGTCGCTTATGCATACTATTTTGAATATGAAAAAATCTTCCCAAGACGGACCAAACTTTCCTTCTGTTTGGAAGATCTTTTTTAAAACCAAATCTCCTTCCTGAAATTTGCACCTTCTAATTCTCTTCTAGAAGTAGGTTTTCCTCTTCTAATTGTAGTTAGCTATTTGCACGAGTGTCATTTCCCTTTTTAATTCTAACAAATCAAGACTTTCTTTGATGAGTTCTTTGTTCTGTAGTTTAGCCAGTTCTAATCTGAGAGTTGGATTTCCTATTTCCACTGGTATAACCACTTATGTTTCGTAGGTCAAAGCAAATGGTGTTTCACCTGTTGCCTCTCTGGGAATTGTTCGACATGCCCATGGCACTGTTGGTAATTCTTCTACCCATTTTCCTTTTGCTGACTCTAGGTGTTTCTTCATGTTGTCAAGTATGATTCGATTTGATCTTTCAGCCTATCCATTTGCTTGTGGATAGTAGGGTGTAGAGACTCGGTAATTTACTCATCCTCGTAAAAAGTCCTCACCATTTTTCCAGTGAATTGAAGTCCATCGTCAGACACTAATACCTAAGGAATTTTATATTTGCGCATAATATTCTTCCACAGGAATCTTACTTCTTCTTCCTGAATCTTAGCAAAGGCGTCTTCCTTAATCTATTTGGTGAAGTAGTTAGTGGGAACTAGAAGGAAGCATTTGCGAGCGGGTGCCATGGGGAGTGGTCCGACGATGTTCAGAGCCCACTGCATGAATGGCCAAGGACTTCTCACGGTGTTGAGTTATCACGTGGCTAATTTTATTATGGGGGCAAATCGTTGACACTTGTCACACTTCTTGGCGTATTGTTTGGCATCCTAGTGCATTTTTTGCCAGTAATACCCTTCATTTAGTATTTTGTGGCTAGAGATCTGCCCCTGGTATGATTCCTGCACACCCCTCTGTGAACTTTTGCTAACACATATTTCACTTCCTTTTCTTTTAGGCACTTTAGATATGGCCCTGAAAAAGACCATTTATACAATAAATCGTTGATTTTATAATACATGCCACTTTGTTACTGAATCTTCTTAGCATGAAGTTTGTCTCGGGGTAGGATCCCTTCTTTTAGGCAATGTATTACGTCGTCCTACCAGCTTTTTTCCAGCTCAGTTTTCACCTCTGCTACCTCTTTGGCTGCGAGGTTTGGATTTTCTAGAAACTCAACTGGTACACTTGTTTTTCACAGGATTTGTAGTGAGGACCCCAAATTAGCCAACGTGTGCCAATTTTCCGCTCTTGGGATATGGTGAATTTTAAAACTTTTTAGTTGCTTGAGCAGTTCCTTTTCCTGATGTAGGTAACTAATCATTCTTTCGTCCTTGGCCGTGAACTCCTGTATTACCTACTTTACTACTAACATTGAATCATAAAATATTTTTATTTCATTTACCTTTTAATTCTCGTAACATAGTGATTCCTGCTATCAGGGATTCATACTTGGCTTCATTGTTTAAGGCATTGAATCGAAATGAGAAGGAGTGTTCGAGTGTTTCGCCAGATGGAGTTCGTAGTACCACTCCCGCTCCGGCCCCTTTTTTGTTTGAGGCTCTGTCAACATATAATTACCATGTCCCATTTTTGATTACTTATTGTCCATTTTCTGACTCCTCCTTGGCATCAAACGTAAAGTCTGCCACAAAATTAGCAAAGACTTGCTCTTTAATTGATATTCTCGTTTCGTAGCAGATCTCGTGTTGGCTTAACTCGATTGCCCACTTTACCGTTCTTCTGCTTATTCTGGGTGAATGCAGGAGACTTCTAATTGGTGAATCTATCTGTAGCTTTACGGTGTGTGCCAGAAAGTAGGGTCTTAGTTTCCTTGCGACTACTACAAAGACCAGTAGTAATTTTTTCTTCCTTTTGAAACGGGTTTGGGCTGCCACAAGACTTTTGTTGATGAAGTATACCAGCTTTTGCTTCCTTTCTTTTTCTCTGATCAAAACAGGACTGACAATGGTCCGTAAGACGGCTACGTATAAGTACAACGATTTCCCCGAGGATTTTTTTGGCTGCCACTCCCTAGGTGCATTTTTCCATATTCAAATTCATCAAATTTTTCCTTAGGATGGAAAAGGCATTTCAAAGGGTTTCGATGTGATCTTTGCACTCTTGATGCTTCACTAGCATGTCATCTACGTAAACTTCTTTGTTTTTTCCAATATGCTCTCGGAAGATTCTATTTACCAACCTTTGGTAGGTTGCACCTGCAATTTTTAAATACAAAGGCATTACCTTATAACAAAAATTACCCTGTTCAATTATGAAAGATGTTTTCTCCTAGTCAGGCTGGAACATTTTCACTTGGTTATATCCGTAAAAGGCATCCATGAAGCTTAGAAGTTCTTGTCCTGAGGTGGTGTCCACCATCTGCTCTATTATGGGTAACGAATATTCATCTTTCGGGCAAGCCTTGTTTAGAACTATGAATTCCACACAAATCCTCCATTTCCCGCTCTTCTTTTTACCATGACAATGTTAGTGAGTCATTCTGGATAATCTACCTCCTTGATGAAATCCTCATTTAGTAGTTTATCAACTTCTTGTTTAATGGCCGTGTTTCTTTCTGGTCTGAAACTCCTTTCGAGTGTTGATTGATGGGGAATATTAACGGCACTATCGTCGTCAATCAGCACCCTTCGTAGCAGAGAGTTTCCTACTTGTATTGAGATGACAAGGGCGTCATTATCACACTCGTCATACTCTAAGTCTGTGTCACCAAAAATGAGTGGGGCATTCCCGCATTCGTTGGTAGTGCCTTCCTAATTCCAGCTTCTTTCCAATAGTGGCTTTTTGCTGTACATTTTCCTTTCTTTTCTTGTAGTCCCCTCTGGCTCATTTAAAGCGATGATGGTATCGACTATTCGGAGTGACTGCTTCCCGTTATCCCTTTTACTCCTATCATGGGTTTCTCTTTCATCTTCTCGCTGTGGTTCCTCCCTCTTCATAAATTGATTAAGGTATTCTTCACATAACCCTTCAGCTGGAAGCAGTCTTTTATAAAATGTCCATTGCTCCTGTGGAATGAGCAATATTTGTCATTATGCACGTAGGGTTGGCTCCCTTGTATATGGGGTCAGACTTTTCAGCCATGTTTTATCTTTCATCTCCATCACTTGGTTTATTGAGATAGTCAATGGGGTGTAGACCCTGTCTCTAGGATGGATGTCATCCGCGGTCTCCTTCGAGCGACATTTATGTTCTGCTTGGTGTCTCCCCGCTCATCTTCTTTTTATGTTCTCTGATTCTTCTTTCTACCTGCACTTGAGCTCCACTCTTCTTTCTGTACGTTCCTATTATTTTCATTGTCACCTTCCCATTTGAATTTGTCTCCTTCTTGGCATTTCTCCCTTCCCTCATGGTTAGTGTGGGAGCTAACTTCTGCCGGTGTCTGTGTAAGGTCCCCTTGCAATGCAGTAATTCGTTCATGCATCGTCTATTATGCATTGTGTAGTGTTTCAGCGTTTCGCTGTTCCATTTCTTTCATTCAGCTTAGGATGGTCCGAAGCATCTCATCTGGTGGAGCAGGGTGATTGGCTTGTTCATACCCGTTCATGTTCCCTTTGTTGACGATGGTGTTTGACCTAGTTCAAGGCATGGTTTGGTTTTCTAGAGGGTATCTTTGAGGTTGTTTCTCTTATATCAATGAAAGCATCAAAATGTAAAGGATTTTTTCTGTTTAGTCAGGAGAATATCGGTGATGCGCAATTTTTATCAGTGTTAATTAGAAAAAAGAAGAGAATTTAAGAGTAAAAGAAGAATGGGAGAATCTCAGGGTCAGAGTTGTATATTTCATGTGTCCTTTTCCTCTAGTACATTGGCTTTTATATAGGCTTCCCAAATCCCATGAGTTAATTAAAATAATAATATAAAAGGAAGCACTCATTATGCTTAGGGATCATACTCGTTCGTGGGGGTCATTCAGTTGGATACAACCCTTTTTTTTCTTTCTATCTCACTCAGCCGTCAATCAATCACGGCCACTTGACGATTTCTTATGGCTTCAAGGCAATCAGTCAAAGTTACTTGGTGGTATGTCAAATTGTACCATCCAAGTATTTACAGTTGTACTCAATCAATCATTGTCACTTGTCTGTCATTTCATGTATTTTCATTTGTCTCTGTTCTTCTTCTTATCCATTCTTTCGCACTCTAACGAGGTATCTCGTTCTGATGGGGTCTCCCACTTCAGCGTTCTTTCCTGCTCTGACGAAGTCTCCAGCTATTGTATTCTTTCCCGTTCTGATGAGGTCTCCCACTTTTACGTTCATTTATGCTCTTTCCCACTCTAACAAGGTCTCCCACTTTTACGCTCTTTGCCGCTCTAACGAGGTCTCCCGCTTCAGCGTTCTTTTTTATTTTGACGAGATCTCCCACTTCATCGTTCTTTTAATCTCTGATGAGGTCTCTCACTTCAGTGTTCTTTCCCGTTCTGATGTGGTCTCCTACTTCTGCGTTCTTTACCGCTTAGCCCTCAATCTTGCCATGTTCGTGATCCACGCGTCCTCTCAGAATTCATTCTTTCTGTACAAGCGTCTTGGGTGGTTTTTTTATGTATACAAGGAACTTTAGATTAAGACGAATCTCAAACTCTCGCTTAATTTTATTAATTGTTATAAAACGTCATGGTGCTATGGATTCTTTATAGTCTTTCTAATAATCTTCAAATAAACATAATCATCAAAATAATACTAAATCCAGATAAGGCTTACTTGTAGTCTAGATCCAAGATACAATATATATATTTCTTTCTAAGAGCCTTTGACACCAACAAAATAAAGGAAAATTTTTGGCAGGTTTATTATAAATAATTATGTGAAAAAGAATATAACAATTACTTCGATACAAGTCTTGATCTTACGATCTTGTTGTAATCCTATTAGATCTCCTGGAAAAAATTCTGGGATGTCTCGAATAATCTTGACGTCCATTATTCTATTTTTAATTTTTTTATTTTGCATTTGCTACTTCAGCTAGATATACCCAATCTTCATTGTTCATTCGACCCTTGACTTAAAAGCCAATAACATTGAGATAGACGAAAAAGAAACCGATGCTCTAAATTTTAGTTTACAATTTTCAGAGGTCCAAAAGCATCTCACATTTATGGATCTTAAATTATCCAATTATTCATCCAAAGATAATTGGAAATTATGTAACTATATGAAAAGTGAAAATACTTCTTTCTTGTCCATTATAGATTAAACATGTAATTATGCCAAACTACTTAACAATTACACTCAAATACACTAGTGTACTCATTAATTATTAGAACAATGATGAAAATTAAATATCAATTACTTTAAATTTCACTTAGACACATTTGAGTGTTAAAGCACATCGAAGTGTTCTTATGAAAAGATAATTCGACTAATCATACCAAACATTAAATCAAATAACCCTAACAATTGAAAGAAATCATTAATAATTATACCTATAGTTAAATGTAAGGTTAGTTGTCGTGTTATAGGTTCATTCCAATTGGATCTTCTTCCAAATTTTGGGCTGGGCTCCACTCATCATGTTGATGCCCTTCCTTGGACTCTTTTCCTCTGAGCTCTGGCCCGACTGGTCAAGTGTGCATTTGATGGTGGACCGCGAGTATTCTCATCAGATTATGAGCCATCTTTACTGCTAAACTAACTCTGAGCAGTTGGCCAATGAGTCAATCAAAACCCTCCAGAAAGGCATTAATCATTTCCTTCTTCAGGTAAATTATATACATTCATTTCATTCATTTTCATTTTTGCTTTATTTCTTTCTTGCTGATTTTTTTATATTACTCTTGCCACGAAGCTTAACAGTATTTAGTGGTGAGATGGTTAGGCATGAACAAGAAGTGTTTAGCCTTACGCGTCACCTGGCCACCAAAGATATAGAAATTGGTGAGCTAAAGAGTGAGTCTGAAGCAGCAAGGATTTTTTTTAAGGAGCTGTGAACTGATACTGACAGACGCATTCAAGAAACCATCTGCTACTAAAGCTTTGCAGAAGAAGGAGGAAGAAGCTTATGAGTAGTACACTGCTCAATGTAGACTGTTGGAGAAGGATGCCTACACCATTGGTTACCTTGATGGTGTTTCTCGGGTGCATCCTTAGTTTGAATTGACTGAAGAAGTTTCAACTCCATCTGATCAGAATACTAGAGGTGAAACTACTGCTGCCCAAATTTACTGCTGATCCAGTCACTAAGAAAGTTGTTGCCGAGGTGACACGTAATCCGTATGACATGTAAGCTGACCAGATCCTGCTTGATTAGCTTTTTTTCTTCTTGTTTCCTGTAATTTTCATTTTCTTGCACTCACTTTCTTTTACTTTAGAATGGAATATCTCCTTTTCAAATTTTGAGTTTCTATCCTTTACTTAAGAAACTCTCTCTTATTATGGCTTAGTAGTTTCTTCGAAAACTCGGGCAAAATTTTGTCTTATTCCACCTAAGACTTTTTGTGATTCATATTGTTGTTTGGAACACTTACGACTTTTTTCAATCCTTGGTGTCTTCAGTGACCGCTTGGCACACTTAAACTTTTTTCGTGTGTCTTGTGTCTTAAGCAGCCACTTGACACACTTATACTTTTTGCCTTGCTTTGTGTCTTATACGGCCGCTTGGCACATTTACACTTTTTTTCTTACTTTATTTCTTAAGCGGCCACTTGGCACACTTAGACTTTTTTTCATTATTTATGTCTTAAGCGGCCACTTGGCATGCATAGACTTCTTTTCTTGCTTTGTTTCTTAAGTGGCCGCTAGGCACACTTAGACATTTTTCCTTGCTTTGTGTCTTAAGCAGTCGCTTGGCACAGTTAGAATTTATTCCATGCGTTGTGTGATAAGCGGTCGCTTGACATACTTAGACTTTCTTCCTATGTTTTGTGTTTTAAGCGGCCACTTGACATACTTTGACTTTTTTCCATGCTATGTGTCTTAAGTGGCCGCTTGACACATTTAGACTTTTTTTCTTTCTTTGAGGCATTCCCTCTTTGTGGGATTCAAGATTATTTATCACGAACATATATAAAGAAAACTTGAAGACATATTTTAGGTGAAAACCCTTTAATAGGGAAAAACCAGGGAGTAAAGATGTTCTTATTAAAATGATTTATGCACAGTATTTTCTCAGATATAGTGTGTTCCAAGGCTTAGGGAGATCCTTACCTCCATTATTGGGTAGCTAGTATGATCCTTTGCTTCCTACTACTCGGATGATGCATAGCCTTTCCCAGTTTGGCCCCATTTATCCTTTGCTTCCCACTACTCGGATGATTCTCTTAAGGACTAATTCTTCGAGCTAAAACCCTCACGTTTTTGTCCGTTTGAAGAAATGGGCACGTAGTACCCATCATTTAGAATCTTATGCACCAAGTTTCTTCCTCCTATATAACTCCCACAAACCCATCTTGGAATTCTTTCATGATATAGTTGGCCTCAATTGAGTTGAGACATTTTAAGTAAGGCCCTAAAAATGATCTTCGATAAAGTTTGTCATTGATCAACATGTATCTAGCTGCTTGTTAATTCTACTTTCGTACTTACAATTTTTCTTTAGGAAGCTTGACGTATTGAAGCTACTAAACTATCAGATCCATCCAACTTGGTTCTACGAATTCCATATTATAAACCGTTATGTGTCTTTCAGTGCTTGGGAATTCTAGGAATTCCATTGGGATCTTTCTTCTTCCATGATAGCTGATGGATGACCCTAATATCGCCAGGGCATCCACATGTGTATTTTCCCCTTTGGGGATTTGCTTTATATGGTACTCCTCTAATTCCTTTAGTAGCTGCTTCGCACATTGGAGATTTTTTGACATTTTTTCATCTTTAGCGGCATATGTCCCTTCAATTTGGTTAACGACTAACTATGAATCACAATAATTGTTTTTTTTTCTTATGACAACCTCTTTCGTGAGATGGGCTCCGGCTATCAGTTTCATATTCCGCTTCATTATTTGAGGTGTTGAATCGAGCGACAGACTTGTTCAATGAATTCTCCATGTGAGTTCTAGATTATTGCTAATTCCCCAGATCCTCTTTGATTCGAAAATCCATCTATGTACAAATCCCATTAATCTTTCTACAGATTTATTTGAGTAATATTTTTGTTTTGTCCTGTTCTGAATTCTATGATTAAGTCTACTAGTACTTGGGACTTCATGGTTGTTCTTGGAACATAATGTATTTCATATTGTCCAAGATCAAATGCACACTTGACCAGTCTACCCGTCAAATCTGGTGACTGTAGGATGCTTCAGATTGGGAATTCCGTTAATACTACTATTGTATGTGCTTGAAAGTACGGCTTTAATTTACATGATGCCAGGACTAGGGCTAAGACTATTTTATCAATCTTTTTATACCTGATTTCTGCATCCGCCAAGCTTTTGATGATGAAATAGACTGGCTTTTGTGAATTTCCTTCTTCTTTGACTAACGCTGCACTGACGATGGCTTCTAAAACTGCTAGGTACAAGTATAATTTGTCACATAGTTCTGGTTTAGCAAGATAGGTTGTGAGGTCAAGTACTCTTTGACTGCTTGTAAATTTATTTTATAGTCTTCGTCCCATCTTTGAGTTGAGCTCTTTTTTATTTTTAAGAAGAAAAGCTTGCACTTGTCACTTTACTTGGCCAAGATTCTCTCAACAGCTACTAACTTTCCTGTGAGACTTTGTAAGTCTTTTAGGGTTACTAGGGTCTTCATCTCTACATTTTTCTTTACCTGATTGAGGGTCAATCTTGATTCCTATCCCTGATACCATGTGTTTGAGGAATTTGCCTGCTTTGAGTCTGAAAGCACATTTTTCGGATTTAGTTTCATGTTGCACCACTGCAATTATGAGAAAGCTTCTTCTAAATGTTTGATGTGATCTTGAAGACTGATTGATTTGACTAACATATCATCCACATAATCTTCCATTATGCATCTGATTTGATTCTTAAATATATGGTTTACCAAGCGTTGGTATGTTGCCCCTGCATTCTTTAATCTAAAAGGCTTTACTTCGTAGTAGTTAATTACTTGATGGTTATAAATGATGTTTTCTCTTGGTTTGGCGGATACACCTTTACTTGATTGTATCCTGAGAAAGCATCCATAAATCTTAGCAGTCGCTGTTGCATCGACCATATATTCAATCCACGAAAGCAGCTAATCATCCTTTGTACATACCTTATCCAGGTCTGTGAAATCCACACAAACTCCCCATTTCCCATTCTTTTTCTTAACCAATACTACATTCGATAGTCACTCAGGATACATAACTTATTTGATGAAGCCCGCTTTGGTAAGCCAATCAACTTCCTCTTTGATTGTCTTCTTTCTTTCTGTAGCAAAGACCCGTCTCTTTTGCTTCATAGGTTTGATCTATGGATCTATATTCAAACGGTGATATTTGACTTCTTCGTCTAATCTCGAAATATCCGTCAGGGTTTGTGCAAACATATTCATTTTTCGTTAAGAAACTGATGAGTTTTTGTTGTTCTTCTAGGGACAAAGTGGCCCCTATCTTGGTCATTTTTGTTCCCTCATTGAGTTTTACCTTCAGCACTCCTATTTTCTCTTCGTATCTTGGAGCCTCATCCTTGGACAGTTTGTCGAATGTCTTTAATTGCTATTTTGTTGACTTATTGGCCTTTTCCTGCTACTTTTATGGTGGCATCGAGTGTAGTGACTGTGCAACATTGGGTTCCTGCTTTAGTCCCCTTTGATTATCTTCATTCCGTCTAGGCTCACATACTTTAGAGTTTGGTGATAAGTAGATGGAACTTCTTTCATCTTATGAATCCATGCTCTGCCCAATATGGATTTGTATGGAGACTGTAAATTTGGTTAAGTAGTTGAAAGGTTCTGCCAATACCAGAAGGGAAAGTGTTCCTTCTGAATAGGTGACTTCTCCTTTAAACCCTACCAGTGGTTGCCCCGGATTTCATAGTTTCGCTGCTTCGATTTCCATTTTGTCCATGAATGAGCGGCATAGGACGTTTGTGGCGTTGTCGTTCTCCACTAATAGTCTTCTTAATAGGCTTTTTTTAATTGAATGGATAATACCAGGTCATCATTGTGGCTTTCAGTAACTTGTACATTTTCCTTGTCGTTGATGGTAATGAGAGATTCTTCCAAAATATTCACCCCTTTCCTTAGCTATTGCTGTCTTCTTACAATATTGCTTCTTTTCTTTGCAACTTTCTCCTTCTAACTCTGTAACAGTCCATCGTCACGTGCCCATAACATTCATGAAATAAGTAGAACTTATGCTTGTCTTTTTCAGCTAGTTCTTTCCTCATTGGATATGGCCTCATCAGCCATGGCTTATCTATTATTACCCATATGATCTGGTTGAATGGAATGGTAAGCAAAGGGTATGTTCGGATCCTCTTGGCATTTTGTCTTGTCCGTTTTCATCGCGCTTGTCTTTGCTTCCGAACGCTTCATTTTTCTTCTTGGCATTTGTGCTGGACTTTACAGGTAGTTATTTTGATAGCCACATCATGATTTTCCTCTCTTCTTCGAGGCTTATGTACGTTTGATCTCTAAGGAATGTTTACATCATGGTGAGTGGTTTCTCCTTAGATAAGTCCTCAAACAGTGAGGATTAGGGATCCAGTCCTCTTCTGAATGCTAATCGAGCTACACGACCATTGCAATTCTCCAATTTTCCCACTTCTTCTTTGCACTATTAGATGTATTATTGTAATGATTCTCCTTTCTTATCGAGATTGTCAGAAGATACTCTGAGTTCTCGGTGACAAATCGATAAGTTGCGTACTGCTTCAAAAAGATAGAAGACATAATAGAAAAGTTAGTAATAGAAAAAAGGGGGAAGAGAGTTATACCAGTTTAGGGCGTTTCTGTCAAAGCTTGTTAGGAACATATTACACATGAGTGTATCTTTGTGTTGATAAAGTTCCATCATCTGTCAGAATCATCTCAGGTACTACACTAGGTCCGTCTTTCATATATAGGATTTTAACTTTGGTGGCGTGAACTTCTTCGCGATAGGCGTCGATAGGATCTCCAAATTCAATGGAGTTTGAGTGAGTGACTTCATATTTTCTATCGTTATCGTGCCCAACATTTTGTCTTCTGCCATTTTTATATCTAGCATATTTTCTATATTGTGCTCTGTTAATCTATCCTTGACTCCGAGAAATCATGTTGCACCATTTTCCACGTTCTTTGATTGTCAATCGCCTTCTTCGTTGAGTTCATGGACTTGATTCACTCCAACAGTCCTCCTTGCCGCTGCATCTTGAGTTTCATTTATTTCTTCCTGGTGCGATTGGATTATCTCGTTACTTGTTTTATGGACTTCTCGTGGTGGCAACTTGATCTTGCAACATACTAAGAGTTGTATTCAAAGTTTATGTGTTTCAGTTTTCCAACTTTGTAATTCTTCTTAGAATTGTTTGGAGAATTACGGGTACATCATGGATCCTTGTTCAAGATTGTTTCCTCTTTGGCTATCACGAGCCACACTAGATCTGGTTCTCGACACTCTCAATATTTAGGAGTGGATTCCCCTTAAGTGTCTTTCACCTCTCCTGCACTATGGGGCAAGTTCAAATGTTTAGGTTCATTGTTCACTTCAATTTACTTTGAGGCCGTCTGCTCTATATAGTTTGATCAGTTCGTTTCTTTCAAACTTGGATTAACACTTGGGAATTTCTTGGCATTTCAAACATTGCCCCACTTCTTTGTATTGAATTTTATTCATTTTTAGCTCTCATTTATTTTATGGACACTCAATACTTGGGTATTTGTGCTTGATGTGCCACTTCGTAGTGCGAACATTTTATGCTCAATCTGTCACTTCATTAAACGACCATCACCAGGACATTTGAAGTTTATCTTGCTCTCTAGATGGAAGAAAGTACTTTGCTTCAGTAATAGAGAGTGTCATTTTGGTTGTGAGTATTTATGACTTGTTCACTCAGAATATTTAGACATTCTCTGCACTAATTTTTGCCTTAAGAATTTGTTTTGTACACTTATGCATTTTTGTGACTCCTTACCTTAAGCGACCGTTTGGCTCACTCAGGCTTATTTCATGATATTTTTTTATCTCAAGCGGTCTCTCGGCAAACTTATTAATTTTTTTACTTTTTATATTAAGCGACCACTGGACACACTTGGTAATTTTTTCAATTGTTGCCTTAAACCGCGAAAATACTTAGGCAATTTTTTTACCTTAAGCGGCCACTTGGCACATTTCGAAAATATTTTAATTTTTTCCTTAAGCGGCTTCTTGGCACACTTAAACATTTTTTCAATTTTTGCCTTAAGCGGCCGTTGGCACAATTTGGCATTTTTTCAGTTTTTACTTTAAGCGGCCGCTTGGCAAACTTAGGCATTTTTAAATTTATACTTTAAGCGGTCCCCTTGACACATTTAGGCATTTTGTTAATTTTCACCCTAAGTGGCCCCTTGGCACAATTATGCATTTTTCAATTTTCGCCTAAAGAGACAGCTTGACATAAAGGCATTTTTTTCAATTTCTTCCTTAACTGGCTGCTTGTCAGAGTTAGATTTTTTTTAAAATTTTTGTTTTAAGTAACCGCTTGACACACTTAGTTTTTTTTATTTTTTCCTTAAGCGGCCGATTGGCACACTTACGCATTTTTTCAATTTTCTCCTTAAGCGGTCATTTGACACACTTAGGTATTTTTCTAATTTTCACCTTCAATGGCCGCTTGGCATACTTAGACATTTTCAACTTTTTTCTTAAGTTGCAGCTTGGAAGACTTGAGTATTTTTTTCAATTTTTTTCTTAACCGGCCACTTGGCAGATTTAAGCATTTTTTCAATTTTTTCCTTAAGTGGTTGTTTGACGCACTAAGGCATTTTTTTTATTTTTGCCTTCAGCTGTTGCTTGGCACACTTACACATTTTATTTAATTTTCTCCTTAAGCGGCTACTTGGCACACTTAAACATATTTTTTAATTTTCACCTTAAGTGGCGGCTAGTACACTTAGTGTAACACCTCTATTGTATTGCCGATTGGGATAAGAGGAAACTTTTTTTGAGTCTTGGGTTATAACTCCAATCCTTATATTTTCATTGATGTGACAATATATTTCATTTGCGTAATATATTATAATCGAATACTTAAGTATACTTTTGTGTTTTTTTAAATAAACATGCTCTTGTCATGATAAGGGCATTTTGGTTATTTCCTTCCCAAGCATGTTTCATTTTATATGATGCATGTAAAATATTGTTATGTTATGTGCATGCGATTTAAGTCTGATTTTTATGATATTTCAATTATAGTTTTTTGTGGGGAATTATTTTTTTTACCAAAAAATGTAGGGTTTTGTGTTGTTTAGGGTTTTGATTAAAAGAGGTTTTATCCCCTTCTTCTCTTCGCTTTGGCCGAACTCTCCCTTCTGCTTTAGGAAATTAGTTTTTTTCCAATACTCTCAGAGAAGAATTGTAGTAACTTTCCTAAATTCTAGGGTGGAGTTTTAGAAACTTTCCAAAACACCTAAGGCTAGGGTTTACTAGGGTTTTAGAAAGCTTTCTAAATGCTAACCTATTATATAAGCTTCCTAAACCCCTTTGTCTCTCATTTTGACTCCCCCTCTCTTTGTGCTTTGTGGTAACCATCCTTCCCTTCTCCTTGAGTATGCAACAGGTCCCTATGTCCCCTTTGTGAGCATCAATCAGCCACCACCTTCTCTATAGTGATTTCGGCTTCACACACACACACACACACACACACTCTCTCCCCCTCTCTCTCCCCCCCTCTCATTATCACATAACCTATACTTGCACGATAAAAGCATATCTTATTTCTCACCTTCGTGCCTTACTGTTCTAAGAAGGTTTACCCTCTACACAACGACGGTTGATTCGAGTCGTATTCATAGTTTTGGGGTTCACTTTTCGATAAACCCTTGTCATGGTGGTCTTTTCCAACTTAAACATTTTAGCTTTGTTCTTCATGTGTTACTTTTATACATCTGTAAAATACTGAGTTTGAACACCACTTCTATATTCATATATGTCTCATGAATCATTTTCAATAAGACAAACATTTTTTTATAAAAACATCTGACTTTTCATGAAAACTGGGATTTTCAGATTTTTCTGTGCACTGTGAAATTGACTTCTTGTTTCAGAACCCAAACAATGGAGTTCTAGTATGAAATTTTTAGAATAGGATGAGTCAGCATTTTCAAGCGAGACATTTTGATAACCTGGATGAGTCAGTTGGGTCTAATGATGAGAAAGTTACCTAACCCTTACAAGTGGCACCTAAACACGTGCATTGGTTTCTCGCGTTAGGGATTTTCCATATGGCTACGATCCCAATGCACACATTTTCCCTGGAGTCCCTAAACTACAGGAAAATTCAGAGGAAAATGTAGTGGAAGAACCAAAAGAGGATCCAGAAGAAGATCTTGATGAATATTTGAACTAAGTTTTTACAATTTCTATGGATAGTATGAAATTGGGATTTCATTTTTTCTTTGCCTTAGAATAACTGGTTTTGGTTAAGGCTTTAAGAGCATGTTGTGAAGCCGGGCATTTTTGGAGAATTTCCCTAACATGAAGGACAAGCCTACCTGTCAAAGGACTGGAAATGGACCTAAATCACAAGGAAGGGTTTATGCAATGACTAAGGCTGATTTGGAAGGCGCTTTGATGTGGTATCAGGTACACTTCTCATTCATGGAGTTGCTGCATTTGTTTTGTTTGATTTTGGCTCTACACATTCCTTTATTTGTATAAATTCACTACGAAATTGAGGTTGAGCTTTGTGTGTCCATCCCTTCGGATCATATTCTATATATAGACAAGGCCATCAAGTCTTATTCTGTAGCGATTCTTGATAGAGTTTTTGAGGCCACACTTACTCTTTTGAGTATGCATTATTCAATGTTATTTTTGGTACGGATTGGCTAGGTGATAACTACGTCAGTATCCTAAGTCATGAACGGGAAGTAATGTTTAACCCTTCGGGTAAGTCAAGTTTCAAATTTAAAGGATCATAGTTGCACGCACTACCTTAGATCATCTTGTCCCTCCAAGCAAGACGTTTGATCAGTAATGGTTGTTGGGGCTACTTGGCTAGCGTGTTGGACACATGGAAGTTAGAGATAGAGCTGAGTGCTATTAAGGTGGTTAAGTATTTCCTAGAAGAAAGATGTTTCCAAATGTGCCGCCCTTTAAAGAAGTGGATTTCAACTTCGAGTTTATTCACGGGACAACTTCAATATCTAAGGCCCCATACTGTATGGCACCCGTGGAGATGAAAGGACTTAAGTAACAACTACAAGTATTATTGGATAAGGGTTTCATTCACCCCACTGTCTCACTCTGGCGTCCACTCATTATTTTTGTTAAGAAGAAAGATGGATCAATGAGGTTTTTTATCAACTATAGGAAGTTGAACAAAGTTACCATTATGCATAAGTACCCTCTACCCTGGTGGATTGACAAATTGTTTGATCAACTTCAGGGAGCTTGCATTTTCTCGAAAATCAACTTGCGATTTGGGTATCATGAGTTAAGAATAAAGGAGGACATACTGAAGACTACTTTTTGTACTATTTAGGAATATTATGAGTTCTTGGCCATGCCTTTAGTTTGACCAATGACCCTGCCACATTCGTGGACTTGATAAATAAGGTTTTTCATAATTTCTTGGATCAGTTTGTCATTGTTTTCATAGATGACATCCTAATATACTCTAAGTCTAAGGGATAAAACGAGGAACATCTCAGAACCACACTTTAAATTCTAAAGGACCAGAGGTTATATGCAAAGTTTAGTAAGTGTGAGTCTTGGTTATCTAAGATTATTGTTTTAGGCAACGCAGTTTCTAAAGAAGGAATATCAGTAGATCTAACAAACATAGAATACATCATGAACTAGAATCGTCCAACGAGTGTTAAGGAGGTTATGGGTTTGGTAGGCTATGATCAGAGATTTATGGAGGGATTCTCTATGATTTCCACACCATTGACCAAGTTGATAAGGAAGAAAGCGTGATACTTTCAGAAGAGTGTGAAAAGAGTTTCCAAGAGCTTAATCAAAGATTGGTTTTAGAAGGGTTATAGCTTATGATTCTCGCCAACTAAAAAGTTATGAACAGAACTACCCAACCCATGACTTGAAACTTACAGTGGTAGATTTTTCCCTTAGGATTTGGCGTCACTACCTCTATGAAATGAAGATCAAGATCTACACGGATCTTAAGAGTCTGAAGTATCTTTTCCCACAGAAGGGGCATATATATGAGACAATGTAGGTGGTTAGAGTTGGTTAAGAACTATGACTGTGTGATTAACTTCCACCCAAGAAAAGAAAATGTGGTAGCACATGCATTAAGTAGGAAATCAGGCTCTCTCGCAGCACACATTTCCACTTAAAGTTCATTCAGGATGACTTAGAAAGTTTGGAGTTGGAAATATTGGTCCAAAATACATCGACTATGATTTCTCAACTGACAGTGCAATCTACACTTTAGAATAGAACACGGGATGCACAGAAATGAGGACCCGTCCCTAGTAAAGATCACATCAGAAAATGGGAGAGCCAAAAGGAGAGGCTTCTCGTTGCTTCGAGATGTAGTACTCAAATTCTATAGTAGAGTTGTTGTACCTTTTAATGAGGTGCTAAAAAGAGAGATTCTGGTAGAAGCCTACTCTACTCCCTACTCGATTCACCCGGGTAGTACAGAGATGTTTCAAGACCTACGAAAGCACTTTTGGTGGAACAACATGAAGGGAGATGTGGTGAAATTTGTGGAGCAATGCTTGAGTTGTCAAAATATTGGTGAAATATTTCAAGATTTGAAAGTAATTAACCAAGACGATAATTCAGATTCAGATAGCCATAGGTCAGAATCAACCTATGAATCATCCACAATGAGTGAATTTTCAAATATTAACAATATTCAAAAAAATATTTAAGAATCTAGAAATTAATAAATTAGAAGAAAATGGCATAAGAAACCCATGCCTCCAAATATTCAAATTACTGAATCATCTCTTGTGTGAAGACCGAATGCCAAAACCCTTCCAGTCTCTTGCAACCTTTAGATATTCCAGAATGGAAAATGGAGAATATATTGATGGACTTTGTAGTAGGTCTACCAAATACTACGAGGGGATATGATACCATTTGGGTTATATTCGCTCGTTTGACTAAGTCTTAGTCGAAGATTAGGAAAAGTTATATGTTAGGGAGATTGTTAGACTCTATTGGGTACCTGTATCTATAGTATCGGACCATGATACAAAGTTCATTTCCAGATTTTGGCGATGTCTTCAAGAGGCTTTGGGTACTCAACACGTCTTTTCACCCTTATGGGGGCTGAAGTCAACCGACACCTCTCACAAATTAGAAAATGCACTGGAGCGCTACTTTCATTGAATAATAATTATGCTAGTCGGTGTCGCTTATTACCTTGGAAGATGCCACGTGGGTTGTTTGTGCATGTGTCGTCGTTCGTTCCTCATCGCTGGTTCACTATGGTAAGCCATTTTTCTCTATGTCTGATTCCTTTCTTTCATCCTTATTTTTTTTGCCTCCTCGATTTTTATCATGCTCGGTTCCCAGGGATGCGTAGACTATATGGACAGTGTTACTATGTTAAATGAAGTTACGTACTCCTGTGTTGACCGAGGGGCGTATGTCGACCCAAATGAAGACACCGACCAATAAGGGCTGATGAGATTTCCTCCTCGTTGTCCGAGGATGATTTTGGCAAGACTTGGAGGGATTACCACATCCCTGATTACGCTCAATAATGGTTGCCTGAGGTGGGTGAGAAGATTAGTGCCCCGAGATACGTGGTGATTGGAATATATTTGGCCTGAATTAAGTGTGGATTGAGGTTCCCTCTATATCCTGTCCTAAGGGAGTGGTTCTCCTCGATGAGTATTGTTTTGGCCTAACTGCTACCGAACTTTTGGAGGACTGTGATTGGGTTTTTTCATAAAAAAATCAGCCATAATTGCATCTCCTTCCTCATTGATTTGATAAAATTTTGACAAATTTTCCTCTAGTTTGAGTAGCAGTTTGGGTTTAATCTCCTTAAGGTTCGTTTTCAGTTTTCATCAATTATTTTTATTTTTTTTCTTCATGAATAAATTGGGTTATCTTTTCTAATCGATTTTTATCAAAAAATTTCAGTTTTTCTTTTATCAAAAATGACTTCATCAAGGATTTCTATGACACTCGAAAATCTAGGTAGAAGGTCTTTTGGTTGTGCTCAATGGCAGAAAGGGCTTGACTGCAGTTATTTTTAATGGTATGATGTTTTAGTAAAAAATATTAGGATTATGAATGTAGAAGAGGATGTCAGACATTTGAATGAGAACTATGCAATACTCTTTTCTCATGCTAGGCTTAATGCCTAAATTTTCAAACTTGAAATAAATCAACTTAACTTAATTTGGTGTATCATATTTTTATGTATTATTTCAATTTTTTTATGTATAAAGTTAATTAAATCATTTGTAGATCTTTTGAACACATGAGAAATGTTCATTTTTTTGATTGCAAGATCATTTATCACCGTAATATATTAACCTATCATTATATGCTATTTTCAATGGATGTATAAGAGAGTTACAATATTTAATATTAAACCAACATTGCTGCCATCAAGGTTGTCAGGATCGTATTTCTGACTTGGATCGGTGGAGGAGCCTTGAGGATCGGACCAAGGATCGTAAGATCCTACTATAATAATAAAAAAGTATTTCACATAAAAATAGGTTAAAAGAAATATAATGACAACTATTTCTAACTAAAATCAACATAAAAACAAGTAAACACTACTTTATAAAAAGGTCTAGAAATAAAATATATTTCACCCATAGTTATTTAATTCAGAGACAATAAAAATAAACAATATTATTCGGCAAGTATAATATAGATACTAAATGAAAATCATTAGAAATTTTGAGGAAAAAAATATATCTAAGTCAGAGAAAATCTTTATAATATATTTAACTTAATTCTATAGCTTTATTGTATATTATTTAGTGAATTTAAAAAAAATATTTTAAATTCCTTAAACAATAAAATGAACCGTATATTAGTAGTATAACAGTAAAAAAAAGTCAAAAGACTCAAGCAAGTCCCACATCGCCTGGAGCTCAATTTCACTAGAATGACCCTAGATCTAAAAATTAACTGCTACTTTATCTGGACTTATGATTGCTCAGGATCGGACAGGATAACGATCCTAATGATCAATCATGGAAGTGAGAGTAGATGTGATGTTTGAATACGATCCTATCATCTGGATCTTTAGTTTAATAATATTGGCAATCATATCTTTCAACAATATAATTATAAGATTTCTTAAATATCATATCCGCCTATCATATCATATACTTTTAAAAAAGTATATGCAAAATCTTTAGAAAATAGTTTTATATAGCGCATTCTCTCCATCTTCAATATCATATGCTTCAACAAAAGACATTTTAAATATAGTTCACAAAAAAATCATTCATAAAAATCACTAAGACATTCTAAATAGATTATCTCATTCCTCTCTTTTCCCTATGTTGGAATTGTGAGATAATTATTGTACATCTTGACTAGGTTGAGTTCTTGACTATATGTAAGAACATAATTTAACAAAAATAGTACAAATCTGTGACTAAAATAGTGATAAAACAATCACAAATTGCTTAAAACAATGACAAAACAGGCTCAATCGATGAAACGGGCTCAATTGCTCTAAAAAGTAGCAAAACAGAAACAATTCAACTATGTTGCTCCTTTTCTGTAATCGGTCGGCCTCCAACAAAAACAGTGAGCTTATAAGCAATTCAGCCTCCTGTTTGAATGTTTAGGCAGTAAATGTACATATAAAAGGCATAGATAATCAATTCAGCCTCCCTCAATGCCATGGATTCTCTACTATTAGTATCTCTAAACTTCACCCAATACTTTTGCGCTATCTAAGATGAAGTCATTCTAGCAATGGTCTTAGCCATGCTATAATTACTATGTTCATGTTGAAAGGTTTTAATTTGGAAGGAACCACTCCATGAATCAGTAGAAGCATGGATCCTCCAACCATGTTTCTTTTTACACATGCATGTGATTCTCCTAGACTCATTATGTATGTATGAAAATTCAAATTCATGTTGGATTTCATAGGTCTTAAGTCCTATTTTGAAAACCTTGAAATGAGTGAACAACCTCCCAACAGTTGTACAAACCTTTTCATGTTTGCACCTTCATGTTATTCATGAAACCTTGGAACCTCCCATCATCATCATAACTACCTACATAATTGTTTTCATAATATGACTCCTATCGGGTTGATGTATATATAAATAGATTCCATCCTAGCCATATTACTAGTGTCAATCACAGGTTTGGTCTTAGCCACATTATTAGGATCAATCATAGGTTCAGTCCTAGTCTCATTATTGGGATCAATCACAAGTTCAGTCCTAGGCACATTACTGCTGTGAACAATATGTTCATCCCGAGCCACATCACTATTAGCAAAATCATCATCACAATAATTAGAAATATATCCACTCAACGAAGTATCAGATTCATTTGTAGAACTATCATCTTCAACCTCATATTCTGAGTCATCAGAACTACTACTACCCTATAAATTCTCATTATTACTTGTATCAGATTCATTAGGGGGGTAAGTTAATTTTAGGGTAAAGCACATTGGGGTCCTATGATTAACCTTAAATTATTTATTATTAATCAGAATTAAATGTCTCAATTAATACAATAGAATTTCAGTACTTTTTAGTGCACAATTCTAACACATGTCAAACTAAGATAGTAATTAAAAAAAATTATTAAATCTCTATAGCAACACAAAACATTTAACAAAAGACATCATCAATTTTAATAGATTGAATTCTTAGTGTTTGACATGACCAGTCAGAAGGTGATCAAACACTTTTAAATGTAGTCTCATACGTACTTCTATACATATTATTTATGTTAATTTTTTTAACACGTGTAACATACATACAGTTGACTAGTACCAAATTAAAAGTGGCTTAGAGGGGGAAATTTTTTTTATCTCTCCTTTTAACATTTAAGCCCATTAAAATATCAAACAAATTAGGCATTTCAATTTTTTTTCTCATTCCACTCATTTACCTAATCAAATTATAAATAATTTACAAATTTTATATTTTATAACATTGTGCAATTAGGTACATGAACGTATTTTGAGTGTTTTTTTTTATATATAGGTACTATTAATTTTTTGTTTAACTAATTTTTTCGTTAGTAATTTGCAAAATTTATGTTATGCAATATTTATGTTATTCACAAAAATGAATCATGTAAATATTGTTCAAGGATATTTTCTAAAATATTAAAAAAGCAATGCTATATTATATTTTCAAGCATCTAATTTTTAATATAACACATCTTACTTTACGTGCACTATTCTAGTACTAAAACTTTTAATAAATATATTATCTAAAATCTATATTCTTTGTGAGTTATTGGAGTTAAAGTGTAAAGTGTGCTAGTATGCAAAGGATAAGTGTACAAGTGTAGTTTGACAGTTCACTCTAACTATCAAACACCGTATCGGTTGGAGGGTTAGGCTACTTATTGTACTTAGTCTCCTATGATTCTTGATTGTAGCTAATCATCATTGTACCTTAACCAATCATATAAATACAAATTTTATCTTAGAACTTAATTGTATCAGAGCCTAAAGACTATGTGTCAATGCCCAATCCTGTAAATACTGAAACCAATAATATTGTCATAGGAAGTGAAGCTTTTGTTTCCCTAGTGGAATAATGAACAACATTCTAAGTAGTTCATCGTCTATCAAACTTGCGAGGAACAAATATGTGATTTGAAAATCACAAATGTCACAAGTAATAATCAGGCATGAACTCAATGGAATTGTATCTGGTGAATCATGAAAGCCAGAAAAGAAGTTCGCTAATGGAGATAAAAATCCAGAATGCAGAATCTGGATGAGAAAAGATCAATTAGTATTGAGTTGGTTAAGAGCATCAATGACAAAGGGTGTTCTCGCTTCAGTTACACAGTATGACTCTTCTTCAGATGTTTGGAGGAGTTTGGAACAAAATTTTGCAAGCCATTCTAGAGCAAGAACCACGTAACTGGGAAACTCTTTGGAAAATACTACAAAGGGAAGTGATTCCGTTTCAGAATTCTATGATAAAATGAGAGGTTTTATGATGCTTTGGGTGATGTAGGTTAGATAATTAGTGACCATGACATAATGATGTAAGTTATTAATGGTTTAGAGGTTGAATTTGACTCTGTTGTCATTAATTTGACCACAAGAGTGAATGGCCTAACTATGGTAGAGATAAAGACTCTACTTCTCTGTCATGAGAGTAAGATAGAGAAGCAACTAGCTCTAAGTGAAAATACTTTAAAAAGAGTGCTAATACAGTTTCTAGCACTAGGAACCTTAAAAAGAAACTTCAATGGTGGATCTGTTATCCTGAATTTAATAAGAATTAGTTAAGGAATTTTCAAGATTAGAAGTTTCATTTAAACTTTCAGAGGAAACAAGAATAGAAGAAGTGGATGAAGATCAGGTAGTAACTTAAAGACTATTTTCCAAGTTTATGGCAAACATGAGCAATCAACAAAGATTTGTTACTATAGATATGACAAATGGTAGAATGATCAAAATCTGTCTTAGGGAAAGTGTAACACTTTCATTCAGTAAAATGGCTTCTCCTAGAATCCTTTTGCATATATGGTCTCACCTTCAGCTTACATTGCATCACCTTACTCAGTCTCTGACCAAGCTTGGTATGCAGACAATGCATGCACTAATTATAGACCTTAAAAATCTGAGCGTTGCCCAAGAATATGGTGGATATGAAAAGCTAGCAGTTGGCAATGGTAAGTGTCTACTTATTTCACATATTGGTTTAGCTTTAAAACTTAATTCATTTCTTAGAGTATCTGACATAAAAAAGAACCTTTTTAGTGTATTCAAATTGACTCATAATAACCATGTTTATGTTGAATTTCATGTTGATGTTTTTTTGTAGAGGTCAAGGCCTTAGGGGTGCTTCTTTTGCAAGGGACTCTTAAGGATGAGCTTTACCTTCTTACATATCCACATGCCAAAGGACCCTCTGTCAACAATTTCAAAGTTTAGAATGTCTTACCTTCTAATATTGTGGCTAATACATGTGTATAAAATTCCTCTGTAGGCTTGACAACTATTGTTAGAAAATAGATATTGTAATCGAAATCTTGACAAATCAAATAAAAGATCATTTTTCTCTATGTCATGTGATGCTTCTACTATCAAATCAAATTCTGAACTTGTTATCAGTATCTAGACTAGGTCATCCTACATAAAATATTTTAAATGAAGCATTAAATTCACGTAATATCAAAAATGCATAAATTGTGAACTCCCTATTCTATATATCATGCCAAAAGGGGTAAACATGCACTTACCTTTACTGCTTTCAAGAACACCATAAAAGTGTTAGAATTATGTCCATAAAGTTGGGTGTAATAACTTTTTATGAGTAAACAATTATTCATTGACATTTATGTATTACTAAATTTTATGAATAAATGAAAGTTTACTTTAATTAAAGTGTATTTTTAATTTACTTAAGTCCTGAAACTATTATCAATGTAAGAAGAGTAAAGACTAAGCAATCTTCTAGATAAACTCTTATAAGATAGTTCAGAATTTTATTCGCAGTCTTAGGGTCGACTGGACAATCGATTCCAATTATAATTGTTAGGTTGAACCAAAGGATGCCAGTCTCAGGGTATGAGAGTGGAGACTCTAACGATTGACCTAGACATCTTATAGACCATGTTGAATAGACTAGTAACCAAATAGTTTAGAGCAAAGTAGTTTATCTGGCTCTAAAACTAATTGTTACACCTAAAGTACACTTCTGTAATTACCTAAATTCAGAGGTGAATACGAAACTTGACTTAGTTACTTGCGATCTTTGATATGCCAAAGGAGTGAGTTTGAATTAGCAGATAATACATCGACTGTTGGGACTGTGATTTAACTGTGTTGGGGTTGCGTGGTTCACAGATATATAATTTGTGGTAAGAATGTAAAGTAACAATATGACCTTATGCTTTATTGATAGGTGTATGAATAAATAAACCGGGTCTGTACTCGATGACATATATCATTGAATAAGACACGATGTTCTGCGTAAGACACTTCACTGATATATCTTTCTTATTTACAATCAATAAAGAAGTTAAGGAAAAAATAACTAGAGGGGTAAAATGGTAATTTTACATCTCACTCTTATTCATGATATTATCTCAATCTTATTACTGATATTCATGAAGGGTTATGTCACAAAATATTTTGTAGATCGTGAAATATAAATATTTATTTGCCAACTGAAAATGTAGCTCACATGAGTTGAGAGTTCCATCGGTATCAGACCTATAGTTGAATCGTACGTTATCAAGACTAAATAGGTCAAGAATGTATGAAAAAAAATTTAGACGGGTATTTGAATCTCATAGCTTTATTCATATGGGTCCATTTGGTCTCAAGAGTAGCTAATAAGGACAAGAATGAGAAAGAAGGATAGTTAGACTAAAAATATGTTTTGGACCAAGGTACACTTCCTGAATCCATATGTAATGGGTGTCATCACTAAATTAGCGAAGAGCAAAATTAATGTTCAAATTATATTTTTTTTTATTTTCTAATTATTAGATAATTAGTAAATAAAATTAATTAATTAATTAATTAATTAATTGAAAGGGATTAATTTAATTCATCAATTTGGACTAACGAATCCAGACACAATTTTGGCTCTAGGGGAGATGTAAAAATCACAGATAGCAGTGCGCAGGGAAATACTTTTTGGTAATTTAACATATGTGGATATATTTGAAAATTCTGTATTTATCATATAAGGGATTGTGTCCTTATCCTTATAACGAACTCTATCTCTAAATGTGTTAATTAGAGAAGAAAAAGCTTCTCTCTCCTCCCTACGTAGGGTTGTCGCCATTTTTTTGACAAGAGGGAAAGAGAAAATTTTTGGTTTTCTCTTTGAATCGGTGTTTTGACAGCCCACACCCTATTCCTATAAAATTCCTTTAGAAATTTACCGCTGAATCTAACGAGTGATTGTTAGTATGAAAATCAATTAGTAGCTCTACGAAGAATGAAGAACGCAAGATATAAAATTGGATCCCGCCAAATAAAAAATTCTCCATCAATTAAAATGATATAAATTATTTCTATCTCTTCTCGATACGTTTATATGATTATGCATGTTCATTGTTTGGTTTTGTATTTAATTTGATTAAATGTTTGTATGTAATTTTTTTATATTTCGTCCACAAATCGTTCGTGGTTCATTAATTTTTATTGAAAATCTAAAATTTGATTCAACAATTGGTATAAGAACCTATGGTTTTTGAATATGCAAATTCAATAAACGTATGTATGGATGAATATGATGATATTGGCATATATTTTATGTATGGTAGATTCAAAACATGTTTGAATATGTTTTATAAATCGATCCCGATCGATTAGCTCTAGGTGTTATTTTTAAATTTTAGAGTTGATGTACACCAAAATTGTGGCATAAGATTTTATGTAATTTAATTTTACAAGAGTTGTATCATTAATTTCATGTAAATCTCGAACGTGTTCTGATTGTATCGTTACATGAATCTCGAGAAGCTACATGTACCCCGAGGTCTACCTTCTGCTCCATGCCACATCGTCTGATCCATCATGCGCCACGCATTCCACCGATGCACCGTCTGACGTTCACCACCGCTACACTCGCCATCAAGCCATCTGTTTCTGCCATTGGCGGTGGTCATGGGCAGCCGGTGGTGCCGGTGGGACTGTCACGCTACCACCACCGATGGTAATCCTTGTGATTGCCAGGGTACGTGGCTCAGATGCCCAGATACCGTATTGCTCTATCTCTATGATGTTTTGCTAAAAATCTAATCCTATTTTTTCTTTGAAATTTTGAATTTTAAAAAGATAGTTGTCAATTTTAAAAAATATTAAAATTTAACTAGATTGGGTTTGACCCAAGTTTGATAAGTCGTTAAATTTTTATTTTTTTACTAATCAAATTCAATTAATTTAAAAAATATATTAACGACATTATTTAATTAGAAAAATAGTTTTTCATAATTAAAAAGATCTTGATCAAAGCTTGAAGATGATAAGGAGATAATTATAGACGCCATGTAGACTAGCATTGAAATTATTATAATTTATTTATTATTCTTTTTATGTGTTGTAATTAGAAATGAGTCATAAAGAAGTTAATTTTGAATGTATGATTTATTATTAATCTCTCATTTTCATATAACATACCATATGGAAATAAAGATATGCCAATATCAAATTGATATGTAGCATATACATGCATCATTTTAGTTTAAATTTACAATAGGCTATCATTTTAAATATAATGTGAATTTTATAAAAGTTATAAATTTTAAATTATGATTTTAATTTTATAAATTTTTTTAATTTTTCAAACAGGCTTTACAAATTTATAAAGAGTCAGTTTTATTTAAAAGCAAAGAAAAATCATTTTTTTAAAAAACTAAGTGGGAGGTTTGTTTACGTTGAAACGTTCCCAAGGTCCCCAATGCAAACTTGATCATGGAAAAATGATGGTTTAGAGTCGCTCTAACGGTCATCTCTTCAGAGAGAGAAACTTGAAAATCATGTCACTTTGAGTCATCGAGTTTCTTGAGAAGCTAAATCTTGCAAAGGAAGTGGTGAGGCAAGATCGTCCCTAGATGGACCATTAGTTCATAGCAACCTTTTAAGTTGATGCATTGGTTAAACACTTAGCCAGAAGCACATTGAAATCCTTCATAGGAGATGGTCAATGGCGCTAAGGTGATCAAAACCATTGGTTATTAGTTGAGCTAGATATAGTGACATCTTGAAAAGCGTTAACCAAAAGAGAAGCGTTAATCAATGCGGTAGCAGGTAGCCCGAGCATTGCCCTAGATGCGACGAGCTATCATTGTTGATCGTAACATCATGGAAGAAATATGTTTTTGTCAGATATTTAAATATTTAAGTATTTGGATCATACATCATACTTTCCTAAAGGATTAGGTATTTATTTACACCACTTTATTTTTTCTTTTCAGTAATTATGTCATTATCCCAACTTTCAACAATCTTGGATGCAAACAAATTCACTGGTGAAAGTTACGTGGATGGAAACGTAATCTTAATATCGTGTTGACATTAGAAAACAGAAGTTCGTGCTCACCACTCCTTATCCCCTTGAGCCTATTGCTGAATCGACTCAAGAGGAAAATGATGCTTATGCATTTTAGCAGTGTTCTGATGAGATCGCCAGGTGTTACATCTTGGCATCAGTTAGCAATGTGTTGCAACAACAACATCAAAACATGGAGACCGTCGCTGATATGATGTTGAACATCACCAAAATATTCGAGGATCAGGGTCGTCAAGAAAAACAAGCTGCTTGCGAAACTTCATGAACTGTAGGATGAAACCCAGAACTCATGTCACAGAACATATCTGAATGTGATGGAGATCATGGGATCTAAGGTAGATGGTGAGACTCAAATTAATATGATCCTCGAGACCCTGCCTAATACCTTGCAGAACTTCAAACTTAATTATTTGATGAATAAGTTGAGGTAGTCTCTTCCGGAACTTGTGAAGGAGTTGCAAGCTGCTAAGACCCTATTTCTGAAGGGCAAGAGGAATAATGGGGAGGTAAAATTTACTGAAAGTAAGCCTGCCATCTCTGATGCAAAGAAAGAACAACACCAAAAGATATCCGAAGAAAGCTAAGAAGGCAAACTTGAAAGCTGCAAAAGGCAAGGGCTCTATGAAAGTGGACAAGTCGAAAGACAAGTGTCATCATTGCAGAGTCGTTGGCCATTAGAAATGCAACTGCCTGGATTATCTCAAGAAGTTGAAATTCAAAGGTACATTATTTGTTATCAAAGCCTGCTATGAGGCTAACTCTACTTTTTCATGGATTGTAGACATTGTTGGAAATCTAGGCGCGCAACGGAGGCGGTTATTTAAAAATTTAGTGATTGAAAAACCAATCGCAACGCACAAGTTCCAAAAGTTGTGAAAAATAATTTTTCTCAACAGATCCATTATATATATCTAAACATTAAATTAAAGACATTCATAGAAAGTAATAATACATCTCGAAATCTATCAAACATCCTCGCTATTTTCTATTAAAATAACAAGCGTAAAATTCCATGAAAAATGAACTGTGAAATCCACACCAAAATCTTTCAAACCAATCCTCAAACACACTACGACGTGTGTCAGCAACTAGAATAAATCAAAAATACTTTTCTGTCACTAGATGTGCTCAACACATGAGATCTAGAGATTTAGAGAATGACTATTGGGACAGGGCACTAAGAAAGAATTGGAGAATTCGTAGAGCCTTTGATTAATAATTAATCACACAATTTGCTTCAATGAGACCCGTAGAATAAAATATATATATATATATATATATTCTAAGTTAAGGCTCATTAGATTTTAGGGTTTACATAAAATAATAAATTATTTATAAATGTTCACTAAAGTTGGACCGACTATTGTCTGCGTCACATTGTAGTGTCGTGTGGCACTGTAGAGTGCTATGAACAACTATAGTGCCGTGAGGCACTACAAAGTTCCGCACACCACTATAGTGCCGTGGGGAACTACAGCGTGCAACACGCCACTATAGTGCCGTGGGGCACTATAGTGTGTTACGTGCCATTGTAGTGTCATGTGGTACCATAGTGTGTCATGTTAATCCCAGATTCAAAAAATTGTTATTGACATGTTGTAGTCCAACATGTCACGTGGTAATTTTTATTTTAATAAGATAAATATCTATATATCAATTATTCAAAATTAACTTATCTGATCACACATCTCAACTAACTTATCTATTAGTTCAAAATTAACAAATTAGTTGATTCAAATTTAAATTATTATCTCATAATAATTTAATATTATTTAATTTCATAAATCAAATATACTTTCTCACTTTTCGATTCATATGAAATTTATCGATATAATTATTTAATTGTAATTTCTAAAAATTATTATAAATAATTTAATTAATTTCACATAATTATATACTTGTCCCAGAAGCTTAATTCATTTTGCAAGCTAATCCTAAAACATTCACACCCTGGACTATGTAGTATATAGGGGACACGGGGACTATGGACCCATAATTTTATGCTCCAATAAACTATATTATTAATTAAACTCTTTAAATAAATAATCTTATTTATTAATTCCATTATAAATATGAAATTTCACTCTTAGTAATTATAAAACATATTTGCAAAATAATCTCGTGTAGTCCATGGATATAATCACTTCATATAGTTATGTCCTCCAATTATAAGTTCGTAAATTAGAGCTGGTCAAAATTATCGTTTTACCCTTCTAATTATCTCTTGATCCTTAAATACCATTAATTCACTAGTAAATGGTCAATTTACAATCAAATTATAAATTGACCTCAATAACCATTCAGATCCAGAATTGACACTAAAGGAAATCAATATACAATCCGTTAGGAAAGTTTGGATTCCAAATCTTGTAAGATCATTTTCCCAACCATCCATGTCACTAAATCTTCAAGATAAAAGTCACTAGCATGCTTTACAAATAAACCTTAATGGGTGAATCAAAAGATCCAGTAGACATGTAAAGGAGTTCATGTCTACTCAGGATTTAGAATGGTCTACATATGATTATCTGATTGATGTGTATTAAATATTTATGATAAATGGTAAGTTAATAAAAATATTAATTCACATTGGTCATGTCCTATATAATCGAATTATATACAGTACTTTCACTAATATGTCTATCCACATCAGCGATCTGGATCTAGATCACATGCATTTAAAATGCTTAACGAACCGTACTAGCAATCATTCATTAAAGATTCCATACTTTAATATGTTGCGGATTTTTTTATTCATTATCTATGATCTTAATCCTCTCATACTAACACAAGATCATAATCTCATTAATGAATATGAAATTTTTAGATATTTATACAAATTATTCAATAATAACTCAGAAAACACAATTAAAAGAAAAATGTATTTTTATTCATTTCAAATTAAAATGTTTTTACACATGCTTTGAGGACACTATGCTCAACAATCTTCCACTTGCCCTAAAGAAAATGTGGCATCTCTCTCAACCCCATATTTCACACATGACCCTCAAACGACTTCACATGAAGTGTCTCGGTAAAAGGATCAGCCATGTTATGATCTGACATTATCTTTATAATAGTAACATCTTCTCATTCTCTGAAGATACTTGAGAATGTTCTTTATTGCAATCCAGTGTTCAAAACTAGGATTTGATTGATAATGACTGACAATTCCTACCGTATAACAAATGTCCAGTCTCGTACAGAACATGACATACATGAGACTCCCAATAGCTTAAACATAAGGAACCTTTCTCATATCCTCTTCCTTATGAGATGTATTAGGACACTACTGCTTGGAAAGGACAATTCCATATTTGGTCGGTAGTTGACCTCTCTTAGAATTTTTCATATAGAATCTTTTCAGCACCTTATCAATATAAGACACCTGAGAAATGACCAAGAGATTGTTCTTCCTATCTTTTAGGATTTGGATGCCTAGAACATAATTCGCATCTCCCAATTCTTTCATTTTGAATTTCTCAACTACTACTTCTTTACCTTCTACATCATTCCAAATTAGTAGAATATCATCTACATAAACAATTAAGAAACCCATTATCTTATCTTTGATGTATTTATAAACACAAGCTTCGTTAACATTTTGTTCGAATCTTGATTTAATGATCTCATCAAAAGTAAGATTCCAAGATCTTGATGCTTGCTTTAATCCATAAATGGATTTAGGCAACTTGCATACTTTCTAATCTTGCCATTTTTTCACGAACCTTCTAGTTGCATCATATAGATGCTTTCTTCAGAAAGGCTATCTGACATCCATTTTGCCACATTTCATAGTCTAAGCTAGTGGTTATGGACAAAAGAATGTGAATAGATTTTAGCATGGCAACCTTGGTGAATGTCTCTTCATAATCAACTCCTTCCCTGTGAGTATAGCCTTTGGCTAATAGTCGTGCCTTGAAAGTCTCTACTTTCTCATATGCACCTCTTTTCTTCTTGAAAATTCATTTACATCCAATGGAACTAACTTCTTCAGGTGGATCTATAAGTTCCGAAACAAAATTGGAATACATCGATTCCATATTTTGGTTCATGGCATCTTGCCATTTCTCATTTTAGGATCATCCATTGCCTCTTTAAAGGTTAATGGATTTTCCTCATCAGTTTTTGACACTAGGACATGTGCCTCGAGTTTATAGCAAATATGTTGTCTTACATGCCTCCCACTACAATATTGAACTGCGATTTCCTGAATAGAAATAGTGGTTTCTATGGTTTGTCGTTAATCAATAACGATGAAGTTGGTCTGATCTCATGAGATGCTAGTTCTTCGAGAAGTACTTTGCTCCAAGGTTTGTAGTTTACCGTATAGTCATTTCCGAGGAAAGTAGCATTTGATAATCCATACACATTTTGATCGTTTTGACTATAAAAGCACCCACCATTTGATGATACAGACATTGAGTCTAACTTTTCAGTCTTAGGTCTAAGAACGTGAGCTGCACACCCCCAATATACAGAAAATGACACAAACTATGTTTGGAGCCATTCCATTACACTAAAGGTGTCTTTCTTACACACTTAGAAAGAACTACATTCAAAATGTAAGTTATCGTTTGAAGTGCATATCCTCAGAATGTGAGTGGTAGTGATGAGTAACTTAACATCAAACTAACCATATCCAATAAAGTTTTGTTTCTCCTTTCTGAAACACCATTTTTGTGGCGATCCAGATGCTATGAGTTGAGATAGAATGCCATGCTCCAATAGGTAAACCTTGAAATCTAAATCCAAGTATTCACCATCTCAATCTGATTGAAGTATTTTCAATTATTTACCTAATTGCTTTTCAGCTTCAACTTAAAAGCCTTTAAACTTTCTAAAAGTTTCATACTTTCTATGCATTAGGAAAGTATAACCACATCTAGAGTAATCATCAATAGAAGTGATGAAATATGCATACCCACCTCTAGCTTGTACATTGATCAGTCCATGAACGTCAATATGTACTAGCTCAAGTAGTTTTTTAGCTCGATGGTGCTTTTCAGAGAAAGGTCTCTTGTTCATTGTACCTTCTTGACAAGATTCACAAACCGTAAGAGTCCTAACTTTAGTTCTCTCAAAACACCATGCTATGTTAATCGGTTTATTCTATCTAGATTAATATGTCATAATCTAAGATGCCATATATACATATCACCATCTTGAGAAACCCTTTATCATTTGTTGATTTTAGGATTTCCTACTTTAAATAATTCTGAATTATTTAATCTTCATTCAGTTGGTTTATGCATATACAGTCCGTTTGAAACTCTTGCATGACAAATATTGAATTCATTCTTAGAAATAATAAATATACTATTATCAAAATAAATATCAAAACTTTGTTCATGCAATAACGATAAAGAAATCAAATTTCTAGAAAATCTAGGAATAAAATAAACATTGTTCAAAACATGATAATTATTGCCAAAATTCAAACGGATTGTCCCCAATGCTTTTGTTGAAATGAGAGCACCACTGCCAACTCTCATTATCACCTCGTCATCAGTTAGCTCCCTTGAAGAATCAAGCTTCTGCAAAGAAGAACATACATGGTTAGTGGCTCCTGAATCTATAATCTAGGATGATAAATGATACCAGTGAACATGTTTTAAGTGCAAGTAAATCATATCTTCCTTTCTTTTCAGCTTAGAGAGATACTTGTTATAGTTTCTCTTCTGGTGATCTTCAATTCCACGACGAAAACATTTTCCCTTGGGTTTTTTTTCGTTCTTGTTCTTCTTGGCCTTGGGTGATCTCTTAGCTTTCTTTCCTTTCTTATTCTTACTCTTCCCCTTACCATTGTTCTTCTTCCTTTTGTTACTATTAACAACAGTGGAAGAAGGTTTTGCTCAGCAACATTTGCCTCGCCCTCCTTGGTCATACTCTTGCTAAGTGACTCAAAAGTTTGCAGTTTATTCAAAATTTGGGTCATGTTGAATTGTAACTTGTTCATAACATAGTTGGTAGTGAACACAGAAAAAGCAAATGTGAGCGATTCAAGAATAATGCAGACTTGCGTTCACTCATCAATGGTAGCCCCATGAACTTCTGCCTCACGAATTATGTTAATCATATTCAAAACATGTTCACGAGAAGTACCTTTCTTCATCTTAGTAGTCATGTAGCTTCTAGTAGCTTCATGACGACTTTGATCAGATTGCGGCCCAAATATCGCCTGTAGACATTCCATAATCTCATAAGCAGTTTTCGTGCTATCATGCTTTGTTCTGAGAACATCATTCATGCTCACAAGAATGTAGCACTTAGCTTTATTGTTGGACTAAATCCAAGCATCAAATTTATCCCTAACATTTTTAGGGGAATTGTGAGCGGGCTCCTTATGACATTACTCAGTAAGAACAAATTTGTGGTTCTCACATATAAGTATCAAATTCAAATTTGATTTCCGTCTTATGAAGTTATCACCATTCAATTTTTTGAGTGCAAGAAAAGTAGGAATGGGCTAGCGCATGGTAGAAATATTAAAAACTTAAAATAAATAAAAGCGTACATCATTCAATATAATTGAAATGAATAAAAAAAATCAGAAAGTACATGTGATGCATGAACGCAACATATCAAACATATAAAGTTAACCATTACTAATCCACTATAAGACAACCCAACAATTAATGTGACGCCTTACAGTCAGTCATATTAATTTTAAACTGTCAATGAGAAATTCTTATTCTTATTAATTAAAACTTAGAATATCTCATATTTTCTATTTCAATAATAAGGTACCGTTTATTTGGTCAAGTGACAATCATCCACTCGAAGCTTAACTGTAACCCATTATTTCGGATTCCATGACTTAATTTAGAAAATGCCACATTAAGGTCTGTAAAGTCTAAAGTACATTACTTAAGCCTATCTTCTAAAGAATTAAGCCTTCTTGAAGCCCTCACCATATCTCACATTATTGTACTAATAATGGAGATCATAGATCACATTAACATGTCAACCTTCTCCCACTCACGATTTTGTAAGTAATGTGTTTCTATTTAACTAATCAATCAATTCCAAATTAATTACTAGTTAAGATAACCCTATGAATGTAAAATTAATTATTAATCCAATCTTATTGGTCTAAGTTATTTAACCTTCTAAAGAACCTAAGACAAATTTAGGTGAACTTAATATAACTAATTAATTGCATTCATCAAAATTTAATAAAACACTTTTAATAAAGTTGGTTATCCTAAAGGCTTAACTAAACATGTCTTTAAAGTTGTGTGATTACCAAGTTTAACAAATTAAAACTTAGCAATTTACATGCAATTGATTTCGCAAAGTAATTCATATAAACACATTAAGACAATCCTAATACATCATATTTCTACAAATGAGATGCATAATTAAATAAAATTGTATAGGGTTTCATGTATGGCATGTGATCGACTAATGCATGGTCATGTTATTAATTAAATTAATAAATATGTATTTAAACAAATAAATAAATAAATGATGAGCCGAGTGACTATTGAGTATTTCTAAATTTATAACCCTTAATAAAAGAAAGAAACTTACAAAGAGGGCTTCTAGAATATATATTTCCAAAAATGCTCCTTCTCGATTAGAGGTCAATCTTCATAATCTTCAAGCTTTAATCAAAATCCTTTTAATTACGATAAACTATTTTCCTAATTAAATAGTACTATTAATTATCCTTTTAAAATTAATTGAATTTCGTTAGTTAAAAAATAATTTGATGACTCATCAAACTTTGGTCAAACTAATCAATTTATTAATTTTAATTTTCAAAAAAATTAAAATGGATAACTATCCTTTGAAAATTACATTAATTTTAAAATTAAAAGATAAAAGATAGGATTAGGGATTTCACAAAGCATCATAGGGATATGGAAACATGGTACCAGGGCATCTGTGCTCGTACCCTGGCAATCACAAGGATTTCAACAACCGGCAGTAGCGAGACACTTCCACTGCTATCGCCAGTTGCACGACCACTAGCGGTGATGTCACAGTGGCACTACAACAGCACGTAACACACTATAGTGCCACACGACACTACATTGGTATGTGAAATCTCTATAGGGCCTGATGGCACTACAGTAGTTCATGACACATTATAGTGTCACATGCCACTACAGTGTGGCACAGACTGTAGTGGCACATTTGTAGAACTTTATTATTTTATGTAAACCCTAAAACCTAATGACCCTTAACCTATAATATACATATATATATTATTCTATTAGTGTCATTGAAGCAATCTGTGTGATTAATTGTTAATCAAAGGCACTGCAAATTCTCCAATTCTCTCGCAGAGCTCTGTCTTAAAAGTCCTTCTCCAAATTTTTAGATCTCATGTGTTGAATGCATTTAGAGACAGAAAAATATTCTTGATTCATTTTACTTGCTCATACACATCCTAGTGTGTTTAAGGATTTGTTTGGAAGAACTTGGTGTGGATCTCACAGTTCGTTCTTCGTGGAATCTTAGGCTCATTATTTTAATAGAAGATTGCGATGATGCTTGGTAGACTTTGAGAGGTATTACTATTTTCTATGAATGTCTTTAATTTAATGTATTGATGTAATGGATCCGTTGAGAAATTTTGTTTTTCACAAAATATTTTTTTAAAACTTGTGGCATTGCGATTGTTTTTTCAATCAATAAATTTTTAAATATACAGCCTTCGCTGTGTGCCTCGATTCTTAATAGACCCTGCAGCCACAAACCATATTTGTTGTTCCTTACAGGGGTTCAGGGAAAACATAAGGCTTAACGAGGGTGAGTTCAACTTCCATTAGAGGAAATGAAGCAATAGTATCAGCAACATCAGTTGGAACTATTAAATTATTATTTTAGAATAGTTATTTGGTTTTACATGATGTTTATTATATCCTAGTTTTTGAGAAAATGTCATTTCAGTAGCTAGTTTAATTGTGCGAGTATTTTCCTTGTATTTCATTGATAATGATATTGGTATTTTAGAAATGATTGCTTAATTACTATTGCACGCATGATAAACAACTTATTCTATGTAGAACCAAAAGTTTCAAAGATATGTGACACTGAAGTAAATATTGATTTACAAAGGGATAGTAAAAGGTTGAAGTCAGACTCAATAAATCTAACATACTTGTGGCACTTGCCTCTTAGTCACATTAGCCTGGACAGGATTAAACGACTAGTAAAGGATGGTCCATTGCAAAATTTAACTATGGGATCACTACCCACATGCGAATCCTACATAGAAGGAAAATTGAACAAGAGACCTTTTTCAGCTAAGGGTGAAAGAGCCACTCACTGCCATGAACTTATACATAGCATGTATGTGGGCCATTGAATTTCCAAGCAAAAGCAGGTTATGAATTTTTTTTAACTTTCACAAAAGGAAGGTACTGACAATGGATACCTTCTCCCTTGTGGCCATGCTTAAATGCATCTAAATCCTCGTGTCCATTGTTGCTGTCCTCTATTATGAAATCTGACAGATGAATGTCAATACTGATTTTTTGAATGGAAATCTTGAAGAATGCATTTATATGGCTCAACTAGATGGGTTCATGGAGAAAGTTTAAGTGGGAATGGTTTTGTGAACTGTTGAAATTTATTTATGGACTTAGGTAAGCGTCTTGTTTGTGGAATATTACATTCGACGAAACTGTCAAGAACTTAAGTTTTGAGAAGTTAGTAGATGAACCTTGTGTGTTAAGCTGATTCACGAAAGGAATGTGATTTTTCAGGTTTTGTACGTGGATGATATTCTACTCATTAAGAATGATGTAGGAAAATTATTTGATGTCAAGATTTGACTTGTCAAACAATTTAATGTAAAAGATCTTGGAGAAGATGCATTTGTCCAATGTATTCTGATCTATCGGAATCGGAAGAACAAACAATTGGCACTGTCTCAAGCATCGTATATTGATAAGGTGATGGACTTCAGTATACAACACTCCAAGAAGGGGTATCTTCCCTTTAGGCATGGAGTCAGCCTCTCCAAGGGTCTGTCTCTCAAGACTCCTCAAGAATAGGAAGACATGAGAAAGATTCCTTTTACCTCAGTCGTAGGAAGTCTCATGTATGTAATGCTTTACACTAGGCCAGCTATTTGCTACGTAATAGGCGTGGTGAGTCGTTTGCAATCTAATCCTAGACTCGAGCATTGGAATATTGTCAAGCATATCCTCAAGTATCTTAGGAGAACAAAGAACTACATGCTTGTGTATTCAGGTACTGACCTGAATATGATGAGTTACACCGTCTCTGATTTCCAAATGGACAAGGATTCACAGAAGTCTGCATCAGGATTGGTGTTCATCCTGAATAGTAGAGCAGTGGTATGGAGAAGATCTAGCAATCTTGCATTGTTGATTTTACCATTGAGTATGTGGTGGCTTTTGAAACTGCAACAGAAATTATCTGGCTTAGAAAGTTCCTAAATACTCTGGAAGTCATTCTAGATGGTGACAAACCCACGACACTTTATTGTGACAATATTGGGGATGTAACGAACTCCAAGGAACAAAGAAGCCACAAAAGATCCATACACATAGAGTGGAAGTACCACCTCATCAGAGAGATAGTTTAGTGAGGAGATGTTCAAGTAACACATATATCGATGGCTAACATCTTGGCAATTCCATTCATGAAGACTTTAAGCAGTAAAGTTTTTTATGGTCAACTGTATGGCATGGGGATACGAGATTGTACATGCATTCTTTATTCAAGTGGGAGATTGTTGGAATTATGTCCGTAAAGTAAGGTATAATAACATTTTATGAGTAAACAAGTATTTATTGCCATTTATGTATTCCTGAATTTTATGAACAAATGAAAGTTTTCTTTAATTGAAATGTGTTTATAATTTACTTAAGTCCTGGAATTATTGTCGACGTAAAAAGTGTAAAGTTTGAGAGGTATTCCAGACAAACTCTTCTAAGATAATTCAAAATGTTATCCGTAGTCTTAGAATTGACTAGGCAATCGAATCTAATTATGACTATTAGTTTGAAAAATTGGATGTCGATCTTGGGACATGGGAGTGGAGACTCTAACAGTTGACCTAGACATGTTATGCAACATGTTGAATAGACATGTAACCAATTAGTTTAGAGCAAAATCATTTATCTAGCTCTAAATCTAATTGATACACCTTATGGATATTTTTTTTAATTACCTAACTCCTGAGGTGAATAAGAAACTTGATTTAGTTACTTGTGATATTTAATATGCCAAATGAGAGAGTTCGAATTGCAGGACAGTACCTCACTGTCAGAACCGTGACTCAACTATGTTGGAGTTGCGTGATTCACAGATATGGAATTCGTGGTAAGATTGCAAAAGTAACAATATCACATTATGCTTTATTGATGAGTGTGTGAATAAATAAACCAGGCCTGGTAAAATGGTCATTTTATATCCTGATCTTGTTATTGATATTCATGAAGGGTAATATCGTAAAGTGTTATATCGACCATTTTATTTTCACAAACAGAAAATGTAGCGCGCATGTATTGAGAATTATATTGGCATCAGACTTATAGTGGAGACGTACGATGTCAGGATTAAAGAGATGGAGAATTTATGGAGATAAATTAGTTGGGTATTTGAATCTAATAGCTTTATTCATGTGAGTCCATTCGGCCTCAGGAGTAGCTTTGAAGGACAAGAATGAGAAACAACGATAGTTGGACTAAAAATGTGTTTTGTACCAAGGTCCACTCCCCGAACTCATATGTGATGGGTGTCATTACTAAATTAGTGAAAAGTAAAATTAATGTTCAAATTAATAATTTTTTATTTTCTAATTATTGGATAATTAGAACATAAAAAGAATTAATTAATTATTTGCTAGGCTTCAATCTAATTCATCAATTAAGACTGATGAATCTAGACACAATTTTGGCTCTAAGGGAGATGTAAAAAATCAGAGATACAGTGCACGGGGAGATAATTTTTGGTAATTTAACATATAGAGATATATGTGAAAATTCTATAATTATCATATAAGGGATTGCATCCTTATCCCTATCATGAACCCTATCTCTAAGTATCTTAATTAGAGAAGAAGAAATTTCCCTCTCCTCCCTACACAGAGTTGCCGTCGATTTTTTGACAAGAGGGGAAGAGAAAAATTTTGGTTTTCTATTTCAATCATTGTTTTGAGAGCCCACACTCAGTTCCTACAAAAATCCTTGAAAGATTTACTTTTGACTCTCACGAGTTGTTTCGGTGTGAAGATCAATTACTATCTATGCGAAGAACGAAAATCGCAAGATACAAAATTGGATCCCATAAAATAAAAAATTCTCCATTAATTGAAAACATATAAATTTTTTATCTCTTCTCGATACATTTATAGATTATGCATGTTCATTGTTTGGTTTTGTATTTAATTTGATTAAATGTTTGTATGAAAACAATTTATAATCCGCTCACGAATCGTTCATGGTTCGTTAATTTTTCCTCAAAATCTATAGAACTTAACTACACTGACCTATTGGGTCCATTACATGTTGCTTCTAGGGATGGTTTTCGATATTAAATATGTTTCCTAAAAGATTATAGCATATTTTCTTGGATATTTCCCTTAAAACTCAAATGTGAAGCCTTTTAATTTTTCACTATATTCAATAGGTTTGTAGAAATCAATTTAACGGAAAGATAAAAACTCTACAATTAGATTAGAGTGAAGAGTTTAGAAGTCCAACAACTTACGTTGAGTCAAATGGGATAGTTCTTAGACATCTTTGTCCTAATATTCATCAGCAAAATGGGGAAATTGAAAGGAAACACAAACATGTTGTAGAAATAGGTCTGACGCAACTTGCGCAATCACAAATGCCTCTCGCTTACTGGTGGGATGCATTCCAAACTTTGATATATCTCATAAATAGACCACCTAAACATGTGCTAAACATTCTCTCCATTTGAAAGGTTGTTTGATAGGTTACTTGAATAAAATGTTTTTAAAAGTCTTTGTTCAAAATTCTCTTTTACAACTCACTTACCAACTTTTAGTTTAATTTTTTTATTCTGATGTCATAAGATGCTAAAAAAATCCTAAACTTGATATCTCTGGCATGAATAATATTGAGGGTAGCCATTCTGAGAGTTCTGTGCAAGATAGTACAATCAGGCAGAGTTCTAGAATCAACATCAATCGGCATCTCATGTCTCATTTTAATTAGGTAATCATGTTTTTTCTTTTCTAACTACTCAAAACACACATTAGTACAAAATGCATTCTCAATAGTTGATAATCTTGTTATTGAGCTCCCTGTTCAGCTCCAAACTGCTATAGACTTGCCTGTTCAACCTCAAACTGAACATACCTTACATCATTCAATGATCACTAGATCAAAGAGTGGAATGAACTAAACCTAAATCTTTTGCAGTCACAAAACACCTTCTAGTAACCCAAAATTTACCTGTTGAACCTGCTAATACTAAAAAGGAAGTTAACAATACCAAATGGAAACATGCCATAGTTGATGAATATAATGCCTTGCTGAGAAATGATATTTGGGGTTAGTACCCTTTAGGCATGATATTTCTCTCAGTGGAGACATCAAGTCGGATGTGCCTCACTGTGTCAAATATGGCCATACCTACATGGACAAAATGAAAGTCAATAGAAGGTCATAATAAACAATTTTTGCATTACCCAATCAAACAAAATAGTTATTTAAAACACCTCCAAGATGAATATTTTATTAGGAATTACTTGTGGAACGCGTCAGCTGTAAAGCATTCTGGTGCTAAAGTGGCTTGAAGTGACTTGTGCCTTAATAAGTCCCAAGGAGGTATGGACCTTAGAGATCTCTCTCTAGCTAATGAAGTGGTTATGGCTAAGCATTTCTGGTTTCTGATCTCTTTGGATAAAGCTTCCTTTTGGAAGTATTGGTGTAAGTTTTTCTTGATCAAGAAGAGCTCTATCTTCTTGGTTAAGCTTGCCACTAATCCTTCTTGGAGTTGGAGGAAAATTCTGAAAATAAGAGAAAATGATAAGGTTTTATGATGCTTAAGGTGCTTCATGTCAGGTAAATAATGCTGGAGATATAATGACGTATGATTTCAATTTGACTCTGTTATCATTAAATTTACCTCAAGAGTGGATGACATAACTATAGAAGAAATGAAGGATCTACTTCTCTATAATGAGAGTAAGATAGAAATGCAACAAACTCTAAGTGAAAGTACTTTAAAGATGATTGTTAATACAATTTCTAGCACTAGGAACTTTAGAACAAACTTCAATGGTGGATCTGCTATCCTGAATTTAACAAGAATCATGGAAAGAATTTTCACAACAGAAGTTCCACTTAAATTTTTAGAGAAAACATGAATGGAAGAAGTGGAGGTAGATTAGGTGGCAGCTTAAGGATTATTTGCCAAGTCTGTGGCAAATATGGGCATTCAGCAAAGTCGATCTTAGGCATAACGTAACACTTTCATTCAGTAAAATGGCTTCTCTCAAAATCCTTTTGCATATATGGTCTTACCTTCACCTTTCAATGCATCACCTGACTCTGTCTATGGCCAAGCTTGGTATGCAGATAGTACATCCACTAATCATGTGATCTAGACCTTAGAAACCTAAGCTTTTCTCATGAGTATAGTGGATCTAAGAAGCTAGCGGTTGGCAATGGTAAGTGTTTACTTATTTCACATATAGGTTCAGCTTTATTACCCGTAGAATCTATATCTTTAAAACTTAATTCTTCGCTTAGAGTACCTGACATAGAAAAGAACCTTATTAGTATATCCAAACTGACTCATGATAACCATGTTTATGTTCAATTTCATGCTGATGATTGTTTTGTTAATGAGAAGGCCCCAGGGGTGCTTCTTATTCAAGGGACTCTTAAGGATGAGCTCTACCTTCTTACATATTCACGTGCCAAAGGACCCTCTGTCAACAATTTCCTAGTTCAAAATATCTTACTTTGTAATACTGTATTTGATAAATGTATTTAAAATTCCTTTGTAAACTTGACACCTATTGTTATCAAATAATATTGTAATCAAAATCTTTATAAATCAAATAAAAGATCTTTCTTCTCTATGTCATGTGATGCTTCTACTGTCAAATCAAATTATTATCAGTATCTCGTCTATCTCTCATTGTGTGAATTGGTATAGAAGACTTGGTCACATCCTGCATAAAATATTTTAACAAAAGCATTAATTTCAGGTAATATTAAACATGTTAAACTTGTCAACTCCCTATTTATATATATCATGCAAAAGGGGTAAAAACCATGCACTTCCCTTTACTTTTTTCAAGAACACCATAAAAGAACCTCTAGAACTTATCTACACTGACCTATGGGGTCTATCGCCTGTTTCTTCTAGGGAAGGTTTTAGATATTATACATGTTTCCTATATGATTATAGCAAATTTTCTTGAATATATTTCCCTTAAAACTCAAATTTGAAGCCTTTTAAATATTCACTATATTAAAAACGTTTGCAGAAAATCAATTCGACGGAAAGATAAAAACTCTACAATCAAATTGAGGTAGGAGTTTAGAAGTCTAGCACATTACCTTAAGTCAAATTGGATAGTTCTTAAACAAGCTTCTCTTGATATTCATTAGCAAAATGGGAAAGTTGAAATGATACACAAACATGATGAAGAAACAGGCCTCACGCTGCTTTCATAATCTTAAATGCCTCTCATTTACTAGTGGATGCATTCCACACTATTATATATCTCATAAACAGACTACCTACACATGTGTTAAACATTATCTCTCCATTTGAAAGGTTGTTTGGTAGGTTACTTGAATGTAATGTTTTGAAAGTCTTTGGTTGTGCATGCTCCACACACCTATATCAAGCACAAAGTTGAATTCCATTTTGATATGTGTGTGTTACTAGGCTATTCACCCAATCATAAAGCACATAAACGTCTACATCCTTCTAGAAAAGCGTATGTATCTAGGAATGTTGCATTCCATGAAGCTTTATTCCCATTTAGGTCTCTCTTTGACAAATTTGCTGCAGAACATAGTTTAAAAATCTCTTTTACAACTCACTTACTTACTCTTAGTTCAATGTTTCATTCTGATGTCAAAAAATGCTAAAAATCCTAATCATGATAACTTTTGCATGAATAATATTGAGGGTAGCCATTCTAAGAGTTCTGTGCAAGATAGTACAACTAGGTAGAGTTCCTCAACTCAATAACAATCATCCTCACATGTCTCATTTTAATTACTTTATCATGTTTCTCCTTTCCTAACAACTCAAAACTCACATTAGTACATAATGCACCTTCAATAATGGATAATCTTGTTATTGACCTCCTTGTTCATCTTCAAACTAATATAGTCTTGACTATTCAACCTCAATTGAACATACCTTACATCATTCAACGATCACTAGAACAAAGAGTGGAATCAACCAAACCTAAAGCCTTTACAATCACAAAACACCCTCTAGTCATCCCAAATTTACCTACTGAACCTGTATACTAAACATGCAGTTAACAATACCAAATGGAAACATGCCATGGTATATGAATATATTGTCTTGCTGAGAAATGATATTTGGGATTAGTACCCTTTAGACCTAATATGTCTATTAGAGGAAACAAATGAGTTTTTAAACTTAAACTAAATCCTGATGGTAGTATACAAAGACACAAAGTTAGGTTAGTAGTCAAGGGCTTGCACCAAACACCTGGCATTGATTTTAATAAGACATTCAGTCCTTTTTTCAAACATATGATAGTAAGGGTTATTCTTCACCTTGTATTATGCTTAGGTTGGGATGTTAAGTACTTGAATGTCAATAATGCCTTTCTTAATGGCTATATATCTAAAACACATAACATGCCTAAACCTGATGGCTTTGTGAACCCTCTAGATCTAAACATGTTTGTAAGCTCAAGAAAGCCTTATATGGTCTTAAATAGGAAACAAGGGCCTGGTATGATAGGTTAAAAATCAGGTTGATTGGGATTCTGCAATACTAACTTAGACACCTCACTGTTTGCTTTTAATTTGGAAAAGAGGTGGTCTACCTTTTGGTTTATGTAGATTACATCTTACTCATTGGAAATAGCCATAAACTCATGCAACATGTCATTTTTTATCTCAACAAATTCTTTTCCTTGAAGGTCTAGGGATCAATTCATTTCTTTCTTGGCATAGACGTTCATAGAAGTAGAAGGGGCATGTATCTGTCTCAAACTAAGTACATCGGTGATCTGTTAAAAATGACTAAAATGGAGGTGCAAACTCTACTCCATGTCCAGTAATCTCTCTCTATCACACTCTCAGTGAATAATGGTGAGCCTTTGAAGGCCTGACTCTATTCAGAAGCATAATTGGTGCATTACAATACTTAGTTATTACACGATAAGATATAAGTTTTATTGTTAACAAGCTAACCCAGTTCATTCATAAGCCTACTATGACCCATCGGCAAGCCTGAAGAGGCTTCTTGGTTATCTAAAAGGTACATTGCACGATGGTATACTCATTTCACCCTTTAACAGCTTAGAAATGCAAGCCTTTTTATCTGGATTGATTGGGGATTGTGATGACAGAAGGTCAATAAGAGGCTATCTCATCTTTCTTGGAGGTAATTTACTTGGTCTTCAAAGAAGAAACCTATTGTCTCTAGATCAAGTATTTGTTACGATTTTTCTATACTGTAAGTGTACACTATCGTCGTCAAGTAATAAATATTTATAAAAATATAGTATCGTTCATGGGATCTATTGATATTAAATATTAAAATTAATTAGACCTAAATTCTAATTGAGAATCACGAAAAATTGGGAGTCTAAATTAAATTAAAATTCTAATTAAACTAAGACGATAAATATTTGATAAAGATAAATAATTCAAATTTGAATAGATAAAAGATCTAGAGATTCTGATTTCACCAAACCAAACATGCTCAAAATTCTAAAACCCCATCAATCAATGTTTATCAAATTATTGACAACGAATTTCTCTAATGTAATTATCAATCTCTCTCAAGCATCGATAACAATGAATCAAAAATACTAATCCCGCATCCCTGTCAAGATAAAATAAATTGAAACTCATTAAGCATAAAAATTTATAATTGCTACACTAGATCCATAATTATCTCTAACTTATAAAATTCTAATGGTGTTATAAACAAAGAGTAAATTTAATCATTACTTCCCAGTCTCAGAAACAAATCTAAAATTATGCACTAGTTGGCCAGACAATCATAAGCATTAAGAACAGATTATAACACTCAATAATATTGAATTAACATCAATTGAATTGAAAATCAAAATTTATAAATAATCATGGCTTAGCTACGTCATATCCCTATATAAGAAATTTAGAACATATAAAGAGAAAAAGAGAAGAAAATAATCATGGCTTAGCTACGTCATATCCTCCAAAAACGCTTTCTCCTCTGCCTCCCACGTCCCAAAAATTCCTCAAAAGACCTAAAATATTCTATTTATACACTAGGGTTTGATAAGGATAAAATATAAGAAAAAAACATAGAAAACGTTATCGTGCTAGAGTCGCAGCGGTGGGCGTTGGGAATCGAGCACTAGGGCGCTGGCAGATGGCAGCTGGGACGTCCAATCACGGCACTGGTCCTTCTGTTTAGGTCCATCCTTTTCTCGATTTCTTCACATTTTTGTCTTCAAAATCTTTTGAAACCAACCCAAATGCACAAGAATATTTTACGTACAAAACTAAAAATAAAACAAAAATAAATCAAACAGTAACCTTAAAAAATCAACAAAATTAAAGTTAAGATTAATTAAAATATGAGTGTGAAACACACTCATCAATTACCTCCAAACATAACTTTTTGCTAGTCCTCGAGCAAAATAAAACAAAAAAATCAAATAAAGAAATATTAAAGTCTAATTTAGCAATACTATGGATCAAGTGACGAAAAGTTTCAACTAACTAAACATGCCTCAGAGATTTAACAATAGCGATAACCCAAAACAAATTTCTGAATTGTGATCATAAAGAATTTCAACACAAACACCAACTTATATTACACTCTGTAAAATTCTGAGTGTGTGTGCGTTACCTTAAGTTGTTCAACTTCTTTATCTCAAATGAGTTTATGCAACCAAGTCTCGTAAAAGCAGATCCATTAATCTATAAATAGATTAGAACTCCATAGGCCCATTTTTCATGTCACTCTCCTCTAATGTAAGCAAACCACAACACTTTGGATCATTAGGACTTTCGTAGGCTTGTAATGTATAGCTAGGGCTCAATCTTTACCCATAGTTACACGTGTATTCTAAGAATAAATGAGCTTAAACTCAACTTATCTTATAACACCCCTAAACTTGTCATTCCACCTTTCGAATGTCAATCATGCTCAACCATCTATTTTCTTTAACGAGCTTTCAGCTAATAGCTTCCAAACCAGCTGGTCTTAAGGTATTGGGTTTTAAGACACCCCTTCGAGCTTAGTCACTTAATTCCAAGAGGCTATGAAATCAAACTTATTCACAATTTTTGTTATATCGAAACTCCTCCCATTTACCCAGATTTTCATAGCTTCAAGTATTTTCCTAGAACATCCAAATACTATGAGTAAAAAGGCTATTTGGGCTCAACAGGGATGACTAGGAAAATAAATATGCACAAGTGGGCTTGAAAAGCTCAAACGGTCCAAAGATAGCCTAAATCATGTCCTAAGTGAAGCGAAGCCTAGAATTTCTCCTCGAACAACAATCAAATCGGTTCTAGAGTTCTTATGAGATCATACTGATTTCTGAAAGTCACATAAACATTCTCTAATAAAAAAGATAATCAAATGCTCAAGGCTAGGTGCTCAATATGTCGAGATTCTCTAGTGAAATGTAAATCGATAATTGGTTCAAACACACATCGATACATAAATTCATCATTTTTTCCAAAGCTATCAATAATTCAAAACCAATCTCATCATAGGTGTTAGTGTTGTCTATAACAGAATGCCAAAAAATGAAATTTTAATTAATGTCACCACCCCCAAACTAAAAACTTTCATTGACCTTAATGAAAAGAAAATACGTAAAAGGATTAAGAAGAGAGGACTTCCCTAAATAATGATGAGCTATCATCCTCGTCATTCTCTGCATTGTTCATATTGTCTCCAATTGAGGAAAAAGTGGTGCAAGAGCCAAATTCATCCATATTTTTTAATTTAATACAAAAAACAAAAAAAACAAAAAGAAATAAGGAAAAGAAAATAATAAAAAAAAACTAAAAACAACAAATGAAATAACAGAAATAAAACCGGGTTGCCTCCCAATAGCGTTTGCTTTAATGTCTTCAGCCTGACATAATGATCATCAAGGCTTCACCCTTTGTCCACTGACTTTGAAATTCCCTTTATGCCAGAAATTGAGCAGCCTAAGACCGTTTGTTGCTCTCTCAACACCCTCAGTAGCTTGTCTTCTTGTTTACCATTTAACGAAGTAGAGATAATGACAGGCAAAGTGGGTGCTTCTCCCTTAAAGGTGTACTGAAGGTGGAGGTCTCACACCGATGATTTTTCAATAAATGGCAGGTGTCTAGGTTTACCTTCTCCAAATTCTGCACTATCTACCTGCAAACAAGTATTCATATCATTTGGGTGTTTGATTGATTTGAAGACATTAAAAACTACTTGATCTTCTTGCACTCTCAAAATAAGTTCTCTTTTTTGCACATCAATAAGGGTTATTCCCATAGCTAAGAATGGTCTACCAAGAATAATTAGAATTTCTTGGTTTTCCTCCATGTCAAGTACAATAAAATCAGCTGGGAAAATAAATTTATCCACCTTTACCAAAACATCCTGAATAATCCCTAAGGGATATCTAATAGACCGATCAGCTAACTGTAAATATATTGTCGTGGGTTTAGCTTCTCCAAGACCTAACTTCTTGTAAACTAAATACGGTATCAAATTGATACAATCCCCAAGATCACATAAAGCCTTTTCAAAATATGAGTTTCCAATGGTGCAAGGAATAGTAAAACTCCAAAGGTCCTTTAACTTCGGAGGTAATTTATTCTGTAAGATAGTACTACATTCCTCAGTAAGTGCAACTGTCTTATACTCCACTAAATTTCTCTTGTTTAAGAGAATATCCTTCATGAATTTGACATAGCTCGGCAATAATTCCAAAGTATCAGTAAAAGGGATGTTTATATGTAGTTTCCTAAATACATCAAGAAACTTAGAAAACTTCTTCTTTAAATTATACTTTTGGAACCATTGAGGGTATGAAATAGGTGGAACATATGGTGGAGGATTATCAGGAAAGAGCTTTGACTTAGGCTTTCCGTTCTTCTTTTCTAAGCTCTTGGCAAGATCATCACCCATTCTCTCAGCTTCTGCTTCAATTGGCAAAGAATTCTCAACAGTGGCTTTCTGAGATTCTGCTAACTCCTTCCCACTGCGAAGAATAATGGAATTTACTTGTTCTTTTGGATTCCTCTCAGTATTTCTCAGTAGAGAACCTTGTGCTCTTTGTGTGAGTATTTCTGAAAGTTTACCCATTTGAAGCTCCAAAATCCTGATCGATGCAGCTTGCCTCTGAATATTGGTTTCTTGCCTCTAAATACTTATTTCTTGCCTTTGAAGTTTAGCATCTATTATTTCATAAACCATTAACCCTAAATCCTAATACTATCCCTAAGATCACATAAAAGCCTTTTCAAAATATGAATTTCCAATGGTGTAAGGAATAGTAAAACTCTAAAGGTCCTTTAACTTCGGAGGTAATTTATTCTGCAAGATAGCACTACACTCCTCAGTAAGTGCAATTGTCTTATACTCCTCTAAATTTCTCTTGTTTAGAGAATATCCTTCATGAATTTGACATATTTCGACAATAATTCCAAAGTATCAGTAAAAAGGATATTTATATGAAGTTTCCTAAACACATCAAGAAACTTAGAAAATTGCTTGTTCAATTTCTGGTTTTGGAATCGCTGAGGGTATGGAATAGGTGGAACTTATGGTGGAGGATTATCAGGAAAGAGCTTTGACTTAGGCTTGCCTTCCTTCTTTTCTAAGCTCTCGACAAGATCATCACCCATTGTCTCAACTTCTGCTTCAACTAGCTGAGAATTTTCAACAGTAGCTTTCTGAGGTGCTGCTAACTCCTTGCCACTATGAAGAGTAATGGCATTTACTTGTTCCTTTGGATTGTTTTCGGTGTTTCTCGATAAAGAACCTTGTGGTCTTTGAGTGAGTATTTCTGACAGTTGACCAATTTGAAGCTTCGAATTCCGAATAGATACAACTTAACTCTAAATACTTGACTCTTTCCTCTAAAGTGTGGCATCTGTTCTTGCCATAAATTGAGTAGTACTGACTATGAGCGAGGCTAGAGCATCTTCCAAAAAACATTTATGCTGTTGAGTCTGAAATTGAGGCTGAGTAGCAATTGTTGTATTCATCACATTCTGACTATTCTCCTAGAGAAATGTGGATAATTTTGCCACCCTTAGTTATAAGTGTTGGACAATGGGTTATTCAGCTTGACATTTAGTACTAAGATTAGGTCCATTGAGCAAATTATAAACTTCCCGTGAAGCATGAATAACATTAGCATTAGCGGTGAAAGAGCTTAATTGCTTGAACAATGTAGCTATTTGAGCAGTAAGCGCGGTAAGAGCATCGACTTCATAAACTCCATGAATCTTCCTTGATAGGTTACGCTCAATTGGCCATTGATAGGCACTAGCAGCCATTTCTTCAAGAATAGTATAAGGCTCCTAATGTGTTTTGCCCGTTAAAACTCCTCCTGCTACTACATCCACTAGTGTTCTCGTTGAATTTCTCAAACCATTGTAGAGAAGTTTAGACTTGTATCCATCCAAGGAGTCATGATGTGGGCATCCTCTCAACATCTCTTTAACCATCTCCCAAGGTTCATAAAGAGACTTCATATCATACTGGACAAAAGTAGTGATCTCGTTTCTCATCTTGGCTGTTTTAGCTGGTGGAAAGAATTTAGCCAACATTTTCTCAGAAAGTCCATTCCAAGTGGTGATTGATCCAGCAGGTAAAGAGTTCAATCAACTCTTAGCCTTATCTCGAAGTGAAAATGGAAATAATCTCTGCCTAATTGCATCCGTTGAGACATTATTGTGCCTGAATGTCTCACAAATTTTGAGGAAAGTGGCTATGTGAACATTTGAATCATCATTAGGCATGCCATTTAACTAATTTACTTGCACTATGTGAATGATAATTATCTTAACCTCAAAATTGTCGGAAGTAATAACAGGGAGTTGAATGGCAGACGCGACCTCATTGACCACAGGCATAGCATAATCCCGAATTGCCCAGTTATTTTGGTTGTTCACAATTTTAGGATTTTCTCTAGCATCTTCCATGGTTTATTGAGGTTGCTTAGAAGCTTCTCTCCTCACTTTTTTATTACGACGACAAGTTCGCTCAATTTCCAAATTTAGAGGAGTTAAATTTTTGCTTTCAAATTTTCTCATACACCTTAGAAAACTCCTAAAATTTTAAAATGGTAAAAAACTTTAAAAAAATTAAGACTCAAAGTAAAATTAAGGATATGTAACACCAATATGAATAAGAAAAATCAATCCCTGACAACGGCGCCAAAAACTTGTTACGATTTTTATATAGTGCAGGTGTACACTATCGTCGTCAAGTAATAAATTTCTATATAAATATAGTATCGTCTACAGGATTGATTGAGAATAAATATTGAAATTAAGTACACCTTAATTCTAATTGAGAATGACAAAAAAGTGGTAGTTGTAATTAAACTAAAATTCTAATATAACTAAAATGATAAAGATTTGATAAAGATAAATAATTCAAATTTTAATAGATAAAAGATCTAGGGATTCTGATTTTACCAAACTAAACATGCTCAAAATTTTAAAACTAAATCAATTAATGCTTATCAAATTATTGACATCAAATTTATCTAATGTAATTATCAATCTCTCTCAAGTGTCGATAACAATGAATCAAAAAGACTACTTCCACATCTTTATCAAGATTAAATAAATTAAAACTCATTAAACACAAGAAATTATAATTGCTACACTAGATCCATAATTATCTCTAGATTTTGAAATTGTAATAGTGTTATAAACAAAGTAAAAATTTAATTATCACTTCTCAGTCTTAGAATTAAATTCAAAATCATTCAATAGTTGGCTAGACGATCATAAGCATTAAGAACGGATTATAACATTCAGTAATATTTAATAAACATCGATTGAATTGAAAATCAAAATTTATGAATAATCATGATCTGGCTACGTCGTAACCCTAGATAATAAATTTAGAACATATTAGAATAAGAAAATATCCTAATAATATTCTTGATCATAGAGAAAAAGTGAAGAAAAAACTAGATTTGAGGATGAATTAAAGTTGAGATCTATCTCACAGTTGGATTCATCTTCGTTTCCTCCCAAAAAGATTTCTCCTTTGCCTCCCCCGTCCCAAAAAGTCCTCAAAAGACCTAAAATATTCTATTTATACACTAAGGTTCGATCAAAATAAAATAAAAGAAAAAATGTGAAAAAAGTTATCGCACCAACGTCGTGGCGTTGGCTTACTGCCTAGCTAGCCAGCGCCCAGCGCTGGCGGCTGGCAGCTTCTTGCCAGCGCCCAGCTGTCTAGGTCTATCATTTTCTTGATTTCTTTGCATTATTTTGTCTTTCAAGTCTTTGAAAATCAACTCAAATACACAAGAATATTTTACCTACAAAAATAAATCCAACAATAACTCTAAAAATACCAACAAAATTAAAGTTAAGATTAACTAAAATATGAGTGTGAAACACACTCATCATGTAGAGAGAGTGACTACAGATCTCTAGCTAATACAACTTCTGAAATTAAGTGGTTTAAAAGCCTGTTGCATGAAGTTGGTGTAAATTCCTCAAAACCACCTATACTCTGGTGTGATAACATTAATGCATTAGCTTTGACATCTAATCATGTTCTCTATTTTAGGACTTAACATTTGAAGCTTCATGTGCATTTTATTATAGAGAAACTTCAATTAAGACAGCTTGAAGTAAGATTTGTCCCTTCAGTTGATGAAGTTGTAGACCTTCTAACAAAAGGCTTGTCTACTCCAAGATTTTTATATCTAAGGAACAAGCTTCAAATGAATACATCACCCTCCAACTTTGGGGGATGTTAAGGTGTGACTCCTTCTATAAGGTGAAGAGTGATTAGAGTTAAAATGTATCAATGCGTTAGTGTGCAAAGGGTTAAGTGCAAATGCAGTTTGACAGTTTACTCTAACTGTCAAACCATGTATGAGTTGGTGGGTTAGGCTACTTGTTGTACTTAGTCTCTTATAATTCTTGATTGTAGCCAATCTTCATTGTACCTCAATCTGTCATATAAATGCAAAGATTATCATATAACACAAGTTATCTTTACTGAGTTCGAGTATTCCATTAGACTATCTCTGTCAAACTATCCTCTCAATTCTTCTTCTCCCCTTCTTTCTTTAAACTGTTTCATTCTTCAATTTAGAATTATTCAATATATAACTAACTTTATATATAATTTACAAGACACGTTGTTTTGTAAGGGTCTCTTGTTGTTTATGTAGGGAGTATGAAATGTACATTATTTAATTCAATTTCTGTTACAAATTTAAGTTCGTCAAAACATAGAATTAATATATTATCTCTTACTTTATGGTGAGAAAAAGAAATGAATATGCTTAAATTTTTTTACATAAAAGGTGAATCAACAAAAAAACTAAATTTATCACAGCAACGCACGTTTGTTTTTACTAATATCTATGTAAAAAGTCAAGCTGGAGAAATATACAAAAAGCCAAGCTGGAGAAAGAGAACTAATATGATTATTTATTAACCATTCTTTAATTAAGACACCACTTCACATAAACTCCTTGATTTTAGGTCTAGCATTTATAGTTAGTAGGTTAGAATGTAAAGAACGCACCTGTAGTTTACACGCATTGCAAATTATATCTCCATTTTTTTATATAATTTTTTTCTCCTTATAGTTTGAGAAAACTGCAAATTTCACCCCTCCATTAACTCAAGCTATTAATTTTGACGTACATCCTCACCGATGTCTTCTTCGTTAACCTTCCGGCTAGAAACTGCTTGGGGACTTGCCGGAATCTTATAGAAGACCTTTGTCATTGAAAAAGAAAACAAAAACAAAAAACTAATGAAAATGAAATTAAAAAAAGAATTCTAGAATAATAGATAAGATAATAATGGTGGTGGAGGCTAAAGAAGCAGCCACTTAAAAAGTCAAAGAAGAGCAACAGAGTGGGAAAATGTATGGGTGCTTGAGAAAGACCATCCATTTGCATCAAAGCTCAAGGTTAAAGCTTGGACCACACCTTTGCCCAAAGTAGAATGTTTGGACATTCAAAATGTACACCAAATTTCAGAAATATATTGGGAACAAATGATTCGGTACCCTAGCTCATTAAAAAAAATCACCCATATAAATTGAAGGGAAAAGGCATAAAAGTACTTGGAGTAGAAATAATAGTCCATGCTCTCTTGAGAGGTAAAGGTTTGGTGTATCTACTTTGTTTGAGTTTTTAGTTTTGCTGTTGAGCTTACAGAGAGGCCATCCAAATTGGTTCAAACACAAATGATTTAGCATCTCCCATTTTCACACTCACTGTTTCTCACTCTACAACTCTGGATCTGGTTCTGTTGGTGATCCAAATGAAACATACACACATTTGCAATCGTCGTCCCCCAAGCGGACCAGTTCAGCGGCTTCAAATTTGATCTTTTTTTATTTGTTGAAACTCAATAATAGATAAACCCAATAATGTAATTAGAAAAAGAAAAGTTCAGATTCATATTTTCAAGGAACGAAATCGTCGGATTTGAAATTTTTACACTCTTTATTCGCAACCAAAGATAGGAGCTGTTACCACCTTCCCCCTTTCTCTCCCCTCTTGGTTCTCGAAGGCTCTCTCTCGTCATACTACTCTAAAACAATTAAATAAAATGTCAAAATAAAACAAAATAGTAAAAGGTTAAAATCTAAAAAGAAAATTAACACCAGTTAACTTCCGTTCAATTTGGTGTTATTTTTCTCAAATTAAAATAGTATAAAAAGCAAAAAATATATAAAAATATAATTTACATTTTGAATAAATTGGAAGAGTATATTTTACAATTTAACCTAATTAGTATTATGATAAATAACTTTTCATCCTATCAACCAATTAAATACGTACTGATTACATTTTTTCTTATTCTCTTTTCAAAACCATTCTCTTATTTTTTAGTCCTGTTAATTTCGTTTGACTAAACAAATTTTTATTATCAAAATGTTATTTTTAGGGAGAACTACAAGTATGGTCCATTTCGACGATTCTTATAGTAAAATGTTTTTTTTAATTGCAGGAATAGCCAACTTCTAATAAGAAAATGAGAGGGATGTGTACTCATTTACCATTAAGTCCTTAATGAAAAATTCTAAAAACGCGCTACAGTACGCATGCAACGGCCCCACGCGTGTACTGTAGCGTGGGTGACATGTGGATTCCGTTAGAAAGAAGTTATGTATGTGATATATAAATTAGATATGTATGGTAGATAATTAGATACGTACGGTATCTAATTTTGATACCACATCGTCTTATAATTTTTTGAAAAAATTTATAAGATTCATCAAGAAACTCAAAAAATCCACACAAAAAATCAGAAAACTCAAGCGAAAAAGACTAGAAAAATTTTAGATTCAATAAATAATCAGAAAAAACCTTAGATCCAAGAACGAAATATTAACAACGTATTAGTTTCTGTACAAACAATCAATTTCAATCCTAACAACGCACTAATAGTTAATTTTACAAAAAAAATTACTAAAAAGTCAAACAGAAACAGCGAGGGAGGGAGAGAGGTCACCGACCAACAACACGCAAAAAGGAAAATAGAGACAGAAAGGCGACGGCGAGCATGAAGCGGCTGAAACTCTTTGGGGAAGGCATGACTGTTGTTCAAAACCCTAGAAGCCAAAAAACTATGTGAGGAAGACAATAGCAGAAAGGAAAAAAATTTCAAGGCCAATGCTACTTGTCAAAAGAATGTTATATCTGTAATATTAAAAAAATTGACATTTATGTAGAGTTTCAAAATGTTATTATCATTTTGACAAGTAGCATTGGCCTTGAAATATCAAAATGTTATTATCATCGAAAAATTCTTTAAAAAAAGGGGAACAACATTATTTCGAAAAACCAAAACATTAACATATAAAAATAAAGATATAACTATGATTTTATTAGGTAAAAAGTTAATTAGAGATTAATTATTTTAATTCATGAAAAAGAAATTATTATTTTAACTAAGTCCAAAAAATTTGTTGACCCTTTTGTGTTTTATTTCAAACAAAAAACATTATTAAGTTGACTCCTAAAACATTTGAAGTTTTTCCCCTTTGTTGAATATTTTGTTTTCATTTCCGTTGATTTCTAAAGAGTTCCTAACTTAAATTCCTCACTTTAAATATAAAGCGATTAATAACTAATATCGGCATCGTATGACTGCAAAAATTTAACTATGAAATAGAATAACTTCTAATAAAAAAGAAATTGAATTTGAAACTATAAACGAAAATATAATTCTTAGCTAAAATCACGTGAGACAGAGCCAACATAATATGTTTAAGCATTAGATAAAAACGGTACTTACACATTACCAGTGAATTGTGGTCTAATAATGTCACCATGAAACCCACAGAGAAACTTAGAAATTTCAGAACAAAGAAGCTTAGAAAATTCATAAACCTACAAAGAAACCGAATAGAAATTTCAGAAACCCATAAAGAAACCGAATATAAATAGAAATTTCACAAATTTCATAACCGTATATAGAAATTTCATACCTTTGAGGGAGAGCCAGTTAGCGAGAGAGAAAGGAAGCTCCAGAAGCTCGAAGAGAAAGCTTGAGAGATCGAGACTTGAGAAAGGGCAAATTGCTGTTATTTCGAAGAGAAAGCTTGAGAGTTGAGAGATCGAACTTCTGAGTAAATGATCGAGAGAGATTTGAGTGAGGGTGGGTCTGAGACTGTTAGTCGAGAGAAAGGAAAGATAAGAGAGTAAGTCATCGAGTGAGGTGAGTGGAGTGAGGGTTTTAGTGTGGTCTAAAAGCTAAAATTGGGTAAAAAACTCAAACTATTTTTTGCCCAAAACAGCTGAAACAAAGCGAAATTCCACGCGGAAAATTAAATCCCTTATTTCATTCTGGTTTCTTGCAGGAACCGTAATGTTTCGGCCATTCTGGCTGAAACAAAATGAAAATATAACCTATGGTTATTATTCGCTTTTTAACTAGGATGGGAAGTCTTCAACTGTGACCTAGAAGTCTTGAGAGGTTCATTTTGATGCACTCAATGTGAGCTTGAAGTTCTAAAGAACATCGAATTCTTTAAGCATGAACTTGAAGTCATCATGGCTGGCCTTGAGGTCTTCATGACCATTTTCATTATACAGCTAGGTAATGCAAACACTTCACATCTGAATCAGAAATTGTCAAGTCTAAAATGGACATTTTCAATGGTGACCTTAAAGTCTTCAATGGTTCTTTTTTGTACACTCAAATGTGATATTGAAGTCTTCAAGTATGACCTTGAAGTTATCAAGGGTGACCTTGATCTCTTAAAGTGCATAATTAAAGGCATCAATTCTAATTGACTACTTTTCATGTCTAGCAAAAACTTGGTCATTTCGTTTATACATCTTGGTCATCCGAAGGCTAACTCGAAGATTACGAGTCTAATTTGTAAATAGTCAAGTGTGACTTTGATGTCTTTAAGTGTGCATTGTAGTACACTAAAATGTGTGCTTGAAGTGTTCAAGAGGGACCCTGAAGCATTCAGGTTTGACCTTGACGACTTTAAGTGTGAGCTTGATGTCTTAATTTTGAAATTGATTATACAACTAGCCCACGTGAAGACTTCATGATCAAACTTAAAGACTTTGAGTTTCAACTAGAAGTATTCAAATGTGACGATGAAGTCTTGAGTGGTGCATTTTGATACATGCAATATGATCTTGAAGTCGTAAAGAGGGAAACTGAATTCTTTAAGCATGACCTTAAAGTCATCAAGGGTGACCTTGATTTCTTCAAGGGTGCTATTAATGACATCAAGTCCAAAATTGACTACTTCACTTAATGTTAAAACAAGCTTAACCATTTTGATTATACTACTAAGTCACACGAACACTTCAGGTCTGAAATGGAAGACTTAGACTCTATAGTGGAATTCTTCAAGGGTGATCTTAAAATCACTTATGTACATTTTCATACACTGAAATGTGATATTGAAGTCTTCAAGAGAAACTTTGAAATCTTGAAACATGACTTGATTCCATCAAGTGTCACAATGATATCTCCAGGTCTATCACTAAAGACATCAAGTCTAAATTTAAATACTCCACTTATAAGTAACAAAAACTTAACGACTCTGATTATATAAATAGGTAAATAGAAGACCTCAAGATCAAACATGATGACTTTGACACTGAACAGTAAATCTTCAAGGGTGACCTTTAAGATGGCATGTACACTCAAATGTGGGCTTGAAGATTTCAAGATGGACCAAAAGCAATTTAGTATGATCATGAAGGCTTCAAATATGACCTTTATATGTTGAAGTCTGAGAATCAATACACTTTAAATAACGAAAACATAACTATTTTGATTATACAACTAGGTCATGGGAAGACTTCTTGACCGTACTCTAAGTCTTCGAGTTTGAACTGAAAGTCTTGAAATGTAACCTTGAAGTCTTGAGTAGTGCATTTTGATACAATCAATGTGAGCTTGAAGTTTTAAAGAGGGGCATTTAATTCTTCAAGCATGAACTTGAAGTCATCAAGGGTGACCTTGATGTCTTCAAGTATGCTATTTTTTTTTTAATAAATACTCATTCTCATGAAACAGCACATGAAGCATAACAAGCTCAATAGAGCATACACCACCAAGTAAGAAAGACACCAAGCCAAGAGAAACAAAAGAGACAAATATTAAAAGGTCATCCTAACACGAGGACAACAACAAAAAAGAGAAACATGACAACTATTGAGAGCACATATGATACAAGACTTTCACAAGCACCGATCCTTGACTAGTGGACACACTATATTGAACCCTAAGCAACTAAGACACGCAAAAACACCATCACCAATAGCATAAATCACCATCGCCAACAGCGACTAAGACACAACCACCACACCATGGCAACAGGACACCGACGACGACCAACCAAGATCCATGCTACACTCGATAATGAAAGAGGAGCAAGAAGAAGCCTCTAGCACAGAGACATACCAGCAGGAGAGGAGGAGAAAGAGCCTGAAGACACATAACTAACCCCTGCCTCCAACAAAAAAGCAATAAACCCAGACAATAAGTACAACAGATAGAAAGGAACCATGCAAATCGAAGGGGGACAGAATCGCCAATAGAGCCATCTCAACCTCCACGCATAAAGCCACAAGATACCCAACAGTAAGCTCATTTCAAGAAGACTAGGTATCAAACAACACCAAACCCAGGAAAAGAACTCCACACGTGGAGGAACGTGGAGCCTAGAGAACCTAATCCACGCATCCCTCACCCACCATCAAGATTCCACCCTACAAGAAACTCACGATTTAAGCTCATAAACAATGATCATCTTTTTTAGTATAGCCTAAAATAGGCGGTGGAGCAAGAACCCAAAAATCCACACTGGCTCTTCACTAAATAAAACCCAAGAGCCATAGAACAACGAAGCCACCAAAACACAACCCTAAAATTTTTTTATGGTCTCCTTGTCCTAGGGAAAAGGGAAATGGTAGAAAAGGAGGAGTGGGGAGCTTAGACCTAAGCTCATAGTATCTCTGGTTTGAGCTCCAGGAAGAAAACTGAAGAGATTACTTAAAAAAGAAGGAATGAAACTTCTAGAGAGAGGAGACATCTTCTCTCTCTATACAAAAATTAAATTTAGAAGTGTTCTATTAAAGACATCAAATCCAAAATTGTCTACTTCACTTATGACTTAGAAAAACATAATGATTTTGATTGTACAGCTAGTTCAAGCGCACACTTTACGTTCGAACTAGAAGACTTCGTATGTGAAGTGGAAGTATTCAAAGGTGACCTTGAAGTATTTAATGGTGCAATTTTGTACACTCATAGGATCCTCGTCGAGGTCGGTCTTGAAGCCTCCGCTTAACATAGATTAATAATAGTAATGCATATGTTTCCATTAGTCAAAAAACAAACATTCAATTCAGACTTAATGGTTGAATTATGCACTTGAAACATCAAGGTCGCACTTGCTGACTTTAACGTCATACTCCAAGATTCTAGTGTCCCTGTTCAAGTTCTATCTTCAAGTGTTTGTGTGACAACCATATAATAAAAATGGTTAACAATGTGATCTTCACAATTAAAAACGTTGTCTTATTGTAGATTTTATACATTACGTAGTTAGGCGAAATGAATCCAACTTTTAAATGGCTGTGTATAACGCACCATTAAAGGCTTTATGTCCCTGTTCAACGCTTCAAGCTCACATTTTACTGGCTTCAAGATCACTTTTGAAGACTTCTAGTTCGACCTCAAACTCTTTGAGTTCAGTCTTAAAGTTTTCACATAACCTAGTTATATGATCAAATGGTTACATATTTGTTTATGATAAGTGAAGATGTCTTCAATTGTACACTTGAAGACATCAAGGTTACACCCGATAACTTGAAGGTCATACTCCAAGACCCTAGAAGAATCTCTTGAAGACGTCATGTTCACATTCGAGTACATAAAAATGAATCACTTATGACTTCAACGTCACCCTTGAAGACTTTTAGTTCAAATTAAAAGTCTTCTAGTTAGGACATGAAGTATTCGTGTAACCTAGCTGTATAAATAAAATGAAGTGAGTATAATAATATACTCAACAAGTAAAATAGTACATACATAATGTACTGACCAACTTCTGTTAGAGCTCACCACCACATCCGTCGGCACGATTTGTTAGTTTGTAAGGTACATACAAGTGATCTTTCTCATGACTACCATTATGCACCTTCAAAAAGATGGAACCAGATAGAAATATGCCCTCCCACTAAACTAATTAGAACACATTCACAGATTAGCTCCCGAAGGATGAGGTAACACATAAACATTTTCTGAAAGACAAGGCAACCAAAATAGAGTTGGTGGGTACAACGTGTCTCTAACGGCATACAATATTTTACGTTACGTGATTATACAATAGTCTTCATATCTTATATCACATTTCTTTACCAAGTTTCAGAATCATATAACATATTATCATTTGTAATAAAGTATAGCAGCATAACTAATACATCATAAAATAATAACCAAACAAGAGAAAAAGATAAGAATTTATTCTACGATTTTCAAACCCAGCAAGCAAATAGCCAGTTATATATGTATGATTTCAGTTACCTGATCTCCTGCTAAAGATATTACAAAACTGAAACTCCTAAAATAAATAGCACTATTCTACTCAGTACAATATGGCATATAAAAATGGAAACTAACACTAAGCTCTGATTTGGTAAAAAACTAACACAACTTAAACTAGGTTTTCTTAAAAATTCTAAATTTTTTACGGGCTGACTTTAGATGTACCAGGGCTTCAGATATTTAATTTCGTAATATTCTAAGATAGATTGATTGTCAAAAATGTGAAAACTATTTCGCCATAGAAAACTGTTTTTTAAGTACCGCAGTAAAATTCAAAAAATGTTTCAGTAAAGAACTCTTGTCAAAAAATTCTGAAATTTGACAAAGTTACTAAAGATACTCTATAAATATTACTGCAAAATTTATAGACCAAACCGAGTTGATCTCAGTATGAAAATAATCCTTAATTTGGATATTAAAAAATTTGGTTTCCCGTGTACGAAACAAAAACTTAAAAAATATTATATAAAATCACAGAGATCAACTTTTAACCTAATTTTTCTACGATATGTGTTTCCGTATGTAAAAACATTTCAGATTCAAAATTTTTTGTTTGGTTTCAAATCATTAAGTCGTTCTCACTATGTAAAGAAAATCCAAAAAAATTCAGATTTTATGAAAAATCAGTTTTTATCTTAAACGTTTCTTTCTTATTCGAAAACATTCATGGAACAGAAATGATCATTATATGGGTGTTAAATCTTAATATTATTTAGAACTATACATTAAAACGTGTGGAACAAAACTATATTAATTATGTTGGAAGAAAACAAGGATAACATGAGTTTACCAAAAATGCGATCCGAAAAACTACGTCCATGTCTCGTGCCTTAACCATCGCTGCCTAGAGCTCAAACCTTCTTAGATAATAGGTCTCTTGGATGTGAACCAAACTATGAGATTGTCGTGCAAGGAGGTGTTGCATGAGAGTGCCAAAAGATCTAAGCTTAGTCAAATTTATCTCATTGGGCCTAAACATATCCCAACGGGTCTTTTCAACTCCGCATGACACTAAAATTACATAAAATGACCACTACACTCTAAATTTTTATCTAAAATGTGTATTGAGTATTAAAAGGCAGGTTGACAACACGCTATGCCCAAAATATCCATGTTTAGCTAATTTCATCTCATTTTACGTATTTGTGTCATGTATTTAGAGTATTTATATTGTATGTTTAATATATTTATGTTATACATATAGTATATTATAAATTAAATGAGATTCGATATTGTTATATTCTATTCTCATATTTTTGTTAGTAATATAGTTACATTCTATACTTAGTATATTAACTTGATTATCTTCTTAAATGTGACACAAAAATTAAATACAATTATTACTTTTTTTTTCTTAATTCCTATTTTCATTTTTTGGGTGAGATATTATTGATGATCTTCTTCTTAAATGTGACACAAAAATTAAATACAATATACGCAAAATTAAGTGTCGAATGGGACCCACGAAATCTCTATTCTTCTCCTTCCAACAAGCAGTCAGCCACACAGCAGCTACGTTTCACTGTTTTGTAAAATAACGTTTCATTTATTTGATTCTCAAATATATATTATTGTTGTAGGCTTAAAATATAAATTCGCTAGTCGAAGGAGTCAAACATAGTGACTTTATTAAAAATATAAATGCTATATTTGTCCCTTCCTTTCCTATAACTACTAATAAATATTAGTATAACGTTAATGAATTATTATTACCGAATTAAGGATCCCATAATGAATCATTTTGAATATTCTCCCACTCATTCTCTTCCACGACATCACTAGTACTGAACCTCATAGACTGATGATCATCCCACATAAAAGCCTCTGGCATTTGCATCCACATTTTAGGCGAGTCTAATGGCGACTCATTAATGGCCTGAATTTGGCTTGGCGATAGTCTGACCGTGACCGGAGCCGAGCTGCTGGAACCGCCCAACTCACCCGCTTGCGTAGGCGTTCTTAGCCTCAACGCCGCCTCATGAGCCGCCACCCGTATGTCTTCTGCATGGGAGCTTGCTGGACGTGGCATGCCACCATTGGCCAATTCAGGAAAGTTAAGATGTGCTTCACGTCCACGGAAACGTAATGCTGCAACGTCATAGGCAGCCGCCGCCATCTCCGGTGTCTCGAAGCTTCCTAACCATATTCGGTTCTTCGTTCCCGGTTCGCGGATTTCCGACACCCATTTTCCCCATTTTCTCTTGCGCACCCCTCTATAGCGAGAAGGCCCGAAACTCGCAGCACCGTGATAGCTGGCACCACTATTTGGCTCCTCTGCCATACGTATGTATATCTAATGAGTTACTTCTAAGTACAATGCGAATCCAAATTGTGGTACCAATTAATAAAAGAAATATGTAAAAGATAATCTGTTTAATCCAAGTTGGATGTATTTATAGTATTTGGTTAACATGAGTACGGGACAAAGTGAGCTTCCGAGTAGTTGCACTGAGGGGGAGTAAAATTTGTTCATACTAGTTGACAAATAAATATATTGATATCCCTTTAAAGATTTAATAAGATAGTAGTTCTTAAAAATTTTATTGGTAAAAAAAACATAAGAGAGAATTTTTAGGATTAGTTGGGTGGCAAGCGGCCATGTGTATGAAAATTGAGTCGTAAATATGGTAAAAGGAAAACTAGTGTGGGAGGAAATGATGAAGGAAAAATGGAGGAAGAAAATTATGGACATTTTCCTGTTCGGAACGCGGCTTTGGAGTCAGGTGGGCAAATTTCTTGGACCCACAATTTTTTTATCAGCAGATATCTATAACAATATGAAAGATGTCATGCATTTAGATACTAAGTAATGATCGATGTTTTTTTTTCTTTTTTGGGTAAAGAATTAGTCTATTTAGAATGAATTGATCATTGAACTAAAGCTCTTCTGTGGATGTCTCAAAGGTTTATTTTTCATCGTAAAGGTGATGCCATCCAGCATAGGATAAGAATAAAATGCTAAACAGAGGTAATCCTTATTAGATTATTGAGATTGTAAATTTGACGGGTGGACTTTCGTGTGGAGGTAAAAATGAAATCAGAAAAGGTGTGTACTAAATTTTAATTTGGGTGAAGACGGTGTTAAAATCCACGTGTATCCTAAAAGTATCCTATTAGAGGTTAAATTAATTTGGGGTCATATTTAGGGGTATTAAGCAAATAATTTTGAAGAAAACTCAAATGAGTAAATAATTTGTACAAATTTTAAATTCTAGATAAAATAAAATCAAATTAAAAATTTGTAGTATTTAGAGCACCCGGCCACCTCCCTTTACAAGAAGGAACAAAAATGATTATAAATATATAACTCATATACCTTGGACAGAAGCAAAAAAGAGCAAAATGAGTAAATAAAGATGTTTCTCAAAACTTAAACTATTGAACTCTTCTTAACATAGTATATTGGTTTAAAGTAGTTCATCTTCATTGCATTAATGAATAGTTAGCACATAACAATAAATTTATATTCATAATTTTAAATTTTAGTGTTAGATTCATTATCTGGTTATGTATTAGAAAAAAATATTAATAAAAATTCATTAATGTATCTTAGGTTGTTTCAATGATAAAGTAAAAAATAATTAAGTGTCATTGAATTTATTAAATAATAAATAAAATGAAAGTTGTATCCTGTCATATATATACAAAAATAATGACTATTTGGTCAATCAAATTAATTTTTTCCTCTTAGACCCAATTATATATACTAGCTAGTTCTGGAAAAAGTTTGGGTTAGTCCTTCCAAATGATGTTTTAAACTGAATATAGATAGAGCGACTAAAATGGTAGTGTGGAGCTGTCAGCCTTATTCCGAAACATTTTAGCACTGTGTTCAGTGCTTTCTCAAAATATTTAGACAATTCATTTGCAGTTAGCTTTGATTATCGAGGCCTTAGCATTGCGTGAAAGATTATTGCAGGCGTTTGACATTGGCCTTGCCAACTCTATTGTTAAATATGATTCTCTTGAACTTACTTAAGTTTTTCCGTCAAATTAAATGATTTACATTAGTTTGATTCTATTTTAGTAGTGCATAAAGAGTACATGCGACTATTGCATCTCCTCTAACATAAGCACACACTCTTTAATCAAGGAATGGAGATACCCATAGATTGGCTCGGTTTAGCCTTTCAATTGATGATCTTGTAGTTTGGAGGGTTTCTCCTTCTCAAATTATAGATATTTTAGTCCCTGAATTTATTTAGCTTTGCTAGTTGGGAAAATATGTTATGATATGATGGATATGAAAAATGTGACTGCATGTGAAAGATAAATAAAGTGAGTCTTTGTAACTAAACTTTATATTCTCATATTTAACAATAGAGAAAAAGATATGTTATGATATGATTAAAACCCTCAATCCTTCGTTGTCACCTATTCTGTGCAGAATCGGTTTAAAATCTCTTGGCCATATATTGATTATTCTCTTAGGCATCTGATTATGGTTCCAATTTAGTTTGAGATGGGATATATTTAGTCAGTTTTATAAATTTATAGAATACTCTGTTGGTTTGTTTGCTGCCTTAACCACAAAATCGATGGCAATTCATGCCTTAACCAAAACTTTGGTGTTTGCAGATTGTTTTTTATATTTTTTTTTGTTTCTCTCTGGTGGGTTTTAGTGGAAATTTTGTTCTTTTCATATTTGGTTTTAAAGAGAAGGCTTTGTTTTTTACTCAACCTTTTCTTTTTCTTTTGCTTTTTTTAATTTTTCTTGGGGGATTAAGAGGATGATGCATCGAATTTGGACTACATCATGAAAAGAAGTCTCTCTGTTTTTTATGGGACCTCAAATGCTAATTTCAATGCTTTAAAAGCCAAAACAGACATACAAACAAAGCAAACAAAATGGTGTAAGTTGGGAGACCCTTTTTTTTGTTACTTTGATAAACACAACCCTTGTTGGTTTCCATGAGACTCATCACGTAAGAAGAAGCTTCAGCTTCAGAATCTATACCTCCTTAATTGAATTACGTCCAAAATTAATTACAGCTAATAAAACTCACTGCCAAATTACCTACAAGGAAGAAGAAAAAGACAATTTTACCATTTGACCAATCATCCTAGAAGTCTTTCACTCCAAATATACCAGTAAAAAGCTAATGGGATATAGCCAAGATATAAAGTATAACACTTTTGTACTGAAACACCTTCCCTGAAACACCTTCCCACCTACTGAGGCTGCATTAGATGCGGACCTATCATGTGCCATGAGCTAAATATAATACTGATGGACACAACATAACACAAAGACATTTTAACGATCAGAAGAAAAATATGTCAACAGAACCCTTCTATTTATAACTATTTTCTTTTATTATACATTTGAATCATCTTTGTTTTTTATTTCTGTTTCTCTCTTAATTAACTTTGTTTTTTAATCTCTTTAATTTAGGAATATTTTGTTGAGAGTTTCTCTAAATAGTTCTCTAAATTGTCCATTTTTGTCACTCTGTAAATTAAATAACTATTTAGAGAAACTCTCAACAAAATATCCCTAAATTAAAGAGATTAAAATACAAAGTTAATTAAGAGGGAAACGGAAATAAAAAAACAAAGATGATTCAAGTGCATAATAAAAGAAAATAGTTATAAATAGAAGGGTTCTGTTCACATATTTTTCTTCTGATTATTAAAATGACTTTATGTTATGTTGTGTCCATCAGTATTATATTTAGCTTATGGCGCATGATAGGTCCGCATCTAATGAAGCCTCAGTAGGTATGAAGGTGTTTCAGTACAAAAGCCTAATAGATTGTCCATAGTATATTGATGATATTTCACAATTTATGAGTGTGGTAAGTAATTATCTCAATGGAGAGGGGAAAACTCGTTGTCCATGTAAAAAATGTCTTAATTCAAGACAATTGTCTTCAATAGAAGTTAAAATGAATTTGTGCCAATATGGAATGGCATTAAGCTATGATCGTTGGGTGTTTCATGGTGAAGAAATACAAAGATATCACCATTCACCAAATATGTAGATGAATAATACTACATCTCACCTTGGTGGTGATGATGATGTTGATGATGGTGATGAGTTGAGAGAAATGTTAGATAACTAACAAGTGTGGTTTTGTTGGGATAGAGACGAATGGTGAACAAGTTGGAGAAGATAATATTGATAGAATAAAGCTAAATATAGAAAAGTTAGACATATATAGTGATTTGTTTAGTGAGGCCGAAGAAGAACTTTATCCCGGTTGTCAAAAGTATACTTCACTATCTTTGAGTATGAAGTTGATGCATGTCAAAGTGCTTAATCATTGGAGCAATAATTCATTTGGCCAATTATTTGAAGTTTTAAATGGTTCTCATCCAGTAGACTAAAAAATTCCCACCTAATATTATGAAGCCAAAAAAAAATTAAGAGCTTTAGGGTTGGGATATGACACCATTCATTCTTAAAAATATGATTGTGCTTTATTATGGAAAGAGAATGAAGGAAAAGACAAATGTCCTGAATGTGGTGAACCAAGATATAAAATTGATGATGGGAAGGGTAAGAAAGTTCCCCAAAAAGTTTTGCACCACTTTCCTGTTATACCCAGACTTTAAAGATTGTTCAAGTCAAAATACACATTGTCTGATATGAGATGGCACAAGGAGAAACGTGTCAGCGTTGAAGGTGTATTGAAGCATCCTGCTGATTCAGAAAATTGGAAGGATTTTGATAAACAATATAGTTGGTTTGCAGAAAATGCTCGAAATATGAGATTAGGACTTGTACGGATGGGTTTAATCCATTCAGAAATATGAGCAACTCATATAGCATGTGGCCAGTCATATTAGTACCTTATAACTTTCCTCCATGGAAGTGTATGAAAGAACCGTTCTTTATTATGGCGCTACTATTCTGGTCCACGATCACCCGGTAAAGATATTGATGTGTGTTTGTAGCCATTGATAGATGAGTTAAAACAATTTTGGGATGGGGTGCAAGCATTTGATGTCATTTCTGGGCAATCTTTTAATGCATGTTGCTATGTTGTGGACAATTAATGACTTTCCAACATATGGAGATTTGTCTGGTTAGAGTATAAAAGGTACTTGGCATGTTCTGTTTGCAACGAAGATGCATCTTCGTTGAGGTTGCAAAGTAAAATATGTTACATGGGACATCGACGATATTTGCCTGGTGATCATATGTGGCGTGAGGAGTAGATTGCATGACGGTAAACTAGAGTTTTGATGCACCAAGAAAGTTGACAGGAGAAGATATATTGAGGTAGTTAGATCAAATTCAATTTTTCAAGTTTGGCAAAAACCCAAATAAGTTAGAGAAAAAAAGAAAACGTCCTTTAGATGGCCTTAATTGGACTAAGAAAAGTGTGTTTTTCCAACTTCCATATTGGTCTAAATTGAAAGTTAACACAAATTGGATGTCATGCATATTGAGAAAAATATTTGCGATAATATATCAGGTACATTGTTGAATATAGAAGGCGAATCAAAAGACACTTACAAAGCTCTATTGGACCTAGCTGACATGAATATAAGAAAAGAACTACACCTTGAACTGAAAGGGAACAAATATTTTAAACCACTGCGTGTTATACATTGACAGTAGAGGAGAGAAGAAAGTTTGGTGGTTCCTTAAAGTCAATGAAGTTTCTAGATGGCTTCACAGCAAACATATCACGATGTATCAACCAAGCTGAGGGTAAGTTTTTGGGATTGAAAAGTCATGATTGTCATGTTTTACTGCAAAGACTTTTACCAGTTGGGATTCATGGTTTATTGGGTAAGGATGTGTGCACTGGTTTGGTTGAGTTGCCTAACTACTTCAAAAGAATTATGCTTGAAAACACTGAACACTAAGGACTTGGATATTCTTAGAGATGGAATAAGTTTGATCCTGTGTAAGTTAGAAAGGATATTTCCCCTAGCTTTCTTTGATGTTATGGTACAATTGGCAGTTCATTTACCATAAGAAGCGAAATTGTGTGGTCCTGTTGATTACAGTTGGATGTACCCAATTGAAAGATATATCTCTTAACTTTTCCTTTACCTACACATCAAATATTTTGTGCACAATGTAATTGTTGTCATATGACAGGAGTTTGCATACAATTAAATAATATATTACAAACAAAGTTCATCTAGAGGGTTTGATTGTAGAAGCCTACATTGTTAGTGAGTTGTTGACTTTTTGCTGATTGTATCTCTGTGACGTTGAAACCAAATTCACGCAGAATGAGAGGAATGATGATGAGTACTTTGACAAATTAAATGTGGGATAAGTAGCTGTCTTCACTCAACGATCTCGTCCAATTGGTGGTAAGAAAATAGTTAAGCTTTCTAAATGAGAATTAGAGATTACCCAATGGTATGTGTTGAATAATTGCGATTAGCTACAACCTTAGTGTAAGTATATCAATAACATTATTAAGTCTAATTTTCAATGGTTATTTTTTATGTCAAAAATCATTAAAATAAAATTATTAATATGTGCACAGAGCAGATGAGAGAATTAAACAGAGTTAGTCGAGTTGACTTAAGCTCAAGACATCGAAACCAATTTCCTGAATGGTTCAAAAATCGAGTATGTATATATATTTGACTAAATATATATATCATTAAAATTGGTACAGAAGTTACTAATACTTTTTTATTTTTATTAGATCATTGAGTTACGCCGTCAGGGGTCATTAGAAGCCATGCATGATTTATATGCTTTAGCATTTGGTCCAGATAATCGTGTCAGGTCATATTCTGGTTGTATTTTCAATGACATTCGATACCATAATATAGATCGTGATCATTACCAGACAACCCAAAATAGTGGCTTAGTAGTTCCAGGAGAACATGATGGAGAAGAGACTGAATTTTTTGGTAGGTTAAAAGAAGTGATTGAGATACAGTATGTATGAGAAAGAAAAGTTATATTTTTTAAATGTGAACGGTTTGACACAATTGCAAAAAGAAATAGAGTGAAGAGATATCTTAGTTTCACTTGTATAAATGTGAGCCAAACTTGGTATGAAAATGAGCATTTTATTCACATCAAGCGCAACAAGTCTTTTATGTTGATGATTGTAAATTTGGAGTCAATTAGAAAGTGGTGCAAAAGGTTCAACATAGACATTTGTGGGATGTTCCTAAGATAGAACAAGAGATAGAACAAGATGAAATCATAGGGCCTACTGAAATAACTTTTCCATCTATCGATTTAGATGAGTAAGAAATATTGCAATTTCACAGGCATGGTGGAGTGTAACCTTCTGAAATAGATGCAAATGTTATTGGAGTAGGAGATAGTTATATTGAAGATATTGATTTTATTGATGATGATGACGATGAAGATGACACTTCGATTAATTATGATGATGATTCAAATGATATTATACCAAGTGATGATGATATATATTGAATTTTAAAGTAACGATGAGCCTATTAGGTTAAAATATTCATTCATTTCTTCTTAAATTTACTTTAATTTATTTTGTAAGCAATAACTTGTTTATGATATTCTTTCATGACATTTATCTTTATGCAGGTTAATGTCTCCCGGAAGAAATAGTCCTCTGCCAAATCTAGATCCTACTGTAGGATCTTCTACTGATGATGATGGTTCCCAAACATGTATATACACTTTGTAATAGTTCTTATTATAATGGTTTCTCATTCTTTGTTTTGTTGTAGGGGCTTCATCTTCTTTGCGTGTGAGAAGGGTTTGCGGGCCAACAAGAGGGATTGAGTTGGAGAGGTTAGTGAACCAGTTCAGAAAATTACTAATCGATACTCCTCCTCCCAGTGATGTTAGACTTTTTGGAAAGTGAACCGTCTAATTCAACCTTGAGATTGATACCGTCGTACGATAATTCATACCACTTCGATATGAGGGTTGGTCTGATGTGCCTGAATAATTCATGGCAGTTATAATTGATAGGCTACAGGTAATAATGATACATCTATTCATTGTTATATTTTCTTTATTGCGTGACTAGTAGTAATAGATTATTGCAGGTCTACTTTAGTTTTGAATCGACCAGTAATGTTGTGATCGATTAGATTAAATTTGAAGCAACGAACACATACAAGGGATACAAGTACACATTACATAGACATTATAAAAAAATATAAAGATCCAATAATAGCACGACGACATCCTTATAAGGGTGTATCACAGGATGATTAGGATTGGTTATGTACAGTTTGGGAGACGGAGAAATTTGAGGTAATTCCTATTATCAAAGCTTATTTATTGCATTTTGATTATTTGACTAATTATTTCAATCATAAACTCATTTATTATAGGCACGCTCAAAAACCAATTCTCAAAACCATCAAAAACTTCCATACAATTATAATGGAGGGAATGTATCTTTTCTTGATCATCGATTTCGTCAGGTGAATCAAAATATTCTTTTAGTACTCATAATAACATTTAGTATATAATAATTAACGACTCAACTTTTGTTGCATTTTGGATAGGAAGCTTCAACTGGGGTATCACCTACTCGATATGAAATATTTTATAACACGCATTTCAGTGCTATAAAAGGTTGGGGCCACGAAAGATATGTGAGTAACCCCTCAAAAATATTTTTTGATTGATGCTAATTGTCTTGATAATAGTATTAATTGCAATGTGTGTATCGGTGTTGGGGGTTATCACCTTGTATCTGAACGTGCTAGTTAATTTTTAAATATTTTATGAATTGATGCTCCTTGTCTAAAGATAATAGTGTTAGTTTCAATGTGGATGCGGGGAGGGGGTGGCTTATCACATTGTATGTGAGCGTGTTAGATGATTTTTTAATATTTTCTGAATTGATGCTCCTTGTCTAAAGATGATAGTGTTAGCTTCAATGTAAATGTGGGTGTGTGGGGGAAGGGGGGCTTATCACTTTTTATCTGAACTTGTTAGATGATTTTTGAATATTTTGTGATAAATGTTCATTGTCTTGATAATATTGTTAATTTCAAATGTGTGTGTGTGTGTGTGGGTAGGGGGTGGGGGTTTATCACTTTGTATAAAAGTGTGTTAGATGATTTTTGAATACTTTCTGAATTGTTGCTCCTTGTCTAAAGACAATAGTGTTAGTTTCAATGTGTGTGGTAGGGGGGAGGGGTTATTACTTTGTATTTGAGTGTATTAGACAATTTTTGAATAGTTTCTGAATTGATGCTCCTTGTCTTAAAGATAATAATGTTAGTTTCAATGTGTGTGGGGGTGGGGGGTGGGGGGGCTTATCACTTTGTATATGAGCGTGTTAGATGATTTTTGAATATTTTCTGAATTGATGCTCCTTGTCTAAAGGTAATAGTGTTAGTATTAGTGTGGGTGTGGGCGTGGGTGTTGGGGGGCTTATCACCTTGTATCTGAGCATGCTTGATGATGTTTGAATACTTTCTGATTAATACTCATTGTCTAAAGATAATAGTGTTAGTTGTAATTTAAAGCTTGGCTCATTGTGATGTTACACAGGAACGTGAGTGTGCTTTACAGAATGAGTATATCGCTGAGGATGTCATATCTCGCTCTAAAGAATAGATAGTTGAAAAAGTCCTCGGGCGAAATAAAGGACTTGGACATGAAGCCCCGCCGTCATCTTCCAAGAAAAAGAGTTGAGTTGGAGTTGAAAATATCGAATTAAAGAAACAAATCAAGTCGATGGAGAGCCAACTACAAAGCTTACTCGCTTCGGCTCGTCAAAACAATTTCCACCTCCTGACGATGACTCAACAACATAAACATGAGCTTTAAAATATTTGTTAAGCTTTGTAGCTGTAACATCAAGCTTTAAATACACTTTTTTTTTATTTTTCTTTGGATACAATTGTGAACTAAATTCTGTAATGAATTTTGATTCGAATATTTTGTAGCGAACTATTATATTAATGATTAATATATGTATTTCTTAGAAAAATATCGGGTTTGATAAATTTTCTAATGATACTAATTGTAATTATAGGTGATATTAAATGTTATTACAACATTTTGAAATGTAAAATTTGGTTGCCAAAAATATTTCGCGACAAAAAATTGGTGGCAAAAGGTTTTTGCGACGAAACTTTTTTTATCGCAAAAGCTTTTGTGACGAAAAGAAATATTGGTCGCAAAAATGTTTTTGCGACCGATTTTTTTTGGATTGCGAAAACCCTTTGACTACTAACTTTTATTTTCGTTGCGAAAACTTTTTGCGACCAGTTTTATTTTGGTCGCGAAAACCCTTTGGCGACCAACTTTTATTTTCATCGCGAAAGGCTAAAACGACGAGTTTATTATTTTATCGCGAAAGACTTTTTCTGACGAAGCGAAAGCGACAAAATTCACGACAAACAACCTTCCGCTACAAAATTTTGGGGTTTTAACGACCAAAATGTTGATCGCTAAAACCCTTGTTTCTTGTAATGGCACTGCTGCTTACACGGAGGAGTCTCCCAAGATATAACATTGCTTTGCAGAACTATTATAGCAACAGCTAAACTTACACTAATGAATCAAAATTTGACATCACTCTCCACTGAATTGGAGGAGAAAGCAGAGGATAACTCAACGATTTTCGGTAGAGTTTCAGTACAGATTTTGGGATTGGAATTCTCATTTTCAGTTATGTTTGGTGGTTTAAATAGTTTTTGTATGTGTGCTTCTGGTAGGGTGGCATCCCGTGATTCTGACCATCAAGAATCGTACGTTAGATCTTTGTGCTGCAGATGTTCGCTCCAGTTCACGCCTATTGGTCAAAAATTTATTTGCAGACACCAATCTTAGCCTTCCAAGAGCTATTTTGGATGACGACAGCTAGTCATATACTCATTGAATGTTTCAACCACACACATGTCATACATTAGTGATAATCCATGATACAATCATATTTTCTCGTGGAACACATGCATGAAACTTATTCCTATGTGTTAGCTCATTATCATACATTTTCAACACTAATATGTGAGAATGTTGGTCGACTTACATAGTTAAATCATTTGTTCACCATATGATTATCTAAGTTCGAGATACAATATCTTCAATCTACAATTTATTACTTTGTTGAAAAAGTCACTAAGCCAATGAGAAAATTAGGGGGTAGTGTGTTTTTATAGCTTGGTAAAATATCATATGCCACTTCTAATTTTGCTGCTAAAATGTCAATACATCATAATGTACTAACTGTTTGGTAAACTGAATTCTTAAAATGTTTAAATTGTAGAATCCTAGTCCAATTGTTTTCTTATTTATAGTGCTTGAGATTTGAATCAATCCATAATTATTAAAATTAGGCACTTAATTTATTATAGTTTATATTAATATCTTATAATATGAACTAGCATGAAATCGACTCGAGAAGTAAAAGAACATTAGTGTCGTTTATCCGAATCTAATTTATTATTGATGAAGCCTCTGTTCTTCTACCCTTAGAACATAGTTGAACAGAGGAAGGAGGATTTCCGTGAGCTTCCTTGCATCTCATGCACGTTGTATGTCGGTCTTGTCTTTTCCACGCTGGACAGCCACTGTGCACCCTTTTATAGCGTCATCTCTCCTCTTTAGCCACGTCAGTCCACTCATGCGTCAATGATTATCTTAACCATTTTTTATTCTCTTTTCTCTCTCTACTACTAGGATTATTCCCTTTGTACAGTTGTAACTTTTGATTTGCATTCTTTGGTTATAGGAGCTAAGAGCTCATTTTGTGTAAGTGTGATTTTCACTACTAAATAATATTAAGAAAACATTCTCCAAGCATTTCTCTTTAAATTCAACTTGGTATCAGAGCAAAACAGGTTGCTCATCACCATGAATTCAAAATGTCAAGCTCATTGGCAACAATCAAACAAACGTTGCCACTAAAAATGTCCCTGCAGCAGTGGATCCAAACACAAATTAGGCATAAGTAGGTAATCCTCCGCTTGCTTCCCTTCCTAGTATCCTTCCTAATAACTTGATTACAGTATCCATATGCCTTGATAGAAATAATTGTGTTTTAGAAATTTCAAATCCTGTCAATTATACACTTGAACAAACTTCACCTCCTAGTCTAAACCCTGTACCCTTCAGCTGCGTTTTCAGTTACAAATCGTTAAAAAGGGAGCCATGAGTATTAATGATTATCTACTCAAGATTAAAGCAATTACAGATAGTTTGTCTGCTTCAGGTTAGAATATCAATGATGAAGACTTACTCCTTTTATTCTTGGAGGACTTGGGAGTGAGTATGACCCTGTGGTCATTAACCTAACCTCTAGGTATGAGTCTGTCACCACTCAAGAGACTCAATACCTTCTTCAGAGCCAAGAGCTCAGGATTGAGCAACTCAACACGTAAAACAGTGTTGAAATCACGAATCCATATGCCAATCTAGCCAACTTTTCCAGAAATTACCCAAAAAACACAAACTCATCCAATTTTTCCCAAAACAGAAACCAATCCCCCAACATCAGAGGAGGAAGAAATGGAAGGGGAAGAGGTGACATAAATGGCTCAAGACCAGTTTGTCAAATTTGTAGGAAAATTGAACACTCTTCTTTCAACTGTTACAACACATTTGACTATGATTTCCAGCCTGCCACACCAATCACAATCCACAGTTCTCCCAAGGCAGCTTCAACAACTTTACTACTGCTCAACAAAACAGGCTAGCAGCATTCATGGCCTCCTCCTCTCCTTTTGATGATGCGAACTAGTATTTAGACAGTGGAACCACCAACCACAAAACCAATGATCTCGGCAACATGTTCCTTAAGTCAGACGAAAAAGGGCAAAGGCAAATTGGTTGTTGGCAGTGGTGAATTACTACCCATTACTCATATTGGACAATCTGTCTTAAACACCAAAAACAAATTCATTAAACTGACACTTGATCAAATCTTATGTGTGCCTGCATCTACCAAAAACTAACTCAATGTCTCTAAGATTACTAATGATAATGAGATTACTGTTAAGTTTGACATTTACAATTTTTTGAAGGACAAGAATTTGAGGGAGGTCCTTCTGTAGGGGATGCTTAAGGATGGAATTAACTATTTTCTACTGCCCAACCACACGAGAAACACTTATTTGATGCACAATCTATCTTGGTTTTTGCTTTCTGTTTACTAGCTAGTTTTAAGCATGAAAATGATGTCAACTTGTGGCATCTTAGATTAGGTCACCCTCCTTTTCTATTTTACATAGCTTTTCAAGGTATGTAAACTTGAAGTTTAATACAAAATGCTTCATGTTTTGTGATCACTGTCCAATTAGTATGCTCCATCAATATCATTTTCCCTCCTCCCTCACTCAAACTAAAACAAATTTTGAACTTATACATTCAGATGTGTGGGGTCTTGTCCCCATTTTAGGCTAAAATGGATTTATATACTACATCACCTTTGTTGATCATTATAGCAAGTTCACATGAATCTTCCCACTAAAGCTAAAATCTGAAGTTAAAACTGTTTTTCTTCACTTTCTCAACTATGTTAACAGATAATTCACAACCAAGTTTAATGTCTACAAAGTGACTGGGGTGGAGGGTTTCGAAGCTTAACACCTCTTTTAAAATACTTAGGCATCATGTTTAGGCCCCCATGCCCACATACACACCAACAAAATGGTAGTGTTGAAAGAAAACATCGTGACATTACTAAAAAAGGCCTAACCTTAATGTATCATGTTTAACTACCCCTTAGTTACTGGTGGGAAGCCTTCTTTACATTAACCTATCTTAAAAACTATTTTCCCACCCCTGTCCTACACCATAAAACCCCATTTGAGCTTATGTTTCATCACAAAACTTATTACTCTCTCCTCAAAGTCTTTGGCTGCACATGTTTTCCTTTATTTAGACCTTACTCAAAGAAAATGTTCAACTTTCATTCTGTTAAATGTATGTTTATTGGTTTTAGTGACTCACACAAAGGGTATAAGTGCTTGGATCCAAAAACTAATCGAGTTTAGATCTCTAAAAGTGTGGTATTCAATGAACATGAATTTCCATTCTAGTCTCATTCCACACCTCATACACATTCTCTTACTCCTACTATTGTTCTCCTTCCATTGAATACATTGCATAACTCTTACTCAACAGGTATTAGTCCATCCTTAACAACTTCTACAACAACACCATCACTTCATACTTCTGCCTCAATAATGCTTCAAACGCAAGTAAATCTCACTTATCTCGTCTTTTTGATAGACCACATTGCTTACCTTATGATACTTCTACCTCACGTAATTACCTTATCCCCTTTCAAATTATTTCTTTCCAACAGCCTTCCGCAACTTCCCCATCCCCACCTAGCCCCCAGCACCAACTCCACCATATTGCACATACTTCCACTCATATTTGATCACAAGATCAAAAGGTGGAATATACAAACCCAAACTCATCACTGGAAAACGTTTGACAGATACTAAGGATCCCAAAACTATCAAAGAGGCCTTAGCCGACTTTTTTTGGAGAGCTACCTTGCTTGATGAATATCGAGCTCTCATTAATCAAAACACTTGGACCCTTGTCCCCTACTGTCCATGCATGACAGTTGTTTCCAATAAATGGATGTTTAAGACCAAAATTCACCCCAATGGGACTGTCCACAAGCTCAAAGCTCCCCTTGTTTCCAATGGGTTTCAATAGACCACTACCATAGACTATTTTGATACATACAACCCAATGATTAAGCCATGTATAATCTGTGTAAGTCTCACCTTGGCAGTCTCCAAAGCTGGGATGTGCAACAAGTGGATATAAATAATGCGTTTGTCAACGGTAAGCTTGATGAAGTTGTCTATATATCACAACTCCCTGTCTTTATCAATCAGTCCAAGTCATCCCATATTTTCCTAACCGTAAGTCCTTGTAAGCCTAAGATAAGCCCTTCATGCTTGGTTTGACAAAATGAAATCAACATTGACAATTTGAGGCTTTACAAACTCTGCATCTTACAGTAGCTTGTTCTTCAATTTCATCATAGAGACATCATCTTGGTCTTTATTTACGTGGATGACATTCTCATAATTGGAAGCAATCTAACTTTGGTTCAAGAGCTCATCTATTTACTTAATAAATAGTTTTCTCTTAAAGCTTTGGGTTCTCTTTCTTACTTGCTTGTTGAAGCTTCAAGGAACATATTTTGTTTATGCTCAACAAAAACTAAGTACATGAAAGACCTACTAGCCAGAACCAACATGCTTGATGCAAAGCCATGACCCACTCCAATGTGCCCCTCACAAATTCATCTCTGATGGCATACTTTTCAGTGATCCAGCTTTGTACAGAAGTGTCATTGGATCCCTCTAATACCTAACAATGACTAGGCTTGACATAGCTTTCTCTCTTAATAAGCTTAGTCAATTCATGTCATCTCCAAAAATACCACACTAGAGTGTCTGCAAAAGGGTTCTACATTATCTCAAAGGTGCTCTCTCCTATGACATTCACTTCAAACCTTCCTCGAGACTACATTTGGAAGGTTTTTCAGACACGGATTGGGCCAATTCTGTTGATGCTCACAAGTCTACCAGTGGTTACTGTTTTTATCTTGGTGACAACATCCTCTCTTGGAGTTCTAGGAAACGGTCTGTTGTAGCACGATCCAGTGCCGAGTCTAAATATTGTGCTCTAACTTTTGCCGCCACTAAGGCAATCTAGCTCCAATAATTTCTTTGCGAACTCAAATTGCCATTATCTCAAACCCCTATCATCTTGTGTGACAATCAGAGTGCGGCAGTTTGGCTTCAAATCCTTTCTTCCATTCCAAGACTAAGTATATTAAAGTTGACGTCCACTTTGTTCGTGAGAAGGTCTTGTCTAAAGATCTGGATGTTTGTTATATACATACAAAATCTAAAACTGCTGATATTCTGACTAAAGCTCTACCTCCAGCTAAGTTTACTACTTTCTAAGACAAGCTTAATGTCACATCCACTCCCTCTCGCTTGATGGGGAAGGGGGTATTGATGAAGCATGTGTTCTTCTACCCTAAGAACAGAGCTAACAGAGGAAGAGGATTGTTGTGAGCTTTCATGTTTCTCATGCACGCTGTACATCCGTCTTGTCTTTGCCACCCTGGACTGCCACCGTGCACCATTTTATCACATCATCTCTACTTTTTAGCCACGTCAATCCATTCATGCATCAATGATTATCCTAACTGTTTATGATTCTCTTTTCACTCTCTTCTAACGGGATTATTCCATGTGTGCAGTTGTTATCTTTTGATTTACATTCTTTGGTTATAAGAGCTAAGAAAACCTTCTCCAATATTCTCGCTTAATTAGTCTATCTCAATATAATTGGACATTATATTTAATTAAGCTCGCGTGTATTTTATGACGGTAGACAGAAAAAGTCTAAGTTTCATCATGGTAGAATTAAAAATACGAAGAAACACAAAATATCTTTCGGTCACCATTGTGGCACGTGTTTCATTTTTTTCTGATATTAATATAATATCCAACAGACAACAACCATCATTTGGCTGGGTGATTTCACATAATTATCCTTCCACAGGTCCACATCATGCTCATCAGAAGTTAAAACGCAAACAAATAAGAAAGGCTAATTAATTAAGTCAAGAAATTAAGTGCTCCTAATTTAAATGCTTTGATTTATTTTAAGGGTTTTCATTTAGTTTGATGGATCATGCTAAGTCAAAACAACAGCTGGATCATGCTAAGCTTCAACTATATTAAAGTAAGAAAAAAAGGACAGAAGAAGAGTGCTGATCTAAGCACTTAAAATCTGACTAGAAATTAATTTACAATTTTTTTATTTAATCTAGTTTAGAGAATTTTTATTTTATTTAGATAGAGTAAGCAATTAATTAGAAATTAATTGTAAAGAACATTCCTTAATTTTTTTTAATTCAGTTCATATTATCTATTTCTTTGCGAGTAAGACTTGTTCATTATGTCCCCAAAGATGCAGTATATTAGCTAAAAAATTAAAGGACCGGGAATCATCTGATTTGAGGATGGATAAATTAAATTGTTTCATTTTTTTTTCTTTTGATATACTTTACAATGAACAGTACCACTCTGAGGGTTTAATATGTACTTTATATTTACCAACAAAGAATATTGTAATCATTTTTTAACAACTCACCAAGCTGACTTCACTTAAATTACTACACTGCTTAAAAGAACTGCTCTTTTGATAAATATTTGAGTAATAAATGTATCCATCGTCTATGAGTTCTGCGTAATAATACGAAACTAAATTACAGTGCTGGGAAGCAAATAATTGATTATAATAATATTGAGATGGACAATCATCATTTTCAATCACTGAATGAAGAGCAAAGACCTTTTGTCCTCCGACAACATTAAATATATGTTTACAATAATATAACTTAATTGTTTGGTATTAAATTAAAATCCTAATGGAAGAACAATAATTACACGTACCAAAGATGAACTTCAACTTAAGTGAGGAAAACAGCTGCAACACACATAACAAGAGAGGTTTGTATAGTTATTTTATTTAACTTTCAAGAAAAAAATAGTACAATATGATATGCCTGAAGAAATAGAAATAAAAGTTTTTTACCCTTTGACTCTTTTGTAAGAGGATCTACGGGCATGAAATGAAATCTTTAGATTTTGCTGGCGGCAACTGATAAGAGAAAGATTAGCATCGTACACCTCAGCATTCTATAAGTCAACCATTGCATATCAGCATTCTGACTGTGTACCAGATGCAGCGGAATCTGGAGGGAATTAGGAAGTTAGCTAAGCTATTTGTATGCGGTTTGTAATGGAAAAAATTCACCTTATGTATTTCTTATATTATAATATAAAACTATAGAGTATAAATTAAGAGAGAGAATAAGAGAATAAAAATACCATGATTTACATGAAAAATTTTTAATGGGAAGAAAAACTATGAGGATATTTCGATCGTATTTCATTATAGAAATGATTTAAAAGGCTATTACAAACTGTATAGTCAGCTTGTTTCTCATGAGTGTTGAAGGTTGTTGTCTTTCCTGTTGAAGTTACATCTTGCTTTTATTTATAAGCATTCAATCAGTTACATAGAATCTGATACAGTTTATCTAATTCTATCTGAAAATAGAATATTCCCTAAGATCTAGTTTATCAACATTAACAACTTAGTAAATCTTGACTGTCTGATTAATCCAATTGTTTTGATTAGTTTTTCTTTAGATTGCCAAGTCGGCAGTCCATGTACGTTCGTCTGGTTGATCTGTTCTCCATAACCGCCTAGTTGATCATACAATTCTCGCTCTGACTTCTCTTCGATGGAGTCTTCGGTCTAGATCTTACCACGTGTCATGATAATTTTTGTCTGTTCATTGGCCCCCGTTACGCTCGACAAAATTTCATTCGTTGATGTGTACTGATCATTTTTTCTTGTTCTGACGTTATGTATGCATTTTTATGCTCTTACGTGCTTCCTGAAAACATGCGACGTTATTTTTCCATGTAACATTTCAATTGTCCGTTGTCAGTGGTGGTTTCTCCTTTTTTTTTCTACCATTACATTTTTCTGTTCCTGTTCACAAATGCTTTGCAGTCATCAAGCAATTTTTTTATCAGTTTGCTGTCGATGATGATTACTTCTTCTTCATTTGCTGTAATGTCTTTTTGTTCCTTTCGTACGATAAGATCTGTGACAAGAATGTTGTACAAGAACAATCTAATAGTTTATCGAAATGAGTAAGGAGTGAGCGTAGCATTTCATAATTGGATCGCAGGAGTTTGAGTTTGATGTTTTGCATTTATTGGTAGAGTTTCTCCCGTTTCCTTTGCTACGGACTCCTTGGAGAGTTTTTCCCGTTTCCTTTGCTGCGGGATCCTTGGAGAGTTTCTCCCGTTTCATTTGCTACGAGCTCCTTGGAGAGTTTCTCTTGTTTCCTAGGACTTAGGTTCAAATAAAGAACCATGACCCCGTTTTCACTTCGAGAAATGACTTATAAACCTCTCATTGTCTTTGGAGAGGAGGTCTCAAGTTCAAATAAAAAATCACAGCCCCTTTCCACGTTAAGAGGGACTTATGAACTGCCCATTTTTTTTTAGAGGAGGACTTATGTTCAAATAAAGAATCACGACCCCTTTCCACTTTGAGAGGGACTTATGAACTGCCCATTTTCTTTTGAGAGGAGGACTTATGTTCAAATAAAGATTCATGCCCCATTTCCACTTTGTGTCTTACGAACTGCCCATTTTTTTTCGAGGAGGACTTAGGTTCAAATAAAGAATCATGACCCCATTTTTACTTAAAGAGGCACTTACAAACTGCCCATTTTTTAGAGGATGACTTATATTCAAATAAAGAACCATGGCTCCATTTTTACTTTGAGAGGGACTTACGAATTATCCATTTTCTTTTGAGAGGAAGACTTAGGTTGAAATAAAGAACCATGACCTCATTTTTACTTTGAGAGAGACATACGAACTGCCCATTTTTCTTTTGAGAGGATAACTTAGGTTAAAATAAAGAATCATGACCCCATTTTTACTTTGAGAGGGACTTACGAATTGCCAATTTTTTTTTGAGATGAGGACTTAGGTTCAAATAAAGAACCATGGCCATATTCTTATTTCCTTCTGAGAACGGCGTACGTAGACATTCCTAAGGACTTAGGCTCCTTCCGTGGAACCATGGCCCCATTTTGATTTACTATCAGTTCACCGATAGAGTTTTTCCTGTTTCCTCTCCTATCCTCTGCTTTACACTTTTTTATTCTGTATTTCTCTATTTTTCCTTTTTGGTTTCCTTTTTCCGCTTTTAATTTTTTCCTTCCTTTTCTCGCTTCTTTTTCCTTTACTCTTGGCCTTCTCGTTCTAAAACGTTGAAACCTCGACCTTCCTTTACTTGGCGTTCCTTTACTTAGTTTTTCTTTTCTGCCTTTCTTTTCTCAGCTTTTCTTTTCTCCATTTTCTTTATTAGAACTTTTTCTTTTCTGTCTTTCTTTACCAGCTCAGCCTTTCTTTTCACTTTTCTTTACTCAACCCTGAAGTTCTTTCCTCAACTTCTTTTCTTTTATGTTCCTAAGTTCTTTCCTCAACTTTTTTTCTTTTCTATTCTGAAATTCTTTCCCTATTTGTTCTTCAGATTTTTCCGTTCTGAAGACATTTCTTTTTCGATTCTCCAGCTCTTCTTTTCTCAGCGTTTTTTAATGAGCTGAAGGTTTTTCCTCAACTTCTTTTCTTTTCTGCTATGAAATTCTTTCCTCAACATTTTTTTGAAGTTCTTTTCTTAACTTTTTTTTAGTTGTCTGTTCTCTTTCTTTTGTTCTCATCATTTATCCATCGCGACTTGTGTTTCAGTTCCTTTTGAGAGTATGACTTATGTGTTGTCCTTTCCTTTCGAGAGGATGACTTAGGTTCAAATAAAAAATCATGGCCTCATTTACATTTTCTCCATTCTGGGAGAATGTCTCACGAGCTATCCGCTCTAAAGAACTTAAGTTCAAATAAAGAACCATGACCCCTTCTTCATTTTTAGAGTTAGACTTATGAATTGGCCCTCCCAAGGACTTATGCCCTTAGTTCTTTCTAAGAGTAGAACTTCTGAATTTCTCCTCTTAAGGACTTACGCCTTTAGTTCATTCTAAGAGTATGACTTATGAATTGCCCCTCCCAAGGACTTTTGCCATCAGTTCCTTCTGAGAGTAGGACTTATGAACTACCCCTCTCAAGGACCTACGCCATTAGTACCTTCAAGAGTAGAACTTATAAATTGCTCCTCCTAAGGACTTATGCCCCTTAGTTCATTCTGAGAGTAGGACTTATAAATTACCCCTCCCAAGGACTTTCGCCCTCAGTTCCTTCTGAGAGTAGGACTTATGAACTACCCCTCTCAAGGACTTACGTCCTTAGTTCCTTCTGAGAGTAGGATTTATGAATTTTCCCTCCCAAGGACTTATGCCCTTAGTTCATTCTGAGAGTAAGACTTATGAATTGCCCTTCCCAAGGACTTTGGCCTTTAGTTCCTTCTAGGAGTAAGACTAATGAATTTCCCCTCCCAAGAACTTATGCCCTTAGTACCTTTTGAGAGTTGGACTCATGAATTGCCCCTCCCAAGGACTTATGCCCTTAGTTCCTTCTGAGTAAGACTTATGAATTGCCTTTCCCAACGACTTACGCTCTTAGTTCCTTCATAGAGGATGACTTATGAATTGCACCACCCAAGGACTTACACCTTAATTTCCATTGTTGTTGAAGAAGAGAGAAAGTTGACGCCAAGTATTTGTCTTGTAAGTAGTCTGCATGTTATCATGCCATAAGTTTTTATCAAAAGTTCCAAATTAAAATCCATGAAATTCTTCAAGAAGTTTACTTTTGTATCTTTCGGATGGTGTAAGATTCACCGTATAGTTGGTTTCCATCGAATACAGTTTAATTTCCAAAATTGACCGTTATGCATATTATGCTTTCTCGAACAGCCTTCACAAAAATTATCATAACTTTTGTTCGAGAGCTCCAAATCGAGTTCTGTAAAATTCTTCAAGAAGTAGATATCCATAGTTTTCTAATATTATATTATTTGCTATGTAATAATATCAAAATCGATACAGTTTGAAAATTAAATTTGAGAACCATTCATATGTTTACTTTCATGAATAGCACCAACGAGAGTTGTCATAACTTTTGATCAGAAGCTTCAAATTGATTTTCGTAAAATTCTCCAAAAAGTATATTTCAATAATTTTCGTTGGTATAAGATTCTTCATGTAGTTATCCCCCAATTAATGCAGTTTTATTTCTGAATTTAAGGTTTTGCATAATTCACTTTCTTGAGCTGTCTCCGCAAGAATCGTCATAACTTTTTCTCATGAACTCCAAATTAAGGTCTGAAAAATTCTTCAAATAGTAGACATCTACATATTTCTCATGATATATTATATGCTATGTAAGTCTTCTTAAAAGATTAAATTTGAAATAATGATATTAAGTGTACTTTCCTGTACGAAGACTACCATACTTTTGATTTGTCATTCAACTTGAATTCCGTAAAATTCTCCATGAAGCAGACTCCTATATCTTTATAATTATGTGACTCGCCATATAATTTTTCTTCCAGTTTTTTTTTTCGATTTCCATTTCCGCTGCCGTTGTTGCTTCTGATGTTAAGATATTTTCGTTCTCGATGTCAGGACGTTTCCGTTGTCGGTGTTTATGCATCTTTTATTTCCCTCATAAAGTCCATCTAAAGGGTTATCAAGTCAAAGTCTTCCGTTCTAAAAATTTCAATGGCTGTATTTTCGGCTTCTCTGTTCTGTTATGAAGTGGCAGCTTTCCTATTCTGCAGTTGCAGCTTTCTTGACTAAAGTGAACGTGATTTTCTTTACTCTTTTCTCTGGGATTTCTACTCTGAAATTCTTTCCTTAACAATTTTTTCTTTTCTAATGAATTTCTATTATGAAATTCTTTCAAATTTCTATTCTAAAATTTTGATACTCTTAAAGTTCTAGCTTTTTCTCTTTCTGAAGCGCTGAAGCTTCTCTATTCTGAATTTCTGACTTCTACTTTATGTTTTGAAGCTGTGACTTCAAATTTTTTATTTTGAAGCTTTGACTTCAACTTTTCTGTTCTGAAACTTTGACTTCAAATTTTCTGTTCTGAAGCTCTGACTTCAGTTTTTCTATTCTAAAGCTTTGACTTCTTCTTTTCTGTTCTGAAGCCATTTTTAGCTTTATGATCTGAGCTTTCTAAACTTTTCTAATATGCGCTCTCATAACTCTTCTGGTCTGAGCTTTATGAGCTTTTCTTATATGAGTTTTCTGAGCTTTTTTTATATGATTTTTCTGAGCTTTTCTCATCTCATCCTTCTAAACTTTCTGAACTTTTCTGGTATGAACTTATTGAGTTATTCTGGTCTGAATTTTTGAGGCTTTCTGGTTTTAGCTTTATGAGCTTTTTTGGTCTAAGCTCATGGTTTTTCTGATTTGAACTTTACGAGCTCTTCTGGTCTGAGATTTTTGAGATTTCTGAGCCCTTCTGGTCTGGACCATATGAGCTCCTCTGGTCTGAACTTTATGAGCTTTTCTGGTCTTAACTTTATGAGTTTTTCTTATCTGAGCTCTATGGCTTTTCTGATCTAAACTTTCTGAGCTCTTCTGGTTTGAGCTCTTTTTGGTTGAACTTTATAAGCTCTTATAGTCTGAACTCTATGGTCTTTTCTGGTCTGAACTTTATGAGCCTTTCTGATATGAGCTTTATCACTGTTCTGATCTGAACTCTCTCAGCTCTTTTGGTCTGAACTTTATGAGCCCTTCTGGTCTGAACTCTATGATCTTTTCTTGTCTAAACCTTATGAGCTTTTCTGATATAAGTTTTTTGAGCTTTGATATGAGCTTTCTAAGCTCTTCTGACATGAACGTTCTGAATTTTTTGAGTTCTTCTGGTCTAAGCATTATGAGCTCTTCTGGTATGAATTTTATAAGTTTTTCTGTTCTGAACTATATGAGCTTTTCTGATAAGAGCTCTATGGCTTTTCTGATCTGAACTTTCTGAGCTCTTTTGGTCTGAGAGCTCTTTCAGCTATTCTGCTCTGAACTTTATGAGGTCTTCTAGTATGAACTCTATGATCTTTTCTGGTCTGAATTTTATGAGCTTTTGTGATTTGAGTTTTCTGAGCTTTTCTGATTTGAGCTTTCTTAGATCTTCTGATATGAGATTTCTGAACTTTCTGAGTTTTTCTGGTTTGAACTTCATGAGCTCTTCTGGTCTGAATTTTATAAGCTTTTCTGGTCTGAACTACATGAGCTTTTTTGTTCTAAGTTCTATGACTTTTCTGATCTAAACTTTCCAAGCTCTTTTGGTCTGAGATTTCTGAGCTCTTCTGGTCTAAATCTTATTTTTTGTATGAACTTTATGAGCTTTTATGGTCTAAGCTCTATGGCTTTTCTGATATGAACTTTTCAAGCTCTTCTGGTCTGAGATTTCTAAGCTTTCTGAGCTCTTCTTTTTTTAACTCATCATTCCTTCGAATGGATTTCTTTGCTATTCTCCTGCCTCTTTTTTTTAATTTCTCTTGGCCTAGCTGTCGTAGGTGGAACTTCGATCATCTGGTAGTCCGTGAGTGGCAGTTTGTGGGTTTCGCTAGCCCTCATGGTGGTTGTTGAATTTACATAATTCAATTCCACGAATTGTGTTAATAAAATTGTACAATATAGATAAATCAATTGAATACGGATGACTGAATTTACCATTCTTTGCTTTGTTTGCAATTCCGTAGTCATTTTCACTTCTGTTTCCGCATCCGTCTTTTCTTTTGTTTTTGTTGTTGGAAGCACGTTTTGATTTGGTTTTGAGCATTTAAGGGAGGAATTTTTTGAGTTTTTTCTCATCTCTCAACGAAAGCACTGAATGTAAAGGAAAAATTCACCGTCTTTGATAATCGGTCGTGAATTTTTTACATCATAATATGAAAATATAGAGAATAAATTAAGAGAGAGAATGAGAGAATAACAACACCATGATTTACGTGAAAAACCCTTAAAGGGAAGAAAAACCACGGGGAGATTCCGATCGTATTTGATTATGGAGAAAGGGTTTACAAGGCTAATGCAAGCTGCATAGTCAACTTGTTTCTGATGGATGTTGGGGGTTGTTGTCTTCTCTGTTGGAGTTACATCTTACCTTTATTTATAGGCCTTCAATCGGGTACATAGAATGTGATACAGGTGATCTAATTCTATCTGAAAATAGGATCAACAAAATATTCCCTGTGCTCTAGCTTATCAACATTAACAACTTAGTAAATCTTGACCGTCTGATCAATCCAATGGTCTTGATTAGATTTTCTTTAGATTGCCACATCGACAATCCATGTACTTTCGTGTGATTGGTCTATTCTTCATAACCGCCTAGTTGATCCTACAGTTCTCGCTCTATCTTCTCTTCGATAGAGTCTTCGGTCTAGATCTTATCACGTGTCATGAGAAATTTTGTCTGTTCATAGTTAGAGGTTAAAACTGATACTTCCATATCTTGTATTCAGTTACTTCTTAATATTTTATGAAAATATAACATCTCACTGATGAAAGTAATGTGAAGCAGAGATATTTCCATATATCAAGACTGGAAAATTCCACCAGAATTTTAGAGAGTATCAAAGCTATAAAAGGAACAACGTCTATGACAATCTCAAACAACAATTTTACAGGAAGTAACTCCTCATGAAGCTTGCAATCTAAGCAATATAAGTTGTAGGGGAATGGATGAGCTGGCTTAGGAAAATAGCCATTCGATGAGAGCAACGGGTCCCAATGGTTGAAGGAAGCAGTCATAGACAAATTCAACTATTTTATCCCACTTCTTATCCGTTATAAATAGTGAAATCTGATTTCTTATAATAAATCATGTACTTTTAAGTTTTTCTTACAAGTAGAGGCTCATGTTACCATGAAACTCCAATGAATATCAACATTCTTCAATATCCTCTCTCTCATTACTATTTTACAACTCATATTTAAACTGTAACATTTCTCTATGATTTGCTGTTCTCGTTGAAAGAGAGAATCAAACTCAAGAGTGTAAGTCAAAATGGCTCGATCTAGATCATACACAATACATGATGGAGGAAAAGGGTCAGGCCCTACTGTTCAAAAAATAAGCGTTTATTAAATAGGCCAACACCACTCACGAGAAAACCAGAAGATAAAGATAAAAATAAATATTTCTTGTACCACAAGAGTAATGGCCATCTCATGAAGGATCACTTTCGACTAAAAGATTATGTTGAATAGTTAGTATAAGTTGAAGAGTTAGTACCACAACGCCGTCTGTAGCAGTTCATGGCAAAAAAGCATGGAGAATGAAGGAAAAAGGCAAAACAACCCTAGAATCAGGAGTCATTGCCAATAGTGTACACAATCATTGCATTAACTGAACAAGAAGGGACATTCAAGAAAAAAATTTGTTATAATAATGACATAATGACATAATGACATCACGATTTAGATGTGAAACTATCTTATGAGAAGAATCCTGTTATACAACGGAAGCGCCTGACGATACAAAAAATTTCTATAAGGTCCGTGAAGCTGTTTGGAACAGGTCAACCATGAATAGGGCTCAATGGAGAGATCACCTATTCTTTAGGGATATTGTTGCTTCCAGTATATGTAGAGACGTACCGCCATGTGACAAATTTTATGGGTGTGGTTGCTCGGTCACCATTCAACCCTATACTTAGAAGAACATGGATCCATAAAATGAGGGCAGTACTGTTAACATATCACTAATCGTTGAAATAACCATCCCTTTATTGACTAAAAACTACTAAGGGAGATCAAGCCGCTACCTGCATTTGCGCTGTCATGGCGAGCGGATAGTGCAAGCAGAGCAATAGCAATTAACTGATTGCAATGTCAATGGACACTACGGTAAAAGGTACAAAGGGGCAGGGGATATTGAAATTGTGCATCTTGATGATGACCAAAATCAACACAAATCAGGGGAGAACTTAGTGAAGTCGAGAAAAGAGTGTTGACATAATTCATAAGAAAGAACATAGATGCATTTGCATTAGGTGCTACTGAATTGCCAATTACAATAACAATTTAGTTTGTCATAAATTGATAGTGAATCCTGCTATGAAACCTGTTGAGCAGAAAAGGAGAATCTTTGTTCTAGAATAAAAGACAACCATAAAAGAAGAAGTGGAGAAACTTCTAAACGTCCGCTTCATTAGAGAAGTAAACTATCTAGAGTAGTTATCGAACATCGTTATGGTGAAAAAGAAAAGCAAAAAATGGAGGATAGGTGTAGACTTTACCATTTTGAACAAGGCATGCCAAAATGATGAATATCCATTGCCACGAGTAGATCATATGGTGGATGGAACTTCAGGACGTTAGCTCTTTAGCTTTATGGGCTCATATTTTCGCTATAACTAGGTGAAAATGTTTCAACTTTATCAGGAAAAGACTTCCTATATGACTGATCAAGGAATTTTTTATAAGGTAATTTCATTTCATTTGTAAAATATAGGCTCGACGTACCAAATGATAGTAAATAAAAAAAACATCTAAAAATAGATTGGGCAGACAACAGAATTCTACGTGGATTCGTGAAAGAAAAATGACGAGAAGAGCATGTCACAAATATGGATGTAATCTTTTCCATTTTGAGGAAGAGCTAAATGAAGCTCAACCCAGAGAAATGCACTATAAGAGTTCCTGCTGGGAATTTCTAGGGCATCTAACTACTTAAAAGGGAATACAAGTCAACCCTGGTCAGGTCAATATGGTGATGGAAATGAGGTCCTTAAGAGATTTATTGAAATACAAAACTTAAAGGGAAAGTTGGCGGCATTGAAACAAATTCTTATCAAGGTCAACACATAGGTGCAAACTATTTTTTACAAGGCTAACAAAGAACACTATACATGAATGTGATGATGAATGTTAAGCATCTTTTCAGGATTACAGAAGACTTGCATCCCATGATTACTCATTATATTGCTCCAAAATGAAGAACTATTCTTTTATCTGGAAATATCCAAAACTATAGTAAGCATAGAACTTATTAGAGTAGAAGACATGAAAAAAATTAGTGTACTTTATGAGTAAAAGCCTCGTTGCGGCAGCAACATGATATTGAAAGATGAAAAAGCTAATACTTGCATTGGTGGTGGTAGCCGCTAGGAAACAAAGACCATATTTTTCAGTCTCACACTATAGCTGTTCTAACAAACTCAGTAAGCAAACTTACATACTATTTACCTTGATATGTCATGAATGTAAACAAGTAACTCATGCAACTATAATATAGCATATTCACTTGATTATTAAACCACATAAAGTACTTGTAATTAAGATACCTGAATTCATGGTTATCATGCAACTGATTCGACTAGACATATTCCCCAATTACAACCTTATCAAAATTGTTTCACACTTCAACTTGAACTTACAACATGAACGTGGACATAATGGAATGGGTGTCACTTAAAGTTATCTGAACATTAAGAATGCTGACATGAACATGGTGACACCCATCCGTATAGCTAATAACACGACATGAATAACATGACATGAACAGTTTGATTACTTGATAACTAAGGAATATATCTAACTTTACTCTTTATTAATATAACAATTTAGTTGAGTTACTTTCTTGTCCCGTAATAACTCATATCCCTTACTAACATACAGCTGGTTCATGAACATAAATGATATAGCTAATACGTGTATAACTCAAAATCTAATCATACATAACATGCTAATTAACTACATCATGATATAGAAAATAAATAAAACACTTGATCATAACATTAAGCAACAAAAAGAATTTAATAAAGTGATATTAAATTAAATACGTTACATTCATAACATATGAGCCAAATTACTATGAAAGTCCACTTACTTGGATTGATATGAATAAAAAGTCAGCGACTATTATCTTGAAATCCAAGGATCCCAGATCACTAAATATCCAAATAATAACGTATTATTTTAAGTAGAATTATCTACTAAATTAGGAGGACGAATGAGGTTAGAAAACGGTGTCAATAAACTGTATTATTCTTATCAGACTGGTTCAATTGATTCGGTTGGTCTGAACCGATTCCATCGGGCTAGTCCAGTTTAGTTTGGTTAGACTGATTCAGTCTGTTTCAGCTGAACTAGTTTGGTTGAGTTGAACCAGTACAATGTTGTGTGATACCATGTCAAGTTGGGGTTAGAACCAACTGGGTCCTAAGACCCTTTTACAGTATGAATTGAGAGAAAATGTGAGAGAAAAATAAAGGAGAATAAATTTGATGCTAACAGACATCAAGAATGGCAATAATGCAATGATTCAAAGAAGATGACTATAGGCTGCCATGGAAGGAAAAGAATACAAAGAGAGACATGGATGAGTTCAGGAGAGAGAAACGAAATAGAGTAAAAAAAGTGGAGAATGACCGAGAGAGAGAAAGATAAAATTGGAGGTCTTACATGAGTTGATGGTCGGCGGTGATGCAATGACGACTCAATAAGTAGTGACAGATAAATGATGTAAATTTCTGGAATTTGGAGAACAAAATATCAGATTGTGATGCATCAACATATTGATAAAAAATCTCGGTTGAATTCAGAGAAAAAAGAGAAAAGAAGAAAGAAAAGAGAAGAAAGAAGGAAGATGATCATTTACGAGAGAGAGAGAGTGTGATGAAAAGTGAGAGATAAAAGTGTATTTATAATATTTGGTTAGGGTTTCACTAGGGCGTATGCATTTATTGTGTGAGTGAACCCATAATTTATACAATTAACCTTTTCAATTCGTGAGGTATTACATTCTCCCCTCCTAAAAACTTTCTTACTCGAAAGAAATATACCTTATTGAAATAACTATAGGTACCTGACACTTATCTCCGCTTCTCGTTCCCACATTGCTTCCTCTATTTGATGATTTCTCCAAAGAACCTTCACTAAGTGAATCATTCTATTACGAAGAGTCTGATTACTGCGCTCTAGAATTCTGGCTGGTTTCTCCTCATAAGTGGAGTCATCATGAACTTACAGAGGTTCAAAATCAATGATGTGTGTTGGATCAAACACGTATTGTGAAGCATTGAGACGTGAAATATATTATGAACAGCCGAAAAAGCTGGTGGGAAAGCAAGCCGGTAGGACAAAGGACCGATACAATGCTAAATCTGAAAAAGATCAATAAATCTAGTACTCAGCTTCCCCTTGCGACCAAAACGCATAACACCCTTCATTGAGGCAACCTTGAGAAACACATGATCACCCACTTCAAATTCGACATCCTTTCTCCTATCATCTACGTAACTCTTATGCCTACTCTGAGTGGTCTTCATTCTTCTCTGATTTTTTGAATAGCTTCATTTATAGACAGAACCAAGTTAAGGCCCAAAAGCTTCCGTTCGCCAACTTCATCCCAGTGAACTGACGACATTCCCATAAAGTGCCTCAAACGGAGCAATACCAATCGTTGCATGGTAACTGTTATTATATGAAAACTCCAGGAGTGCCAACTGCGCATTCCAACTACCTGAGAAATCCAATACATAAGCTCAAAGTATATCCTCTAACATCTAAATTGTTTGCTCAGATTGCCCATCAGATTGAGGATGGAAAGTTGTACTGAAATTCAATTGAGTACTCAAAGCTGTCTATAGACTTCACCAAAAGTTTGACGTGAATCACGGATGCTGATCCGATACTATAGATACTGAAACCCCATGAAGTCAGACAATCTTTAGAATATACAACCGAGCCCAATCCTCCACTGAAAATGTAGTATTGACAGGCAAAAGGTGTGAAGACCTAGTAAGATGATCCACCACAATCCAAATGGAGCTATAACCTTTTACGGTCCTTAGTAACCCTGAAACGAATTCCATAGTCACCATCTCCCATTTCCATTCATGAATACTTAATCGCTGCAAGACGCCAAATGGTCATTATCTCTGAGCCTAGATATGCTGACACACCAGACACTTACTAACAAACTCAGCGATTTCACGCTTCATACCATTCCACCAATAATGTAGCTTTAAATAATCATACATCTTAGTACTGCCAGGGTGCACTATGTATAGTGAACTATGGGACTCCGTGAGTAATTCCTACCAAATGACTGCATCTTTCGGAACATAAAACCTCCCATGAAAGCGAATAGCTGAATCATTACTGGCAATGAACCCTTGTCTTTTGTCCGAACCCACATCACTACGAATCAGAAGCAACTCAGAGTGTGAATTATGTTCATCGATAATACATTGCTGCAATGACGGTTGAATTGTGAGTTGACCTAACTGTGTTGTAGTGTCTTTCAACAAGACCTGAATCTTGGCACGTTCAAAATCTTCCAGGATATGCTTTTGGGACGTAATAAGAGCTGCTGAATGAGCTGATTTTCAACTTAAGGCATCAACCACTATATTTACCTTTCTTGGGTGAGAAAGGATCTCGCATTCATAATGCTTCACTAGTTCCAACCAATGGAGTTGCCTCATATTAAGCTATTTCTGAGTGAAAAAGTACTTGAGACTCTTATGATCTGTGTAAGTATGGCACTTACAGTCATACAAGTAATGTCTCCAGATCTTAAGGGCAAACACAATGCCAGCCAACTCTAAATCATGCATAGGATAGTTCTGTTCATAAGCCTTGAGTTGATGAGAAGCATAAGCTATGGCTTTTCCCTAATGCATCAATACACAACCAAACCTCTCCTTGAAGCATTACTTTAACTCACAAAGTCACTCTTACCATCTAGAATGGTCAATACTGGTGCTGATACTCTTTTTTATTTTACGGCTCATAAAATATTTCTCGCACTCAGCCGTCTAAGTAAATGTGTCATTCTTCTTGGTCAATTGTGTGAGTGGAACAACGATCTTGGTAAAACCCTCAACAAACCTCCTGTAATATCCTGATAGTGTATAGAAAACTGTGAACTTTCCCAACATTTGTTGGTTGGGATCAATTAACTACTACTTCAATCTTAGAAAGGTCAACGGAGATTCCATCTCGAGATACCACATGGCCAAAAAATGATACTTAATGAATCCAAAACTCACACTTCTGGAATTTGGCTAGAACCAATGTGTTTGTTGCTTGTAAAACAATCCTAAGGTGATCCATATGCTTAACCACTGATCTAGAGTACATCAGAATATCATCAATGAACTTGATCAAAAAAGAATGTCAATACTCTTTAAACACCATGTTCATCAAATCCATAAATGTTGTCAGACCCTTTGTCAATCCAAAAAACATCACCACAAACTCATAATAGCCGTAACGAGTATAAAATGTTATCTTAGGAATATCCTCATCTCAAATCCCGAGCTGATGGTAACCTGATCTCAAATCAATCATAGATAATACTGATGCTCCTTGAAGTTGATCAAACAAAACCTCAATGCGGGGTAATGGATACTTATTCTTGATAGTGACACTATTCAACTCCCTCTAGTCAATTCATAACCTCATTGATCCATATTTTTTTTTGACAAATAATACAAGGGCACCCCAAGGTGAAACACTCAGTCTAATGAAACCCTTATCCAGTAATTCATGGAGTTGGTCTTTATGTTCTTTCAACTTAACAGGAGCCATACGGTACAAGTTTTGGATATTGGGGTAGTACCTGTTATCAACTCAATATGAAAATCCATCTCTTGAGGAGGAGGAAGTCCCGACAATTCATCGGGAAAGACATAAAAAAATTCACAAACAACTGGAATTGATCCAATATCCATAGGTGTCTTAGAAGTATCCCACGTACAAGCTAAATAACCCAATTATCGCGATCAAGGAGACACATGTCGGTGTAACAGATATGACCTTTGGCATTGGTTGTTGTTAAGATCCACTAAATTTGAAGCTAGGTACTCTTGGAGGTAAGAACTGAACTTCCTTTCGATAACAGTCTATGTTGGCATAGCTATCAGTCAACTAGTTCATCCCTAGGCTTACATCAAAATCATGCATCCCTAGGACTATAAGTCTAGCATCCATAACACGATCTTTTATCATCACTAAGCAAGACTCTATCACCTTATTTGCAACGAGAGAATCTCTAGAAGGCGTAGAAACACACAAATCAAAACCCAATGGTACAACAGATAACGATGCATGAGTCACAAATCAAATAGATATAAAAGTGGGCGCGAATGTAGAATCAATTAATGCAAATACTGTATGTCCTAGTACAAGTAGTTTACCTATTACAACTATATCCTGACGAGTCAGCGTGCAAATCTTCCCTTTTGCTCTATCCGCAACAAGTAAAGGGCACTCTCTAAGATACTGCCCACTCTTTCCACACTTAAAGAAAGCGTTGCTCCCCTTAAAACACGCACCGCTATGGTGCATGTTAAATGTAGCCCACACAGGATTTGATTTTGTCGCCTGTCTCTTTGTATTGTGAGGCCTCGAGTGGGAATTTTGAAGTTTCCTCTTACCATGAAATGACAATTTCGATCATGGCGGCACACAGGTTGGGAGACTCTACTCCATCATCAATGCTGCTTCAACCACTGCTGTGTAAGTAATGTTCTTATGAAGTGACACATCACCTTTAATCTCAGGATGAAGTCCCCTTTTGAATGTTTGAGCCTTCTTAATCTCACTATCTACGTAATGCATGGCGTAGTGGGAAAACTCCTTAAATTTTCTCTCATACTCAGCTACAGTCATGTTTCCTTGTATCAGCCTGAGAAATTTAGCTCTGACTGTCATCGAAAAATATTTCTCAAAGAAAAGCTCCTTGAATCGATACCACATCAATGGATTATGCTCAATGTCATGAGCTCTGAGTGTGAGCTCCAACCACTTTTGAACTTCTTGAGTCAGCATGAACGTTGCACAACCAACCTTTTGTGCATAAGAGCGTAACATATACTGAAAGATCCACTCCAGTCTAGTGATCCAGTCATCATCTATCAATGGTTCAGTCGAGTGGCCATCAAACTATGGCGGGTTCAGCCTCTTGAAGGTCTGGATCAACTATATATCGACATGTTTCATTTGTTGTGGTTGCTATAATTGTGATGGATGAGCTGTCGCTGTCTGCCTCAACAACTCTAAAAACCTTGGAACATTTAAACCATGGTTGCTGGAGGGTTAGCAATAGAATCGACATATACGTGATTGTTGTTGTTCCTTGTAGGGGGAGCCATCGCATTGCTACCCACAAAACCCAAGACTTACCAAAGAGTTTAATCTTATCATGTAATTACAATGTAAACTTAACATACATGTCATAACGAGACTAAAGCATGTAATACTGAATTAGTAATAAAAATACTTGTAACATCGTACTTGACTTGTAAGGCGAGAGAGTGAGGGACGAGTATAGTGAGCAACTTGCCATATTTTTCACCAAGGAAAGTCTACAGAATCTAAAACCTTTTCTCTGACACCATACTATAACGCCCCGATCCTTGAGGGTTAAACATGCATGTAATTTTACAATTCAAATTCTCCTAATTCAATTGAAAACCCTAATTTAAGAAAACCCTCAAATTGAAAACCCTAATTTTACCCTATCTTTAACTTTAAATAGCAGAAACATAAAGTTATATATAAAAGAATATATTTTCAATAAACTATAATAAATGAAGTATTAAATCTATAATAAAGTCAACGTGAAATATCCATAAGAAATGAAAATCAAACATACAAACGTAAAATAATGCATGGAAATTCATAAATTCCTATATCATCTGTACTTAATGAAAAATCTGTTTCTAATGTCTTATAATCAATATTAATTAAAAATTTCCTAATTTACTTGACTATGACAGTCTCCCATTCCTGATGCTCGCCATCACCTGCAACATAATCATCTATGGGGGAGTGAGTATTAAGAATACTCAGTAAGCAAACTTACATACTAATAAGCTTCACATGTCATCAATGTAAACAAGTAATTCATGTAACTATAATTTAACATATTCTGTTGATTAATAAACCACATAAAGTACTTGTAATTAACATAGCTCAATTCATGGTTATCATGTAACTTGAACTTGTAACTTGTCTGATCGTGATGTAACTAGACATATTCCTCAATTACAACCTAACCAAAACTGTTTCACACATGAACTTAAACTTGTAACATGAACGTGAACATGACGGAATGAGTATCTTGAGCTGATGTCACTTAAGGTTATATGAACCTTAAGGACGCTGGCATGAACAGGAACCTTAAGGATGGTCTATATGAGCTCTTCCTGCTAAGGAGAGGACAAGCTACTGCTATCTCTTGCAATGTCTTTCCAGCACCAACCGGTCACCCTCCTTCATCCTCCTCTAAACTGCAGTATAAGTCGAGTGTCAATAAAAAATTACCTATTTTAAATCTTGAGTCCAAGTGTCCTAGTTGTGCTGTCTCTGTATTATAGTCTAGTGAGTATGATGTGTGTAAACATGCTCCAAGCTAATATTGTAATTGCTACATCTAATACAAAAGTTTTTGCATCTGTTTCCTTTTTTACTCATGTGAATCCTGTTAATACTCAAACTTGGCACTATCGAGTTGGACAACCCTCATCAAGAATCACTCTTGCCACTCTAAAAATGGCCAACATTAAGTATAACCATCAAAACCTACAATTCTGTGACTCATGCATCAAAGGGAAAAGTCATGTTCAGACCTATCCCGCTACCCCAACAAGAACTTCCCAGCCTCTTCAACTTATTCACACTAATCTTTGGGGTCTAGCTTCAACTGCTTCTAATTCTAGGTATAAATACTATATTCACTTCCTAGATGATTTCACTAGGTTTACCCCTTGAAGCTTAAATCGGAAGCCTTACCTGCCTTCCTATACTTTAAAAAAAATGATTGAAAAATAGCTTGGTCTGTGTATTAAAGTAGTTCAACCAGATTGGGGTGAGGAATACAAAAGTTATCAAAAGCATCTTGATGGTGAATGAGTCTAATTTAGACACCCCTGCCCACACACACACACAACCTACATGGTAGGGTAGAAAGAAAATATAGGCATCTCCTAGAAACCAAGCTAAATGTTCATGAAAGATCATGGTGCCAACACCAACACTAATGTTCATCCTATGGTCACTAGATCCAAGGATGGCATATATAAGCCTAAATCCTTCTCTGTTAGTTCCTCTGACCTATTTTCTGCTATAGAACCAAGTACTGTTAAGGAAGCCTTATCTTGTCCTCCATGGACATAGGCTATGCAGTCTGAGTTCACTGCTCTTCTACAGAACCATACCTGGGATCCTGTTCCCTACCAACTCGATATGCACATCGTTGGCAACAAATGAGTTCTTAAGCTAAAGTTTAACCCTGATGATACTGTGCAAATGCACAAAGCTCATCTTATGGCCAAGGGGTTTCATTAAACTCATGGGATTGACTATTCTCAGACATTTAGCCCCGTAATGAAGCATGTTACCATTAGAGTTATTTTGATAGTTGCCCTAACTAACAAATGGCTGGTGAGACAACTTAATGTTAATAATGCATTTCTAAATGGTTGGTTACAAGAAACAGTGTACATGAGTCAACCCAAGGGCTTTCTTGATGGCGTGAAACCTCACCATTTTTGTAAGCTCAGAAAAGATCTTTATGGGCTCAAACAAGCACCTTGAGCATGGTGTGAACAGCTCAAATCCACCCTTGTGCAATGAGGTCTTCACTCCACTCATTTAAACGCTTCACTCTTTGTCCTGCATCAACACAACAGACTAATCTACATCCTAGTCTATGTAAATGACATCTTAATGACTGAGAGTGATGACAGATTTATTATACAGCTCATTGCTGGCCTACATATTGCTTTCTCTCTAAAAGACATGGGCCAAGTCCATCACTTTCTTAGAATTGAAATAACTTCCTCTACTGTTGGGTTACACCTTTCTCTATCCAAGTACATTGGCGATCTTTTACATAAAGTTTCTCTCACTACTGCCAAGGTTTTCTTTTCACGAGCATATCCTTCCATCAAGCTTTCAACCAGTGATGGAGAGTTACTTTCTGATGCAACCATGTTTAGGAGCATCTTGGGAGCCCTACAGTTTGCCACCATGACCAGACCTGATATACAATTTACTGTGAGCAAACTCAGCCAGTTTATGCATAAACCCACCACCATTCACTGGAAGTCCTGCAAACACATTCTCTAGTACCTTAAAGGTACAATTGCTGAGGGCATTCTTCTCAAACCAATATCTCACTACTCAATCATAGCCTTTTCTGATGCATACTTGACTGGGAACATTGATGATAGCCTAGTATCTTGGTCCTCCAAGAAATAACAAGTTGTAGCCCGCTCAAGTATTGAGAGCGAGTATCGAGCTTTTTCTCATGCTACCTCTGAGATAAATTAGCTTCAATCTCTTCTAGTTGAGCTTTATGTCACTGTCTCCTCTCCACCTGTGGTGCTCTGGTGTGATAATCAAGGTGCTTCCTTACTGACTTCTAACCCTTTTCAACATGCCAGGACTAAACACATCGAAGTCGATGTTCACTTCATCCGTGATAAGGTTCTAGCCAAGCAACTCATGATACAATATGTCCCCTCTGCAGAATAGGTGGCTGACATCTTCACCAAATCACTTTCAGGCACTCACTTTCTTTTCTTAAAGGACAAGCTCAATGCGGTTGCCGCCCCCTTGAGCTTGAGGAGGGATGTTAAGCCACATACTCAGCCACCTCAGTATCCACATATGCTGTCCTGATTTATTGTTTCAACTTTTGTATTCTCGACTAGGCCTATGGAAATAATTGTACACTAGGTCAAACAGTCACAACGTCTAACATTGAGATCCCAACCTACTTCCATAGACATTTCAACAATGAATGGACCTTCTCATGTAACAGTGGATTGATTATCACAATTGTGCTTGGCGACTTATTTGTTGCACTTTGCATTCCTAGGATAACTGAAACGTCATGCCATCCTGGGTTCTCATCCTTTTCATTGAACATCTTTGATTCTACTACTGAGGTACGCCCAGCACCTCGTTGTGGTCAAGGTATAGTATTAATAGATGGAAAGAAAGGCATGGAAGCTCTTGCGGTTGATGAAAATTACAATGTAGCTTATGATTTTCACTATGATGCACAATGTGCTACTTAGGAAGATATGTTACAATCTTAAATCAAATTCTTAACGACTCAAATAGTGATACTTTTTATGGTAGACAATATTACTTGGCATGATACTGATAAATTCAACCTAAACCTTTCTGGCATGACCATTTAGGTTGGGGACATGCCCATAGACCAAGATCTGTATAATTGTCATTGAAGGTAGAGAAAAGGTATCCCCCGACGAGGTTATGAGATATGTGTAATAGGTTCACTCGAGGTGTGTCCCAATGCTAAGAGACAATGTGTACATGATGGATCGTCTTATATATGAGAGTAATAAAGTAAAGTCGTTGTCCTATCTGCTATCTACATGGAAAGACATTAAGCTTGAGCGCTTGAACTAAGTTGGTTGAGGCCTTTCATTCATTATTATAGATGGCTACAAACATGCTCCTATTAACAAAGAATCTTGACTCCCTTGACAAAGATCATTATCATCAAGTTGCTCATGAGCAAAGCTACGTATTGGATTCAAGCCACTAACGAGCCGATAAAGAAGCATAACTCAGCTGTAGCAACGAACCCTGATGGAAATTTCAACCCATTAGATAAGATCAATGAAGATCTATTTGCTATACTTTAGATGTATTTGTAGCGTCCTTTTGCAATAGCAGGACACCTATTATTACGTATGAATAATTAGTTTGAATATATTTCTTTCCCTTTTCTTATAAGATAAAGAGGTTAGGATAGCTCAATAATGCATCATCAAGTAGAGATGAGTAACATCACATAATGTGGTTCAAATGGTCACTAGGAGCTTTGAGGTTTGCTCTCCTAGTTTGTTGGTTGGAACCAAAGGTCATGCTGACTTGTGGCCATCGGCCTGGGGATTTATCTCTTAATTTACACGTGATGTACTTGCGGGAAACTCTTAGCTGAAGGCATGTGCGGTGTTAGGATTAGTTAGAGAACAACACTCTGGAGACCCAATGCTAATCCAAGAAAAAGTAATGATATTACGTGATATCAGATGAACATCATCCATAGGATAGTTCTAAAAGCATTATTTCGAACATCAAATAAGTTTATAGAATTGATTTTGATCACTCCATCTGTTATGATTTTTGACTTAAGTCGTGATGTCGTCGTAATTTTGCTGTTACCATGGGTGTGGCCTTTAGAGATTCAATTTAATAACAGGCGTAAGTTACTCAACATAGCTATTTATTTTCTACCATTGGTGCACTTAGTGGTAGCTGACATAAGATACCTAAGCCACATATAATGGTAAGTTTATCATTACCTTTGATACACTTTGATATATTCACTTTGAGAATAGTCATAAGCCATTTGCTATGGTAATTTTGTCGTTACCACGCACACACATAACACCAATTCTCATCTTGACCTAAGTCACCCCTCATGATAATTGTGCCATTACCACGGTGCATTATCGATTATTTGCAATGAGACCTAAGTCACTCATCATGGTAATTTTATCATTAACTCAGGTGCACTCAGCGGTGATTTCCTTTTTCATTATTCATCGTGATAATATTATCATTTTCTCAGGTGCACTAAGCAATTGCTTTACATCCATACCTAATTCACCACTAATGTTTACTTTGAAGTTACCTCGGGTGCACTTAGAGGTGGTTTGCATTGAGACGTAAGTCACCCATTGTGGTAATTTTGTCGTTAACTAGGGTGAACTTGATGGTGGGTACTATACAACAATCAAAGATACATGTAGTAGGTACACTAAGCGACAATTTGTCATAAATAAATACTCATAAGTTGGACTAAAATTTTTGAATTGTGATTCTTTTATTAAATACAGTGGCTTCAGAGCAACCAACTGTAACTCTAGTTTTGCAGCACTCTTTTATTACAAAACAAAGAACTAGTTATAATTACATAATTTCGTGTACAATCATAAATTAAATCAAAACCTAAAAGTCTTCGCTCAAAACATGGAATACGTAAAGTCTCCTTAAACAATCACTTCTTTCGTCAAGAGTAGTTGTTCTTAAGGAATTTAAAGTTTGTTAGTGTTGGCAGGGGCCATCGAGTTCGCATGTTGGCTAGGCGACAATATTCATCTTCGAAAGAGGAAGTGATTTCATAAAAGCCTTCCCAATTCACTTTGAACTCTTGAGCATGCATCCATCTCATGACATGATCTACCACCTTCAATCCATCTCAAAGTCTTACCATTTTCTCATAAATCGTAGCCATCCATCTCTCATACACCTTTATGTTTTCTATACCTTATCTATATGTTCATCCATTGCAAGATGCATAGAGTGTTTAAATGCCCCCTAGAGATGACAATCTTGTTGACAGTATCGCTGCTTTGTGGGGATGACTGCCTTGCAACTATAAACCGATGCCAAGGGGGGTTTCTTGGGTTGGTGATTGATTCACCATTTGGTTGGCCCATAGTGCAAGCGGTAGGAGCTCATGCTAAGTATTATGAGCATCACCACAGTGCTAAGTATTTAGAGCAATGTTTTGTTAGTGGTCTCATCTTGACCATCGCCCTTTCGATAATAAGCAGTAAAATTTTATGGCAGATATTATATACGTTGAACAATTAAGCTACAATCATATTCATGAGTGTGGGTGCCATTGTCTGAAATAACGCGCCTTGGAAAACTGAAGTTGATGTAACAATTATAGCGGCTGGTATTTATATGCTTCCCTTAAAATATGAAGATATTGGCCGAATGAAATCCAATGCCCAAGTATGAAAGGGCCGAGGGACTTCATTCTAGTGTAAGAGTACTGATAGTGCATGAATTAACATTCCCCAAAGGTTGGCAAGCATAACATTTGAATGCAAATACCAATGTATCAATTCCTCATTAATATGTTTGCCATCTTGGAGCTCCCCACAAGCTCCATTGTGGGAGGATACCTTCATCCAAGTATGCAATGTAGAATTACCGCCAATCCATTGTAACTTCCACTAAGATAAAAGCTTTCCCATATGGGATTAATTGACACTTTCTACAGTTCTTCCAAAGGATCACAACCTAACTGTTCTTGTTCAAGATCCATTCATTGCAAGTGATGATGTAAGAGCGGTCCCTCCATGGAACAAAAGTCATCATAGAGTCAAGTAAGGTCACAGCTCGTCAATACTCACGTAGCATGACAGTACTCCATCTAGGCCTTTGAAGAAGAAAACCCAATTCAATGTCATAAAGGCCTTAAACTCATAGAATAAATCATCGGGGGATTGGGATGATTTTTGGATCACAAAATGTGTGAATCTTTTAGACTTCATGAAGGTACTAGGATAGAGCACCATTTTCTCTTGCATTGTGTAATCCCAATATGAGGGTCACATACTCTACTTTGTTGTTTTGCACATGGCAACATTAACTCGAACATCATTAAAAACATGTTACTAAGAGGGTCCTCTGGAACAAGACTAGCTCCACCACTAGAATGCATGGATGGTCCTTCAAAAGTAAGAGCCCATTGTGCATCTTCACCAACGTGGACGTTGTGTAATTCATCTAGAATAATCTCATTGATAGGTTCTGGCTCGCTGCTCAGAAATTAAGCTTGTAAATCAGTTAATGCTTGGATCTTTTTATTCCTTTGAGTTACATGAGTTATGTCAAATTCGCTAATCAACATGGTCCACCGAGAAGGTCTCCCATTTTAACGCAGGCCTGGATAAAAGAAAATGAATAAGATTCATTTTTATCATAATAAAATTTGTTACCTAACATGTAACGGTAAAACTTCTTTGTGGCAATCATCAAAGTAGACAATGTTTCTCATAGGGTGAGTACCTAAACTTGGCATCATATCTGTACAGGTGTTCATTCATGCACGAGAATTCACAACCTTGTTTCAAGAATGGTTGTATATTACTTACAGACTCATCAATGTTAGATATGAAGCAACAAACATATGGCACTTACCCCATGAAGGCTTTGAATTCTTTCACTGAACATGGAGGTGACATGTCCCTGAATCTTTCACTTTGAATTGATCAATATCCATCCCTGATTTTTAAACGCATAAACCTAAACATTCTCCCCATGACATACCAAAGGAACACTTTAGTGGGTTTTTTAACTTATAAGACCTACATGTTTTGAAAACATGCATTAGATGCTTCAGAAGTAACTCAACTTTCTTAGACTTTAACAATAGATTTTCCAAATAATCCTCAACATAATCATGAATCATGGAAATAGCCGCCATAGCTCGTTTGTGAGTAATCCATGTACTCTTCAATGTAAACAACACCACAACATTGTAAAAGACCCAAAATAATGTTTTGAAAGCAGTTTTCTCAGCATCCCCCACTACCATCTTAATTTGATTGTATTTGTTGCATTCGTCCATGAATGAAAACATTTCATGATCTTCCATAACATCTACTAAATCATCCTTGGGGCATGCTTTTTTTAGACCCTAAAATAGTCATAACATCATATCTGACCATTCTTCTTCTTTTAGTGGCACAATGTTTTCCAACCATATATTGTGTACAATGGGTTTGATGAGTTCCACATCAATTATTTTATTGATTTCTGATTTGATTTGCAGAACAACGTTAGTCATCAAAGCGAACATCATTTTCATTGATTCTAACATGATGGAATGTGGCACAAGCCTTACTTCTTGAATTCTTAGCATGTTGAATGTGGTAATTGGCATGACATTGGTTCCTGATCTACTATCTACTAGTGCTTGTTTGACTAGCACACTATTTATTGCATCTTCGACACAAAGAGGATGGTTATGACCCATTATTTTGACAATAAAGTCATGATTGGGTTGGTGATTGCTCCCCCTATTTCACCTTATCCTGGCCAATGGTAGCTGTGTAAAGTAACAATTCATCCTCATCCTCCAATGTTCAAAGACATCCACCAATGTTTGAGTCACATGTCGCCTTGATATATCATCTAATTCAAGAGTGCTAGAAAAATTATTGTGAGTCTTCTTGTTTAGCAAGGCTTCTTTAAAATTAGCATCCCCCCAAATAGGTCTTCTTCACTAGTTTCTTCTTCTATCATTGTAACATAGGAAGTTGAAGTGCCACCATACGCACCAATTATATTTACATTTTCATGTTGGAGAAAATGTTTTTCCTTGCCACCATACGCACCAATCATATTTACATTTTCATGTTGGAGAAAATGTTTTTCCTCACCAAGAGCTAAGTCCTCTTATATGATTTCCCCAACGATGCCTATTTTCTTTATCCTTAACCAAATGTTGACTAATGCTTCCACCTTATCAAGTGGACACAAGAATGGTGGCAGCGCATCTCTAGCATCTATATTCCTCTTGAATCATTGCTCTTGTGTCTTTGCCAAGGCTATGTGTGATATGTCATGTGATGGATGTTACCAAGAGTGATCGTTGCACCTTTTTCTTTTTTTGGGTCTAGGCTGAGAGGTACACGTACCCTTTGCAACCCCTTGAAGGCATGCGAATGAAGTTATATTCAGGTTCTCTAAATGCAATCTCCATTGGCTGACCATACCTCCGATGCACTTGTTCACTAACCTCTCCCTTTATATTTTTTCACCCAATCCATATCTTTAATCCTGAACCACTTAATTGGGGTCGATAGTTATTCATTTGGTTCTCGCAGTTCTCTTCCTAAGTCTCAGATGCTCGATGTTTCTTCTGATGTAAAGAACATGTCTCATATATTTGGTGCCAAGTTGGCGTACCATGTGTTATCTTCTTCTGTGAGGGACTAAGAGAATCCCTCAAACACATAGAGTTTTCACAACCATGTGGCCCCAAATCATTAAATAAGGCTCACTATATCTTCCTTCACACAAAAGTCTTTCCATTGTCCTTAGTTTGAAAATGCAAGCTACACATTTAACAGGGTATGACTGGGGAGCCAAGTCATCTAAATACAATGATCATAAGTTTATGATAGATTAATCCGAGGATTCCTTATTCTCTCTATCTATGGAGGATCTTTTACGAGTATTTATTAGTGATATATTTAGAAGAGCCATTGTGCATCATAGATACTAATAGCAATTGGACTATAGTAGTAGCTATGATGATGGTAAGAGCATGATTAGATAAGATGCCAATGTTCTCATTATCATCTTTGTAATGGGTCTTAGGGACCGATGATGATGACAGGAATAAGGAGGATGTGATTGTCCTGAGTTGAGGCTTAGTGTCACTCATGGTTGTGACCTCTAAAAAAGTGTGTGGTAGAGGAGGTGCAGGTGAATTCTGAGGGAATGTTCTATATAAATGGGGCAAGGGTGCTCAGCTTTGTCCAAATCTCATCATTGAAAGCCTGGAGTCCCTCTTGGAGGCTTGCAAGTCCATTAAAGCTATTTTTTGGTCTACCCTAGGTGCAACGATAGCTACAATAGTGGGGTAGGCTGCTTCTATAAGGTAGTTTCACCCGTCTCATGCACTATTATATCAGCTGGTAGACTTTTGTAACCATCAATCTGGAAAGAATTTCTTGTAGGTGTTCCGCACCCGACTACAGTAGTATTTGTACAGTGAAAGATCAAGCCCTAGTGGAGTCCCAAAAAGTGTACAACGATAGGGGGTGTGATCGCGACATGGGTGTGACAACAGAAGTGATCTAGCCTTAGTAAACAACAAAACCTAAAAATGTGGAGGTTAGATCTAAAGGTTGAAGGAAAAGTGGTTTTAGCTAGCCTGAGGAAGGTGATAAAATGCTCTCGTAGGAGGAATTAAGAGAGAATTCTTTAAGTATAAGTGAATTGGGGATCTTAAAGTCCAAACGCCCAAAAAAGTCATGTACATGATAGGGGAATGCCTCTATTTACATAGAGTTTCTAGGTGGGGACCACTTCAACTAGTCCCTTGACTAGTTTGAAGTTGACCCTATGTAATCACACCTCAACAAACAATTGTGGGGTGGCAACATTTAGTCACCGCTTGCCATATCATAGCTTCTCGAGCCATGGTAGCTAGGGGAAGATTGTCATGTACATTACTTCTAACATTGTGCAATATGTCACACACAGTGACCATAAATCAAGGGGAGAACTTTGAGAATGCCCCAAATCAAGAGATTCATAGATGTTCATCCAGAATCCCCCAAAAGGGTGACGTAACAACTAGGTCCTTTCCCAAAATGGGAAGACAGCACATCACGACCCTCAAAGTGGCCATATTGGCTTAGGGATGCCTTTGAAATACATAGTAGCCTCACCCTAATTAAAGACATCATGTCTGAAATAGAATATTTCACTTATAATTAATAAATTCTTAAACATATTCATTATATAGCTCGGCCACGCAAAGACTTCAAGACTGAAGTTGAATGCTTCAAGTCTAAACTAGAAATATTCAAGGGTAAACTTAATGTCTTTTAAGTTTTTATTTCAGTACAATCACATAGATATTGAACTCTTGAAGTCTTCAAATGTTAACTCCAAGATGGACATTAAGATCTTCAAGCATGAACTTGAACCCTTCAAGTAGATACATTACTTGAAGATTTCAAGTGTTAACTCCAAGATGTTTTAGGTTCCATCTTAACCATTATACTGGTAGGTCACGCAAACACTTCATGTCTAAAGTGGAAGACTTTGAGTCTGAAGTGGAAGTGTTCAAGGGTGATCTTGAAAACTTCAACGGTGCATTTTGATACATTCAAATATAACATTGAAATATTCAAGAGAAATGTCGAATTCTTCAAAGATGACCTTAAACCCATCAATGGTGACCTTGATGTCTTCAAGTGCACAATAAGGACATCAAGATTGAAATTGACTTCTTCAATTATTCGTAACAAAACTAAACCATTTTGATTATACAGCTGGGACACATGATGACTTCAAGACTAAGTTTTGAGGACTTGGAGTCTAGACTGTAAATCATCAAGAATGACCTTGAAGTCTTCAAATGTGCATTATAGTACATTCAAATGTGAGCTTGAAGAGTTCAAGAGGGACCATGAAGCCTTAAAGTATGACCTTGAAGACTTCAGGTGTGACATTGATATCTTCAAGTTTAAAATTGAATACTTCACTTATTACTAACAAAAACTTAATCATATGACAATGTAGAAAGGTCATGCGAAGACTTCTATGACATTGAAGTCTTGAGTTGTGAATTTTGATACACTGAATTTGAGCTTGACTTCTTAAAATGTGACATTGAATTCTTAAAGCATGACCTTAAAGTCATTAAGGATGACCCTGAATTCTTCAAGTGTGCTGTTAAAGACATCAAGTTCAAAATTTATTACTTCATGTATGGCTAAAAATTTTTGATTATATAGCTAGGTCACATGAACACCTCATGTACAAACTAGAAGACTTTGAGTCTGAAGTGGAAGCCTTCAAAGGTGAACTTGAAGTCTTTAATGGTGCATTTTGATACCCTCAAAGGTGACATTGAAGTCTTACACAGGAAGGCTAATGTCTTGAAGCATGACTTTGGAACCATTAAAAGTGACCTTGATGTGTTCAAGTGCTCAATTAAAGACATCAAGTACGAAATTGACTACTTCCCTTATGACTAACGAATACTTTACTCTTTTGATCATACAACTAGGCCACCCAGAGACTTCAAGACTAAACTCAAGAACATCAAGTTGGAACTATAAATCTTCAAAGGTATCCTTGAAGTCTTTAAGTGTGCATTATTGTACATTCAAATGCGAGCTTGAATCATTCAAGAAGGACCCTGAAGCTCTCAAGTATGTCCTTGAAGAGTTCAAGTGTGAAGTCTTGATGACCATTTTTATTATATACATAGGTCATGCGAAGACTTCAAACTGAAGTCGAAGATTTTAAGTCTTAACTCGAAGTCTTCTACTGTGACCTTAAAGTTTTGAGTGGTGCATTTTGATACACTCAATGAGAGCTTCAATTTCTCAAGGACATTGAATTATTCAAGCATGAACTTGAAGTCACTATGGGTGACCTGGAAGTCTTCATTACTGCTAGGTAATGTAAACACTTTAGGTCCAAATCAGAAGTCGAGTCTGAAGTGGAAGTCTTTAAAGAGACTCTGCAGTCTTCAATTGTTCTTTTGAATACACTTAAATGTGACAGTTAAGTCTTCAAGAGGAATGCCGAAGTCATGAAGCATGACCTTGAAGCTATCAAGGGTGACCTTGATGTCTTAAAGTGCACAATAAAGACATTAAGTTTTAAACTAACTTCTTCAATTTTGACTAACAAAAACTTAATCATTTTGATTATACAGCCAGGACACTTGATGACTATAAGACTTAATTCAAGGACTTCGAGTCTAAACTATAAATCTTCAAGAGTGATATTGAAGTCTTTGAGTGTTCATTGTAGTACACTCAAATGGAGCGTCAAGAGCTCAAGATGGACCATAAAGCACTAAAGTATGACCTTGAAGACTTCAAATGTGACCTTGATGTCTTCAAGTCTGAAATCAAATACTTCACTTATGGCTAACAAAAACTTAAATATATTGACTATATAGAAAGGTCATGCAAAGACTTCATGACCAAACTTGAACACTGAGTCTTGACTAGTGGTTTTTAAATGTGACCTTAAAGTCTTGAGTTTTACATTTTGATACACTCAATTTGAGTTTGAATTCCTAAAGAGGGACACTGAATTCTTAAAGCATGACCTTGAAGTCATCAAGTGTGACCTTGATGTCTTCACGTGTCCTATGGAAGACACCAAACAAGTCTAAAATTTATTACTTCACTTATGACTAATATAAACTTAACCATTTTCATTATATCGGTAGGCCATGTGCACACTTCATGTACAAACTAGAAGACTTCGAGTCTGAAGTGGAAGCCTTAAAAGGTGACCTCAAAGACTTCAATGGTGCATTTTGATACCCCAAGACGTGAAATTGATGTCTTCAATAGGAAGGCTGAAGGCTTCACGCATGGCCTTGAAGCCATCAAGGGTGACCTTGATGTCTTTAAGTTTAACTTTTGAATGGTTGTGTATAACGCCCTGTTAAAGGCTTTAGGTACCTCTTCAGCACTTCAAGCTCACATTTTACTTGCTTAAAGGTCACTTTTGAAGACTTCTAGTTCGAACTCAAACTCTGTGTTCAATCTTAAAGTCTTCACATAACCTAGTTGTATAATCAAAATGGTTACATATTTGTTAGTGGTATGTGAAGATGTCGTCAATTGTACAATTGAAGATATTAAGGTCACACTCGATAACTTAAAGGTCATACTCCAAGACTCTAGAAGAAGCTTTTAAATACTTCATGTTCACATTCAAGTGTATAAAAATGAATCACTTAAGACTTCAATGCCATCCTTGAAGACTTTTAGTTTAGAGTTAAAGTCTTCTAGTTGGAACATGAATCTTCGTGTGACCTAGCTGTATAAACAAAATAATTAAGATGGAACCTAAAACATCTCAAAGCTCATACTTGAAATCTTCAAGTAGGCTATCTACTTCATGTTTTCAAGTTCATACTTGAAGAATCAATCTCCCCTATAAAGACTTCAAGCTTACATATGATTGTATTAAAATGAACCATAGAGGACTTAAAGGTCACCCTTGAACATTTACAGTTCAGACTCGAAGTCCTCAAGTATTCTCTTGAAGTCTTTGAGTGACCTCTAGATGTATAATAAAGAGGGTTAATACTATAAGACCCCCTACATTTTACCCCAAAATTAACTTACCCTCCTAAACTAATTTTCCTTCTTAATTGGTCCTCCAACTTTCTACATCCATCAATTACCCCCTGACAATTAAATAACTGCTAAATGATCATATGCACGACACATGCCTATTTTATTCTCCAATTTTACCCCTTTCTTCAACCTTATAAGCTACCCATCTCCCCTATTTTTTCGTCCAAAAATTAGCCACAAATTACATTTTCCTCTTCACTGATCTATCAACATTTTAATAAATTCTCCTCTAGTTTCAACAACGGTTCCGGTTTATAAAAACAACAACATTTATTCATGCTGAAGAAAAATAAATATGCTTGATAAAAACTATCAACGGTTCGGGTTTACAAAAAATAGCAGCATTTATTCATGAAGGAGAAATGTAAATATATTGATAAAAAATAGCAATGGTTCAGGTTTAGCAAAATTAACAACGGTGTGGGTTTAGAAAAAATAGAAATGGTTCAAATTTAGAAAAATAGCAACGGTTGGGGTTTGGAAAAAAAGCAGCAGTTTGAGTTTAGAAAAAATAGCAACCTTTATTCATGTTGGAGAAAAATAAATATGATTGATAAAAAATAACAACGGTTCGCGTTTAGAAAAATAGCAATGGTTCAGGTTTAGAAAAAACAGTAACGGTTCGGATTCAGAAAAAACAGTAACATTTATTCATGAAGGAGAAAATCAAAATGATTGATAAAAAATAGTAATGGTTCAGATTTAGGAAAAATAGCAACGGTTGGGGTTTAAAAAAATAGCAGCTGTTTGGGTTTAGAAAAAATAGTAACATTTATTCATGTTGGAGAAAAATAAATATGATTGATAAAAAATAGCAACGATTCAGGTTTAAAAAACATAGTAATGTTTCGAGTTTAGAAAAAATAGTAACGGTTTGGGTTTAGAAAAAATAGTAACATTTATTCATGAAGGAGAAAAATAAGTATGATTCAAAAAAATAGCAACGGTTCGGATTCACAAAACAATCGCAACAGTTGGGTTTAGAAAAAATAACAACGGTTTGGGTTTAGAAAAAATAGCAACATTTATTCATGCTGGAGAAAAATAAATATGATTGATAAAAAAGAGCAACGGTTCAGGTTTAGAAAAAGTGCAATGGTTCAGGTTTAGGGAAAACACTAACAGTTCAGGTTTAGAAAAAATAGCAATATTTATTTATGAAGAAGAAAAATAAATATGATTGATAAAAAATAGCAACGATTCAAATTTAGAAAAACTAGCAACGGTTGGGGTTTAGAAAAAATAGTAACGGACTTGGTTTAGAAAAAATAGCAACCATTTTTGTTTAGAAAAAATAGCAATGTTTTTGGTTTTGGAAAAAATAGTAACGGTTCGGGTTTAGAAAAAACAACAACATTTATTCATGAAAAAGAAAAAATAAATATGATTGAAAAAACTGAAACCAAACCTGTATGAGACTAAACTCGAACCTTTACTGAAACTAGAGGAGAATTTGTCTAATTTTTTGACAAATTACTGAAGAGGGAGGAGCAATTTGTGGCTGAGTTTTAGATGGAAAAACATGAGAGATGAGCAACTTATAAGGTTGAAGAAAGAGGTAAAATTGGAGAAAAAAATGGACAAGTGTCGTGCGTGTGACTATTTAGCTGCCATTTAACGGTCAGAGGAGTAAATTGATGGATGGAGAAAGTTGGAGGATCAATTAGAAAGTAAATTTATTTAGGAGGTAAGTTGATTTTGGGGCAAAGTATAGGGTCCTATGATATTAACCCTAATAAAATGATAATGTTTTCATTTTTAAAAAGTGAAGTAAGTATTCAGATACTGACTTGATGTCTTTAATTGTGCATTTGCAGACATCAAGGTTGTGCTTGATGACTTAAGGGTCATACGCCAAGACTTTAGTGTAACAGCCTGAAAATTTATCCAAAATGCCTTTTTATAATTTATGCAAATAGCAAAGTTTACGGAAGTTAGGTCAATTTTTTTAACCTAATCAAGAGTAAAATTGATACTTAAACAAAGTTTGATTTATTACAAAAAAATTTAAAACGTCATATAATGGCAGATTACTACGTCATAATTTTCTAAAGGAAGAAATTAATTAGAGGTAGTTAAACTTTAATAAAACAAAACAAAAATTTTAATGTTTTCAAAAATATGACTTTGACTTAGTCCCGTGCCAGAGACTCTAGACTTCATCCAAAATCAAAGCATCTTCCTCATCTAAAATTTTTAAAAGTAAAATGGAGTGAGTATAAAAATATACTTAATAAATAAAACCGTAAATACATAACGTCACACAAAAGTAATAACATACAATGCATATCATTTTATCTTACAGAGTTTTACATACAAAAATCTCATTCATTCAGATCGTTCATATCTTTCCTTATAGAAACGCTGGCCAACTTCCTTTAGAGCTCACCACCACACCCATAACAGAACAAAATTACAAGTGACATTTCTCATGAGTACCATTTCGCACCTTTGAAAAGGTGGAATCAGTTGTAAATATGTCTTCCTACAAAACTAACCAAAACACATTTACAGAAACTCTTGTGATGGACGATGTAACACATAAACCTTTCTTGAAGGACAAGGCAACCAAAATAGAGTTGGTTGTAATAAAGTACAACAGCATAACGAATATCTCACAAAATTATAATTAAACATGGGAAAGAGATCAAAATTTATTCTACCATTTTCAGACACAACAAGAAAACAAGCAGTTATATATGTAAGATTTCACTTACCTGATCTCCCGCTAAATAAATTATGAAAGTGAAACTCCTGAAACAAATAGCATTATCCTACTCAATATAATACGGTATACAAAAATGAAAGCTAACACTAAGTGCTGACTCAGTAAAAAATAACACAACTTAAACTATGCTGTCCTAAAAATACTAAATTTATTACGGGATAACCTTAGATGTACCGGGGCTTCACATAATTAATTTCATAATACTTTGAGGCGGATTGGTTTTTAAATACGTGAAACTATTTCATCACAAAAAACTATTTGTTTTCAAGTATTGCAGTATCGTACAAAAACTATTTTTCAGTAAGCAACTCTTGTTGAAAAACTCTGAAAATTTACAGAGTTAGTAAAGATACTATTAAAATATTACTGAAATTTTTTAGATTAAACCGAGTGGATCTCAGTAAAGAAATAACCCTAAATCTGGTATCGAAAAAACTGTTTCACCCTGTACAAAACAGAAATTTCAAAAATGATATAAAATTTTAGAGATCGAATTTTAAGCTAAATTTTCTACAGTATGTGACTAAATATGTTCAGAATTTACCCTAAAAATTTCAGATTCAAAATCCTTCGTTGGGTTGAAAAACATTAAGTCGTTCTCACTGTGTACAGAAAATCTGAAAAATTCCAGTTTTTATGAAATGTCAGATTTTTATCGTAAATGTTTCTGTCTTATTTGAAAACGATTCATGGAACATAAATGATCATAATATGGGTTTTAAATCTCAGTATTATTCAGAACTATACAATACAGCGTATGGAACAAAACTATATTATTTATGTTGAAAGAAAACAAGGATAACATGAGTTCACCGAAAGTGCAATCTGAATAGTCACGTCTACGTCTCGTGACTCAACCGTTGCTGCCTAAAGCTTAAACCTTATTATATAATAGGGCTCTTATATGTGAGCCAAAAAATGAGATTTTCATGCCAGGAGTTGTTACACGAGAGTGAGGGAGAGAGAGATGCTGAAATACACAAAGGGGAAGAGTGAGGGCGGTTTGTTGCTCACAAGGGAGGGGAAAAGGTGATGCCGCACAAACACAAGGGAGGGTTAGAGAGTTGCCACCCAAACATAGAGGGGAAGGGAGTGAAATGAGAGACAAAGAATTTAAGAAACTTATATACTAGGTTAGCACTTAGGAAACTTACTAAAACCCTAACCCTAATTGTTTAGGAAAGTTACTAAAACCCTAACCCTAAGAGTTTAGGAAAGGAAAAATCATTTTCTAAAGGGGGAAGCGGGCTTTCAGACAAGCTAAGGGGAAGGGGGATTAAAACCCTAATTTTCATGGCTCCAAAAGCTACAACAACAAACCCTAAAATCAATCAGAACCCTAAAACTAATCGGCATAAAAATAATTCTCAAAAAATTATACTATAACCCTAATTAAATAAAATCACTCTAATAACATGCACATCACATAAAAAATGGGTACATGCATCATATATACTGAAATTAAATGTGAGAAGGAAAATGACCAAAATATCCTTATGTTGTCGATACCATATTTATTTATAAAATGACAAAAGAACCCCTCAAATTGTTGGTCGTCGCACCGCATGCGCGAAGAAAGTGTGGAGGCGCGATGCCTTTTAAAAAAATTTAACATAATGAAAATGAATCTTTTAATAATATAAAACTTGTGCAACGCCATAGTAACTAAATAAAAACTTTTATTGAAAATTCTTTTTCAATCAGTGAGGATCCATTATATATTTATAAGTTAAATCTACAACATACAAGGATTAGAATCATATACCTCTTGTAGTCTATATCAAGTGTCCTTCTAAAAACTGATTGATCCTCTGATCCCATGAAATTGTTCGAACGATAAGTAGACTCCGAGATCCTCCATAAGATCTTCCAAGTCAATACTCAACCCACTAGGACGTGTGTGGGCATGTAGAATATTACAAGACACTTTTTTTGTCTCGAGACATTCTCAACACATGAGATCTAGAGATTTACTGAGAAGGACTTTAGTCAGACGATTCTCTTAAAGAACGTGATGATTATTCTTTTAGAGAATTGATTAACGCTTAATCACAGAAAAAAATCTCTCTGACACCAATCGTGTTCCCAATTCAACTCTTGATAGACGAACTAATGATCTGATCAACTAATTCTCTCATCTTCTTTCAACCACTGAGACCATTAGAGTAATATATGTATATATTCTAGATAAAGGCGTAAAAGATTTATAGGGATAAGCTGGAATAATATTTAATTGTAAAATTATCAATTGCGGTGGGACCCACTGTAATTGTGCACAACTTAGTGCCACATGGTACTGCAGTGTTCCACACTCACTACTGTACTGTCATGTGGCACCATAGTAGTCCATGTCAATTTATGATACTCTATTGGTGATTGACACGTGACAATTACTGCGAATTAAATATTTATTATAATTAAATAATTATCTAGATATTAGTTAATATAAAATTAACATATCTAATTATCCCTATCAACTAACTTATATGTTATTTCACAAATAACAGATTTAGTTGATTTAAATTATTATCTAATAATAATTTAATTATCTAATTTCATAAGTTAGGTATTTTGTCTTACTTATCAATAACTAGAAAAATTGATAATTATTTTTATATAGTTTCTTAAAATTATATTTAAATATATAAATAATTTAATTACTGAATTCTTAATTAATTAATCACATATAATTATCTTATAATTATTTACTTGTCTTAGAATAAAAATTTTGTTTATAAGTCAGTCTTTTTCTCATGTTCTGAAATATTCACACTCTAGACAACGTAGTATAGCGGTGACTTGGAGACCATGGACCTATAATCCTAAGCTCCAATAAATCAGATTATTAATTAAACTCTTTAATTAAATAATCTTATTTATTAATTCCATTATTACTCCACTATAAATATGAAATTTCACTCTTAAAGATTATAGAATATATTAACAAAGTATTCTCATGTAGTCCACTGACATGATCATTTCATGTAGTCATATCCTCCAAATATTGGTTCGTAAATTAGAACTGGTCAAAATCACCATTTTACCCTTCTAATTACCTCTTGATCCTTACATACCGTTAATCCACTAGTGAATGGCTATTTTAGAATCTTATTATAAATTGGAGCTCAATAACCATTCAGTTCCAGAATTAACACTTAAGATGACCAATATATGATCCGTTTGGAAAGCTTAGATTCTAAATCTTGTAAGATCATGTCCTCAGCCATCCACATCACTGAATCTCCAAAACAAAAGTCACTAGCCTAATTAACAAACAGACCTTAACAAGTGAATCAAAAGATTCAATAGACTTCTATACGAGTTCATGACTACTAAGAATTCATATTGGTCTACATATGATAATCGAATTGATGTGTATTAAATTTTAATTATAAATGGCACATTAAAAAAGATATTAATTCACATCGGTCCCCTCATATATAATCTTATTACATAAAATACATTCACTAAGATGTCTATCCACATCAATGATCCAAATCTAGATTACACATATTCATACTGCTTAGTGAACTCTACTAGCAACCATTCATTAAAGATTTTGTACTTTAATATGTTGCTGACAATTTTATTCATTATCTATGATCTTAATCCTCTCGTACTAAAACAAGATCATAGTCTCATTAATGAATATGCAATTTTCAGGTATTCACATAAATTATTCAATAATAGTTTAAAAGAACAATTATAATAAAAATGTAATCCTCTTTAAATTTCATATCAAAATATCAATACACATGCTTTGAGGGCATAACTCCCAACAATATCCTAATTTCCCTAAAGAAAATGTGGCATCTCTCTTAATCCCATGTTACGCACGTGACTCTCAAATGACTTTGCAGGAAGTGTCTTTGTAACAATCACATCCCCTCGATGCACGATCTCTCGTACAAGATGATATTTCCTCTCTATGTGTTTGCCCCATTTGTGACTCCTCGGTTCCTTGAAATTTGCTACCGCCCACTATTATCACATTATGGGATCAGTGGCTTATCCATATCTAAAATTACTTTCAGATCAGAATAGAACTTTCTGAGTCATACCGCCTCTTTTGAACTTCACAAGCCACTATATATTCATCTTCCATAGTGAAATCTGTAATGATGGATTGTTTAATACTTCTCACGGCTACAAATCCTCCACCTAGGATGAATATTGATCTAGATGTTGAACTTCAACTGTCTTTGTCTCATTGACAATCGAAATCAGTATATCTAGTGGGGTTCAGGTCTCTACCTGAATAAACAAGGATATAGTTTCTCATTCTCATATGATACTTGAGAATGTGCTTTAATGTAATCTAGCATTCCAAACCTAGATTCGATTGATAATAACTGGCAATTCCCACTGCATAACAGATGTCTGGTCTCGTAAAAAAATATGGTATACATGAGACTTCCAACTGCTAAGCCATAGGGAACCTTTCTCATTTCCTCTTCCTCCTGAAGTGTCTTAGGACATTGTTCCTTGGAGAGGACAATTCCATGTCTGGTCAGTTGTTAACCTTTCTTAGATTTCTCCTTAGAGAATCTCTCCAACACCTTATCAATATAAGATGCCTGAGAAAGTGCCAAAAACTTGTTCTTTCTATGCCTTAGGATTTGGATGCCTAGAACATAACTCACTTCTCCCAAATCTTTCATTTGAAATTTCTCAGCTAACCACTTCTTTACCTTTGACAAAGTTTCTACATTAGTCCTAATGAATAGAATGTCATCAACATAAAGAACTAAGAAAATCACTATCTTATCTTTGGTGTATTTATAAACACAGGCTTCTTCAACATTTTACTTGAATCCATAAGACTTTATAATCTCAACAAAGGTAAGATTTCAAGATCTAGATGCTTGCTTTAATCCATAAATGGATTAAAGCAACTTGCATACTTTTTTATCATGCCCCTTTTGTATAAACCCTTCTGGTTACATCATATAGATGCTTTATTCAAGAGAACTATTCAGAAAAGCCATCTTGACGTCCATTTGCCATATCTCATAGTCAAAACTAACAACTATGGACAAAAGGATGCGAATGGAGCATGGCCACATGGGAGAATGTCTCTTCATAATCAACTCCCTCCCTTTGTGTATAGCCATTGGGTACTAACTATGCTTTATAATTCTCTACTTTCCCATCTGCATCTCTTTTTTTCTTGAAGATCCATTTACATGTAATGGGCCTGACATCTTTAGCTGGATCTACAAGTTCCCAGACGGAATTAGAATACATGATTCCGTTTCCTGGTTCATGGTATCTTGCCATTTCTCCTTTTCAAGATCATCCATTGCTTCTTCATAAGATAATGGACCGTCCTTATTAGTGTCTGACACTAGGACATGTGTCTCTAGTTCGTAGTGAACTGGTTGTCTCACAACCCTCCCACTATGATGTTGAACCGGGGTGTCCTTTGTAGGAACTATGGTTTCTCTGGTTTGTCATTTATCAGTAGAATTTGAAGGTGGTATGATCTCATCAGTCGCTAATTCCTCAAGAACTACTTTGCTATGAGGTTTGTAGTTTTGCATATAGTCATGCTCAAGAAAAGTTTCATTTGTCGATACAAACACATTTTGATCATTATGACTATAAAAGTACCCACCTCTAGTCTCTAGAGAATATCCAACGAATATGAATACCTCAGACCTTGAGTCTAACTTTCCAGTGTTGGGTCTAAGAACGTGAGTTGGATCACCCCCATGTACGAAAATGACGCAAACTAGGTTTGGATCCATTCTATAACTCTAAAGGCATATTGCTTACAGACTTAGAGGGCATTACATTCAGAATGTAAGTTACCGTGTGTAGTGCATATCCTCAAAATGTAAGTGACAATGATGAGTAGCTCAACCTTGATCTAACCATATCCAATAAGGTCCGAGACCTCCTCTCCGCAACACCATTTTACTGTGGTGTTCCAGGTGCTATAAGTTGGGATAAGATTCCACACTCCAGCAAATAATCCTTGAATTCTAAATCCAAGCATTCACCACCTCGATCGAATCGAAGGGTTTTCAATGATTTACATAATTGCTTTTCAGTTTCAGCCTTGAAGTCTTTAAACTTTTTAAAAGTTTTAAACTTTTGATGCCTTGAAGTCTATAACCATATCTTGAGTAGTTGGCAATGAAAGTGACAAAATACTCATACCCATCTCTAGCTTGTACATTGATCGGTCCACAAACATCACTATGTACTAACTTAAGTGGTTCTTAGGCTCTTTGGCACTTTCCTGTGAAAGGTCTCTTGATCATTTTACCCTCTAGACATGATTCACAAACAGGAAAAGTTCTAACTTTTAGCTATCTCAAAGCACCATGCTTTGTTAACGTTTTTAACCTATCTAGATTAATATGTCCCAACCTACGATGCCATAAATATGTGTTATCATCATGAGAAACTCTTTGTCATTTGTTATTTTTAGGCGTTGCTACTTTAAATGATTCAGAATTATTTAACATGCATTCTACAAGTTTAAGCATATACAGTCCGTTTATAAGTTTAGCATAACAGATATCAAATCCATTCTTAGAAATAATAAACTATTTTTTAAGGAAAGAAACTTTGAATAACTGTTCTTGCAAAAATGAAAGAGAAATCAAATTCCTCGAAAAACTAGGAATATAATAAACATCGTTCAAGACTAAGTAATTATATCCAAAAAGTAAATGGATTGTCCCTAATGCTTTAGCTGACACGAGCGCACCATTACCAACTCTTGAAACGACCTTGCCATCAGCTAGCTCCCTTGACGAATCAAACATATTTTTTTTCAACTTAGAGAGATACTTGTCACAGTTTCTCTTCCAATGACCTTCAACCCCACAGTGGAAACACTTTCCTTTGGGCTTGCTGTCTTTGTTGTTCTTCTTGGCTTTCGGCGATGTCTAGACTTTCTTTACTCTTTTGTTCTTACTCTTCTCCTTACCATTGTTCTTCTTCATTTTCTTGTTCTTAACAATATTGGAAGAAGGTTTTTGCTCGACAACATTTACCTTCTCCTCCTAATATCCATCTTCATAATTATTTAACAATTAAATAAAATAATAACGGACCTAGTGACTATTGGATATTTCTAAATTACAACCCTTGAAATAAAGAAATAAAATTAGAAAGCGGACTTCAAGAATACATATTTCTAAAATATTACTTTCTCCTCCTGATATTCGTCTTCATAATCTTCAAGATTTGAATAAAACCTTTTTTACTTAGAAAAACTATTTTTCTTAATTAAAATATTTTTTATATTATCCCTTTTAATATAGTTAACTTTGATTTAGTCAAATAAATACTTTATTAGATTTAGTCAAACATGCGTCAATACCAATCAACCTATTAATTTTTAATTTTCATATAATAAAAAATTAATAATTCATTTCAAAATTACATTAATTTTAAACTTTAAATGGATAATTAAAAGAGTTTAAGTTTTAATGCAACACTTAGGTGATAGGGTTGGTTGCATGGTTTGTTGAAAACTTTCCTAAAACGTGACAACAGTTGTTACTGATGATAGGACTCTCCGATCCCCGCTCATTACCACCGCTGCCAGTCTCAGTACCAGGAGCCACCTGCTGCACCGGACAGTCACTTTTCACCGCCGATACAGTACTGTCGGCACTGTTCATCTCCGTCAGGATAGTAAATTTTAGGCGTGAACAATATTTTTGCGGATGAACGGTATTTTCGTGGGTGAACAATATTTTTGCGGATGAACGGTATTTTTGCGGATGAACGGTATTTTTGCGGATGAACGGTATTTTCGTGGATGAACAGTATTTTTGCGGATGAACGGTATTTTCGCGGATGAACAATATTTTTACGGATGAACGTTATTTTTGCATGAACAATAAATTTCTACCGTTCGTCTTCGCGCGTGCGCGGCAGAAGCGTGGAGGAGCGTGGCCTTTTAAAAAATTAAAATTTTAATAAAAATGAATCTTTTAATAAAACAAAACTTGTGCAATGCCACGATAACCAAATAAAAACTTTTATTGAAAACTTTTTTTCCATCACTCAAGATCCATTATATATTTATAAGTTAAATCTACAACATATAAGGTTAGGAATCAAATACCTCTCGTACTCTATATCAAGTGCCCTTGTAGAAACCAATCAATCCTCCATTCCCGAAATTGTTCCAACGATCAGTAGACTCCGAGATCCACACCAAGATCTTTCAAATCAATCCTTAATGCACTAGGACGTGTGTGGACATGTAAAATATTACAAGACATTTTTTCTCTCTCTAGATATTCTCAACACCTCAGATCTAGAGATTTACTGAGAATGACTTTAGTGAGACGACTCTCTAAAAAAATATGATGATTATTCTTTTATAGATTTGATTAACGTTTAATCACAGGAGAAAATCTCTCTGACACCAATCGTGTTCTCAATTCAACTCTTGGTTGACAAACTGATGATCTGATCAACCGATTCTATTTTTTTCAACCACCGAGGCCATTAGAATAATATCTGTATACATTCTAGATAATGGCGTATCAAATTTTTAGGGATAAACTGAGCCAGCATAGTGCCTCACGACACCAGTGTAGTGCCATGTGGCACTACAATGTTACACACTCACTACTGTAGTGCTAAGTGGCACCACAGTAGTCCATGTCAATTTCTGATACTCTATCAATGATTGACACATGACACTCACTACGAATTAAGTATTTATTTTAATCAAATAATTATCTAGATATCAGTTAATTCAAAGTTAACATATCTGATTATGCATATCAACTAACTTATCTATTATTTCATTGATTATCCATATCAACTAAATTATCTGTTATTTCACTGATTATCCAAATCAACTAACTTATCTGTTGTTTCACAAAATAACAAATTTAATTGATTTAAATTATTATCTAATAATAATTTAATTATCTAATTTCAAAAATTAGATATCTTGTCTCACTTATCGATAATTAAAAAAATTTATAATTATATATATATATATATATATATATATATATTATTTCTGAAATTTATATTTCAATTTATAAATAATTCAATCAAATAATTTTTAATTAATTAATCACACATAATTAACTCAAAATTATATACTTGCTCCAGAAAAAAATTCTTTTTACAAGCCAGTCCTTTTCTCATGTTCTGAAATATTCATACCCTAGACAACTTAGTATAGAGGTGACTTGGGGACCATGGACTTATAATCCTAAGCTCTAATAAATCAGATTATTAATTAAACTTTTTAATTAAATAATTTTATTTATTAATTTCATTATTACTCTACTATAAATATGAAATTGCACTTTTAAAGATTATAAAATGTATTTCAGGAGTGTTCTTCTGTAGTCTACTGACATAATCATTTCATGTAGTTCTGTCCTCCAATTATTGGTTCGTAAATTAGAACTGGTCAAAATTATCATTTTACCCTTCTAATTTACCTATTGATCCTTAAGTACTATTTATCCACTAGGGAATGGCTAATTTATGATCTTATTATAAATTTGAGCTTAATAATCATTCAGTTCCAAAATTTACACTAAGAGAACCAATATACAATCCGTTAGAAAAGCTTAGATTCCAAATCTTGTAAGATCATGTTTCGAGCCATTCTCATCACCGAATCTCCAAAACAAAAGTCACTAACCTGATTAACAAACAGACCTTAACAAGTGAACCAGAAGATCCAGTAAACATGCATATGAGTTCATGACTACTCAGGATTCAGGCTGATCATATATGATAATCGAATTGATGTATATTAATTCTTTATGATAGATGGCATGTTAATAAAGATATTAATTTATATAAAGCTTTTTCACTAGATGTCTATCCACATCAATGATCTGCATCTTGATCACACACATTCATAATGCTTAGTGAACCGTACTAGCAACCATTCATTAAAGATTTTTATACTTTAATATGTTGCTGACAATTTTATTCATTGTCTATGATCTTAATCCTCTTGTACTAATACAAGATCATAGTCTCATTAATGAATATAGAATTTTCAGATATTTATATAAAATATTCAACAATAACTTAAAAGAACAATTATAAAAAAATGTAATCCTCTTTAAATTTCATATCAAAATATCAATACGCATACTTTGAGGGCATAACCCCAACAAAAATATCAAATATAATATATTTCATTGTTGAACTATATCATCACATCAATAAAAATAGAAGGGCTAAAGTTATAACCAAGACTCGAAAAAAGAATTGCTCTCATCTCGATCGGCCATAAAGTAGAGCATTACATTTAGTGTCCCTTTTGAATACTTCATGAATGTATGAAAATGAGGACTTCTAGTTCAGACTCGAAGTCTTTTTAATTTAGACATGAAGTCTTCAAATGACCTAGCTATATAAATGAAATAATTAGCAGGAAAACCTAAAACATCTTAAAGTTAAGACTTAAAATCTTCAAGTAACCTATCTACTTGAAATTTCAAATTCGTACTTAAATAATCAGTGTCCCTCTTGAACAAATCAAGCTCACATTTTACCATAGTAAAATGAAAATTTGAAGTCTTTAAGTTCACATAGAAGACTTTGGGCTGAGACTCAAACTCTTCGAGTTCGATCTTGAAGCCTTCGATTAACCTGGCTGTATAATCAAAATGATTATATTTTTGTTATTCATAAGTGAATTATTCGATTTCAAGCTCTATGTCTTTAATTTTGTACTTGAAGACATCAAGAACACACTTGATGGCTTCAATGTCATACTCAAGTACTCCAGAAGAACATATTGAAGACTTCATGATCACATTTAAGTGTATCAAATTGAATGATTGAATACTTCATGGTCACTCTTGAAGACTCCTAGTTCATATTTGAAGTCTTCTAGTTCAAACTTGGCGTCTTCACATGACCTAGCTATATAATCAAAATGATAAAGACGGAATCTTAAATATCTTGAAGTTCAAAGTTGAAATCAGTCCACTTGAATTTTTCAATTTCATACTTGAAGAGTTAGTGTCCCTCTTGAAGACTTCATGCTCACATTCGAATGTATCAAAATGAACCATAGAAAACTTTAAGTTTAGAACTGAAGTCTTCATTTTCGATCTTGAAATCTACATGTGACCTAGGTATATAATTAAAATGGTTATTGGTGTTATGTTCACGACTGAAAATGTTATCATACTATAGATTTTTCATTATGTAGTTAGGCATATTGGAAACTAATTCTACTTTTGAATGGTTGTGTATACGCACCATTGAAGGCTTTAGGGTCCCCCTAAATGCAACTAGTTCACATTTTACTGTACTGAAATGAATATTTGAAGACTTAAAGGTCACCCTTGAAGATTTCCAGTTTAGAGTCAAACTCCTCGAGTTTGGTCATGAAGTCTTCGCTTAACATAACAGTATAATTAAAATGGTTATGTTTTTGTTCGTCATAAGTGAAGTATTCAATTTCAGACATGATTTCATTTATTGTGCACTTGAAGACATCAAGGTCACATTTGATGACTTAAGGATTATACTTCAAGACTCTAGTGTCCCTCTTGAAGACTTCAAGCTCACACTTAAGTGTATCAAAATTAATCACTAAAGACTTCACGGTCACCACTGAAGACTTCCAGTTCAGATTCAAAATCTTCCAAATTAGGCAGGATACAATACACGTAGAAAAGAAGAATACCTATTCCCAGAGCCTCCCATAGGCCAATTTTCAATAACTTGAATCCATAAGAACCTATATTTATTTTTTCCTCAACAACGTAAAGATCGACGATGTGATGGCTAGTTACGAAGTCATGTAGGAATGTCATCTTACAATGTATCAATTGTTTGGACTTTGTTGAAATGGGGGGGATATTTATGAACACCTCATTGATTCGACAAGGTCATACCAAGAGTCACTAGGAACGCGTCCACGGCACTTATGAAGATGAACTAATTGACATGGTTGCTAATATTTGAAGAAACAATGTATACGCAAATGATGATAATGTTCTTTATTAAAAAAAATAACGGCTTAAAGTACCTTGAAATTACTCATAAAAAATCAGATTTAAATGCCTTATTGATTTTATGAGCTAGATGATCTAGATTATTCCTTATAGATTAGACGGTAAAGATTGTCTAAAGATTATTAACCATCTTATGTCAGAACATATGTTATATGAAAAAAGTAATAATATTGAGTGGGGTGAATTATTTCTACGGTCTGTATCATTTTATGTTTTCACCTCATTAACCTGCAGGGATAAGTTGATTGTTAAGGGTGATTTTAGACTATTTTGATTGATATGTGCATTGAAAGTTCAACATAGGAACTCTATCGTCTCTTGTACGCACATAGTATTGATTAGAGAAAAATAAAAATAAAATAAACAAGGGTCACACTAAAATTTTTGTATAGGACCTCGTGTTTAACAGATTGGAGCCATTAAGAACCGAGCCAATGGAGGGGATCTGCTGAACATATCCTTTCGTGTTAGAATTTGGATCCTTCTTTGTATTTACTCGTCAGAGACTAAATAGTCACATTGTATCTAATTTCAGGAATATTTTAGTATAAAAGTTTAATGAATGAATGGATTTCAACAAATTATATTACCAATATGTCTAGAAGGTTTCTAAATTGTTGACACCAGTTCCTGTTGTTGTAAGTCTTCAAGTGTAACAATGGTTTTGGAAACCATTTTTGCGCTTGAAGACTTATAGCAATAACCTAAACAAAAGAAACTGCATGGCTAAATGGTTCTTGCAAGGTAGCTTTGCTAGAATTTATTTTCCCACTCCGCCAGCTCATTTATCTCTCTTTTCACCTTCTCATGTTTTACTTTAAAGTTCTTAGTTGAGTTTTTTTTTTAAAAGTTTGTTCAGTAGATTGATTGCCTGAGTAATTGAGCTATTGCCGCTAAACTAAGTTCTTCGACTGTTCTTTACCCGTAAAGGAATTTTACAGGGTGAACACGAATATTAAATGTTAAAGAGAGAGCAAGAGATATTAAAGAATGCAAATTCTTGTATAAACTTAGATTTCCAGGTTACATAAGCCTATTTATAGATGAGAGTTAAGAATACAATCTTGTTACATAAGATTCAATCTTTCCTAATTGTTTAAACAGGGAATCAAGGGACAAGAAAGGGTGTTATCTTAGACTTAGCCTATAATATTTTCCACTAGACTAATCTGATATGTTAACTTCGTCTGAGAAACATGCTCGCTTGTTCTTTGTATCCCACGTACATTATTTGTTTCCCCTCATCCGATTGGCTCTGGAATTTTCTTTTGGGTGATGTGTACAACCACCTCATCAATCCAAATACAATTAACCCTATTGCATGGAAAACTTTACAATACCTGAAAATTATTCCGGGCATTTATGCTGGGTCATTGTGATCTTTAGATTACTTTTGTAACAATTTGGGCCACACAAAGTCCAGCAGATAACAAATTTTATTTTGGGTTCGCCAAATACGTACTGTGGTTTATCAAATACGTACTTGGGTTCACCAATTATCTAGTGGGGTTCACCAATTACGTAGTGAGGTTCACCAATTACGTACAAATTAATAATTCTTAGGGGGGTTCACCAAATATGTATTGGGATTCACAAATTACGTGATGTGGTTCACCAAATACGTAAAAATTAATAATTCTTGGACGGGTTCATCAAATATATAGTGAGGTTCACCAATTATATACTGGGGTTCACCAATTATATATTGGGGTTCACCAATTACATAAAAGGATTCACCAAATCCATACAAATTATTAATTCTTGAAGGGGTTCACCAAATACGTAGTGAGATTCACCACTTACGTACTGGGGTTCACCGATTATGTAGTGGGATTCACCAAATACATATAAATTAATAATTCTTGGAGAGGTTCGCTAAATATGTATTGGGGATCACCAATCACGTACTAGTATTTACCAATTACGTAGTGGATTCACCAAATACATACAAATTAATAATTTTTGGAGGGGTTCATCAAATACGTACTGGGGTTCACGAATTACGTATTGGGATTCATAAAATACGTACAAAATAATAATTCTTGGAGGGGTTCGCCAAATACGTTATTGGGTTCACCACGTACTGAGGTTCACCAATTATGTAGTGGAGTTCACCAATTACGTACAAATTAATAATTCTTAGAGGGGTTCATCAAATACGTATTGGAGTTCACTAATTACATACAAATTAATAATTCTTAGAGGGGTTCATCAAATACGTACTGGAGTTCACTAATTACGTACTGGAGTTCATCAATTTCGTACAAATTAATAATTCTTGAAGGGATTCATCAAACACGTAGCGGGATTCACCATTTACGTACTAGAGTTCACCAATCACGTAGTGGGATTCACTAAATACATACAAATTAATAATTTGTGGACATGTTCACCAAATACGTATTGGGATTCACCAATTACGTATTGGGATTCACCAATTACGTAGTGGGGTTCAGCAAATATGTAAAACCTAATCGCCATACCTAATAGGCGAATTGCCTATTTTTAGCCCTTAAATGTCATCCTGAAGGTGTTCATCGCATCTTCAAAGCCAAGCTCTAGTTTTATGCCTCCAATCATCTGTTTCATTCCCCAAACGCCATGTATAAATAGGCGATCTCTAGTCTCCCTCTCAATCATCAATTTTGTTGACCTAATCACCATTCTTCACAATCAACCGTAAAATTGATATTTTTATAATTATTTGCCGTACACCAAGAAAATAATTGATAAAAATTGAAAATTGTTATTTCCATGTAAACATTCATGATACTCACTTATTATGTGAAATTAGATTAGATTAATGAAGGATTCCCGAAACAATTGAACACTTAATCATAAACTCGATAAAAGTTGTCATTGATAATGTTGTTGTGCTTTTGTGACAAGTATCAAGCGAGACATGTTTTCACCAAATATAATTATATGTCGTGATGTTATGATGGTTTGTAAATCATATTCATCAGTTTTACAAAGACGTATAACCCTTAAGGTCAGATTCTACTGTGAAATCGAGCATATTGGCAAAAAAGTTTGAAATTAAATATTAAAATTTGAAATTTAACCTTTTATTTTATAATAATAACCCCCATAATTTTTGGAAAGTAACCCTTTACGTTTTAATTAATTTATAATTATATAAATTTAAATTTTAAACTTAACCTTATGTCTTATCAAAATTAACCCCAACATTGAAAAACCCTTTCCCCCTTATTCTTAAAAAATCGATACCCACCCTTCCCCCTCTCTCTCAACACTTCATTTCTCTTCACTCAAACCTCTCCTTCTTTTTCATCTCCATCTTCATCTCTCTACATAGCCCAAAATCCATCAAAACTAGTCTAATTCCATTGCAACATACGAGTCAAACCTGCAATCTCCCATTGAACACATCCCTTGCAACACACGAGTCAAAACCTCACGCCAAACCCGAGCCAAATCCCTCCAACCCACGATCCCAAGCCCCATATCCTTCTGATATTGCATTTTTTTCACCAATAATGGCTACAAGAAAGCATCAAGTTACAAAGGAAACATTGAGTGTAACGACGCAACCAAGTTCAAGCATTTCGAAAAGGTCGTATGATGCCATCGGTTATGGGGTAAAAAGATTTCGTCCAAAGAATCGAAATCTTAGTAGCCATTGTTCTTCATATTGCTCCAACGGAGCATATATCTCACCCATGCAAACAAAGATGTTAGTTTTTGTTTAAAGATTTTGAATTTTATGTGTTATATTGTTAAAACACCTAATATATATTTGATTCGTTCTGCAAATTGAGTTTTATATGATGATTATAGAAATGTATGGTTGTTGGTAGGAATATATGTCTTGGATGAAAACTATACTATTTTCATGAGTGTCCGTAAAGTGTTCGACAAAATGTCATCATGAATTATATGGTGTATTTTTTTCATTGTCCATAAGGTGTTTGATAATGGCATATTGAGGTTTATACTAATTTTATATGAATTCCCGTAACATGATTGATGAAATGATATATCCCATCCAAGGATAAAATGTAATTTTCTTTAACAAAATTTTTTGTTGTTATGTGTTATATTTTTAAAACACCAAATAGATACTTGAATCAATTTGAAAATTGAGTGTTTCTACAAATTTATGATTATTGGTAGTGATATATGTTTCAGATGAAAAATTATAATCTATGTTTATTGCCGTAAGGTGTTCGAAGAATTGTCACAATAGGAATTATAGTACATTTTTCTTCACACACCTTTTTCACTGAGTCATACTTAAGATTTTGGTTTCTTAGGCTGAGTTCTATGAACTTGGTATACATGGTTTTGGGAACACTAGGCTTCTTGAAAATGTACAATAGGCTTCCTGAAAATGTGAAAAGAAATGTTGATACTTCCAGGTTTAATTATTTTATAATTATATTGAAAAGGGGGCAAATGGATCGTGCCCTATTGGAAAGTCTGGCCGAGAAATGGTGGGATACAACCCACACCTTTCATATAGATGAAGTGGGTGAAATGACAATGACCCCATTGGACTTTGCTATGATAATTGGCCTGAATTTGATGGTCGACAACTAGACTATGATTTGCAACTCTACAAGAACAAGAATGCTTTGTAAAAGCTAGTGGACAAACCATTTTCGGAGGTTGGAGAAAAAAAGTTAGTTATCAATGGATATTTGATAATTATGTTAGGTATAATGTACTACTGCTAAGCGGGAGGACATTTTGACGAGAGTCTTTCTTCTTGTACTCTTGGGTAGTACAATTTTTTGAGACAATAGCAACAAATTTTACCTGTACTTCCTCCCCAGCCTAAAGAAAATAGATGAGATACAGGAGTATAATTAGGGTGATTCAGCGTTGCTCGTATTATATTGAAATATGGATGCATTATACCATGGCAAAAGTGTAGGGACATGGAATTTTTGAAGAGCATGAGAGGTATGGGCTTGTGGTACTTTCTGTGTTTGGCACTGAGCAGACCATTGGGTGGTAGATTCAGTTACCCCTCCCAGATGGTGGTAGTGAGTTGGTTGACATTCCAAATAATGGTCCAGCCTGGGGTCTTCCATCAATTGAAATCTATTATGTGAGTAATGATGTTCATATTTATTATTTAGTCATTAAATACCATATCAACGTGCAATTCGTATAATGCAGGTGTCGGCGGCATGCACGGCAGGCATGATGCGCATAATTGGCAGTCATAACAGACTGTTCTTCGATAAAATGTTGAGCCCACGTGTGGCGATCATGAAGGTGATGATAAAGGCCAAAACATCAATAAAAAAAGATAAGAAAATTGTAAAATTATGATCTTTCCCTATTTATTTTTTAGTTTGAAATCAAAATATATTGAATATGTACACTTGTAGGCGAAGTTGCAAAGACGCCTGCACATGTATGAAACGCAAGCAAGTAGGAACGAGAGTGTTGATCATGAAGTTGATGAAGATGATGACAATGGTGAAGATTCAGTTAATGATGATGAAGATGACTATGATGACGACACCAATGAGGATACTGCATCGGAACGAGAACATGACGGACATAAAAAGCATTTACATGATGCTTTGTCGAAAAAGAGAAAACTTCACCATGATGTTTTGTCAAAGTTGATATGAACATTTTATGGATATAAATATGTTGGATTTTAAGTTTGTTTGGATTTTAAGTTTTTTTAGATTCTAATTTTGTTTGGATTGGATTCTAAGATTTTTTGGATTCTCAATTTGTCAAAGTTGCATGAAAGACATTTTACATATTATGGATGTAAATATGCAATTAATATTGTGTTTCTAATATTTATGGGGAGATTCTAAGTTTGTTTATTGTATCGTTGATTTTTAAACTTGATCCTAAACATTTTATGTATAAGGATAATATTTACAAATCATCAATCTATCCAATTGGATTCTACGAAGAGTAGATTCACCCCTTATGTTATGACCCGTCTCGCGCTTACAAACCGTTAATCTATCCAAACCTTTTTAACTTATAAATTTATTTTAATTTATCCATCAATTTTTTAAGCATAATAGGGAGTATTGAGACCAAACTAGGCGATTAGGACCCAAACGATACTTTGGTGGTCCTAATCGCCTATGGGATAGGTGAATCGCCTATAATAACTGACGTTTGGGGCCTGCTGGTTGCGTTTTGGCCCCAAACACCATAGTAACAGGCGTTTGTCCTTTGTCCAAGTGACACGGGCCACGTGCCTGTGTGTCAAGCGCTTGGGGCCCAAACGAGGCCCCAAACACCAGTTATTACATGCGATTCACCTGTCCCATAGGCAATTAAGGCCACCAAAGTAGCGTTTGGATCCTAATCGCCTAGTTTGACTTTTTTATTGATTGGTGGTGTCTGGTGGTTGTGGAATTAATAGGGGTAATTATTCTTCATAAACCATCCTTAAAAGCATATATTCACTTAACTAAATAACTTCTCACTAATTTTCAAATGCCCTAAACTTCAAATACGGTTGCTCCTTCATTTTCTTTGTTTGGATTATCCAATTTTCAACTCCAACTAAGTGATCGGCTACACCGAAAAGGTAATGTTTGTTTAGGTTTATTTAATTTTCTTAAGATTAAGCATCTTCAAAGATGAGTCATCCTGATGTTTACTTTTCTATAATTTTTTTAAGATTAAGCATCTTCAAAGATAGTCACCATGAAGTATCCATAAACTCGGATGAGATGAGTACGCAACCGGATGTCATTGGTGAAATTTTTGAAACGTTACAAGAGGCCAAAGATTTCTACTATACATATGTAGCCGATGTTGGGTTCAGTGTACAGAAAGATGAGGTCTTTCTTGGATGCCATTAAAAACAATATGCATCAACCAGTCATTACAGATGACGATAAGACAATGCGTAAAGCAATCAAGATGATCCTCCCCAATTGCAATCATTGGCTTTGTGCATGGCATCTCGAACGAAATGCCCAGTCAAACGTGCATAACCCGGATTTCCTGCAGGCATTCAAGAGAGTCATGTTTGATGTACTTAGTGAGGGGGAGTTCGAAGAGGAATGGGATCGTTTGATAGAGTTGTTAAACCTCAGGAAAAATAAATGGGTACAATGGATGTATGCGAAGCGTGAACGTTGGGCAAAGGCCTTCCAACACAAAAAATTCTTTGATTTCATAAGAACGACGCAATTATCTGAAGGTATGAATGCGTATATCTACCGATTCACTGAACGTCGATCTAAACTATTTGAGTTTGTGCTATAATCGATAGGGCATTGGCACATATTCGACATGAAGAGAGGTTGGACGATTTCAAGTTGACAAATGAAACGCCTATGTTTGAGACTCACTTGTGTGCAATAGAGCAACACGCGAAAAATGTGTTCACACAAAAACTATTTAAACATGTGCGTAAAGAGGTAATGGGTGAATCATCATTTATACTTTATGCTCGAGTTTGTGGTGCCGAATGGCTCATACATAGTGACACGACACCAAAAACTTGATACGCTCAAGTGTAGTAGTGGTAAGTTTGAATCAGTGGGGATACTGTGTCGTCAAATGTTTATTATTTTGAAAGCAGAACATATGCAACACAGATCCTAAGCACGTGCATACTAGACCGGTGGCGGATCACTATGAAGGGTAATATGCTACCAACCGGGTCAAGCCATTCTCATCTGGATACGGATGAGACAGTATTACTTCAGTACAATTCAATCCAACTAGCTATGAAAAGACTTGCGCACTTTGCGTCAATCGACTCGAGCCAAAGTGGAGGTTGGGATGCTTTGTGCAAAATATGAGGATTATTTATCATCACTGTACATGATAACTTACAAAAACCTTTTTTATTTATAGTTGTACACAATAATATACAAAATATGTTTATCATCCGTGTACACAATAATATGAAAAATCTGTTTATTATCCTTGTACACAATACCTTACAAAAATCTATTTATCTTCACTATACACGATAATCCTATACAAAATATGACACAATAATGTCTACTTGGAGGGATGCTCAGCTAAAGACAGGCCTATGCTCCTAATTCTATCCAAAACTCAATCATTTTTCATTTATGAGAAATTCGATGAAGAAGAGGTTATTGAAGAAGACAACAACGACGTGGTTATAAATTTCAAAGTGTACGAAGATATCCCTCTTGAATCTGCTTCGAATTTTATTGCATTGTTGTTATTGTTTACTTCAATAACCTCTAGCTCATCGAATTTTTCATAAATGAAAAATGGTCGAGTGTTTGAACAAGAACATAAAAAAATAGGACAAAATAATGTTATACAATATTATTTATCCCTTCATTTTTTCATCTTCTCAACATTTTCTTTAAAGTAGGACTCGTCTTTAGTGGTGGCTGTGTCTCCGAGACAGATGATTTCCTATTATAAAATTGATCAACCTATCATGTAACGTATCATACGAGATGTTCCAAGGATGGTTGACGACCTTCAACAAAATATTACACTGAAGATCATGCAATTTATATCCTATAAAAATATTCTCGAGGAAATGGAAATCCGATGCAGAATGGATCTTTTCCTAATCTACTCGGATTGGGAAGACCATCTGCAGGACACTATTCTAAAAGCGGGGACCACATTCGCTTCCGATCATGACCTCATTCTTCTTTTCTATTTCGAAGAACTTCCCTCCACGGTACCCTTCTCTTTCGAACTGATGTGGTTGTCCCTATCGAAATCTAGAACTACAAGTTGTGAAGCAAAAGAATGCAACATTCTATTTACTTGATCATACACCTCAACAAATTCAACAACGACAACCATAAACGAGCAATCCAGAAAAATAAAAAAATTCCCAATTACATAACTAAAAGAACCCTAAATCCAAACTAAAACAAAATAGAAAATAGAGCTGTAAGGTTTCAGCATTCACCAAACTATCATACGTCTCAACAAATTCAATAATAACCACAAATGAGTAAATCCACAACAATCAGAAAAATCTCAATTACATAACTAAAAGTACCCAACTAAAATAAAACAGAAAATGAGATGCTTTAAGGCTTGAATGTTCACCAAAACTATCATACACTTCAACAAATTCAATTTTAACAGCCACAAATGAGCAAGTCCAGAAAAATCAAAAAAATCTCAATTACATAACTAAAGGAACCCTAACAAATAACAAGTAATGCAACCACAAATGAGCAAATCTAAAACAAGTAGAAAATTACCAAGTATAAAACTAAAAGAACCTGAAACTATAAATAACAAAAAACAAAGCTCTCAAGTTAAAAAAAATGTAAACCATATCTGACAAATTACCTGGGAACGTAGTCGTGAATAATTTCTGCCCTAATGTCATCCTCCATATATCTCAAGACCCACCCACACAATCACTTCTGCAAAAATAATAATAAGTGCATCATTAAAGGGTGAAGGAAGCCCAATCAAATTCAATCAATGAACTTACCCATTTGGTTGGGTGACCACTTGAGGCGGCCTTGAAATTTTGAATGAAGAGAAGGTTGTTGGCGGGGGCAAAAAATCTATGAGCTTAGGCCCAAATATCAAGTCCATACCTTCTAAATATAATTTCATTCACAAAATATAAAAAGGTAATTAACGTCAAAATCACACAAGCTATAAGACAAATTACAAGTCATGATGATGGATTAGAACATACAATCTTTTTTACCTTTTCGGTCCGTCCCGTGTTGAGTCGACCATCTGGCAAGGGTCCCATACAGTGTTTTCCTCGTCCATGATGGAGATCTATGTATAAACCAATGTTCTTGACCATCGTGTACCAGAATACAGGGATAGATTATGCAATACATTTACACAATCATACTAAGTCAACATTTAATATTATAACCACATTAAATTTGTTTACCGTCGTTTCTAGCTCAAGAGTTGGTGCGTATCTATCCATGATCTTGTGTTTCCTTACAAAATTAGGAAGCTCTACTAGTTTTGAAACACATTGACTCTGCAGTGGCATAACAAAATCATAATACACAACGTACGAACAAAGCTAAAATGAGGATCATATTGAGTAATAGATACTCATAACAAAGTGGGAAGAAACCGGAATCATTTGCTCATCGATGCACAATGAGACTCCAAGGTCAAAAATGCTGACAAACAAGTCTGTAAGGTCTGAGCTAAGCCAATTTCCTAGATCGAGAGTCTTTAGGTCTCTCCGTCCAGCATGGAGGCCAGAATGTCTGACGAGAATTTCACTACAGAAGATGAATAAAGGACAAACCTAATCAGAATTTGGCCGTGATGGTGTGTCAAATTTTTTTAGATTAGAGGATAGGTAGTAGTCACACTAATCTAAAAAAATTTGACACACCATCACGGCCAAATTCTTATTAGGTTTGTCCTTTATTCATCTTCTGTAGTGAAATTCTCGTCAGACATTCTGGCCTCCATGCTGGACGGAGAGACCTAAAGACTCTCGATCTAGGAAATTGGCTTAGCTCAGACCTTACAGACTTGTTTGTCAGCATTTTTGACCTTGGAGTCTCATTGTGCATCGATGAGCAAATGATTCTGGTTTCTTCCCACTTTGTTATGAGTATCTATTACTCAATATGATCCTCATTTTAGCTTTGTTCGTACGTTGTGTATTATGATTTTGTTATGCCACTGCAGAGTCAATGCGTTTCAAAACTAGTAGAGCTTCCTAATTTTGTAAGAAAACACAAGATCATGGATAGATACGCACCAACTCTTAGATTAGTGTGACTACTACCTATCCTCTAATCTTTTCTAAAAAAACACCACTAAACGCTCATCTTTCACTTTTAGTGGGTCCTGCAACGTGTATGGACCCACTTTAAATACATCCTTGTTGCATTTAGTGGTCGGGTTACCCATCAAATAGAGTGAATTGAGTAGAGGACCATCTCTCATCTCTCGAGTGCTACGTAACTGCATCGGGATTTAGCTTTCGGTAGACTCGTTCAAGACTTTTTTGCCCTACCAAAACACAACCCCAGGTAAGGTGTTAGATTAATAGTCAGATTATACATTTTATATATATAAGATGAAATATGAATAAACAGAAGAATACCTTTCGACGTCTTTTAGACATTCCAGTCAAAGATGGTTTCCTGACCAATAGAAGATTAACAAATGCATTATCTGAAGCATCCAGCTGGATGCATTTTTCATCATTATCACCTTTATATAAAGGTGATGAAGAGACCGACAACTCTTCTTCACAGGAGGGACTCAGATCCTCATCAAAACCTCATTTTTTACCTTCAATCAGGGAGACGCGTGGCTCATCGTTTTAGGATCTAGAATTACTAGTTTCCTGTGGTAAAAGACTCGCCAAAGTTGTGCACATATGCTCTTGGAAGGCCATCATCTTTCTCTATACATCCACTAATTATGAAATTTCCTCCCTCATGGAGCTGGACTCCACCTGAAGAGTTGCCCACATGGAGCTGGACTCTGGCTTACTCTTCATGTAGATCTGCATATACATCCTCGCGAACGTGGGTCCTCCCAAACCTTGCGGTCACCCAGAATGGCTTGCGCGATTTTATCGATCTACATTATACAAATATATGTGAATTAGTAATAAATAATCAATCCAATCAAATATGCAATATTCTAAAATGCTTATCGCACAACTTTTAGGCCAAGCTCCTCCACCCCTTGATTTTACAAAATAAATCATTTTTGTAACGGCCCTATCGTTCCACCTTAGCGGCGAAGGCTGGTTCTAGTCAACATAGTTGGCAGCACATGCCAACTTCTCCAAATAAAAATGCTGCATCAAAATGAACTTAATAGCAGATATATGTATGTTATAATGCGAAAGTAATACTAATGTATACTAAATATATTACCTATATAAATAACAAGCATCCGGTAAAGTTATCGTGGTGGTTGTTTTGATACCTCGCGACACCATCCACAAAATCTTTAAAACAAGCAGAAGCCCAATTCTTCTCTTGAATGGCCGCGTGTGACTTAACAGAGTACAACCATGAATGACTAATGATTGGTTTTGATCGAGGAGATAAAAAAACCCTGATGATGTACAACACAAAGGCTTTCCTCTAATAGTCATAGTCAGACTCCTCAATCAAGATTTTGGACAAGGCGTTCACCAGAATTTTTCTTGTGGCATTCACCCATTTCGCCTTTAGATCTTTTATCTCATTCACATCACCATCTAATTTGATCTCCTCGCCACCGCCAAAGATGCCTAGTATTGACTTCACATCATGAGTGGTAACTTTGAATGTCGAGCCATGGACATTCAACATGCAAGTGGTTGGATGGAAGCAACCTAATAGTTGCTGCAAGAAGTTCCTCTTTAGCCCGTTGCATTTAATATCCAACAACCCTCCAAATCCCATCTTCCCCTAATCAAATAATTGAGTTTCGCTTCCTTCGTCATACTATTCCACTTTAAAGCTAGATCTTTTCGTGTCTGCATATCACAACTCACTTAAATTACAATCAAAATTTATCAATTCCATGTTATAATGTATTGTTTGTTTAAACATACTTACTTCATGACCACTAATCTTTGCACCTGTCACCCTCATTTTAGCACATTCGTTTGCACTATTTTAGTTTTAAACAACCACATTAACATCTCAATAATTTATCTGAAAATATGTAACATTAAATTGATGATCTCATTAATTACTTACAAGTATACAAAGAAACCCTTTTGTGCCTTTTTCACTTTAACGTTTTTGTTAGCCATCTAACATATATGTTACTATGTCTTCTTATCATGATTATCCCTGATACTAATTTACAATGGATTGGACATCATATAGTAAGAATGCTAAAATGGCATACCAATGTTATGTTCTTGTATACATCCGCCACTATTATGTTATTAATCAACTTTATGCAATGACTAATTCAGATAACAAATTATTTGAAAGTGACAAATATCAACAATCTTAATAGATGATACACATGATGTATAAAAAAATTAAAGAATGCAAGAAACTTAGTTGAGCTAGTAGCAACATGCTATTCTCCAAGTTTTTTCACAATTTATCATGTTAAAAGAATCATATTAATAAATTTTCACCACGTAGGTAAGCTAGTTAAAACCTCTATTAATGTCAAAATCTCTATAATCATATAAAAAAATGACGTTGATCATGTAGTTCTCTCTAAAGTAGGACTTTCCATTTTATTTGATTGCTTGAAGGATAACATGTACAATAGTATTACAAGAAAATAATAACATCTACATTATATATTCATCTAATAACAAACATACATCTAAAAATAATATTGTTTCTATGAAAGTAGACTGACCTCAAGTAATATATACTTCCAACTATAATATTCTGTATGGAAACATGGAAATCCAAAACATGAGAAACTAGACTACAAACATAGAAAATTCTATTTTATTAAGTAAAACCAATTCAAGCTAATGACATTGAGAAAGAAATTTTGTTACGAGTTCAAATCCAGAAGTAAATGACTAGCAACTTTGCAAATACCGATAAGTCTTCCCTATTGATGACCTATAATCAAGAGGTTTCACTTGAAAATGGTAAGGAGGAACTTTATAATTGAATAAATCCAAATCCAAAATGAAATTCAGCACAGAGCAGACCATCATAATACATTGTGATAAACTAAAAGAGAAGAATCAACTTTCGTGTAAATAACTGACATCTAATCAGCATAAAGCAAACTCATCATCTTCTTTTAATCTAACTAAAAAATAACTCACATCTAATTAACAAAACCCAACTCATAATCTTCTTAAGTCCATAAATCAGGTGGTACAAAAACAAGTGAATCATTTCAAATCCACAATTATATAAATTACAGAGCATAACGATATTTTCGAAAGGAACAGTCTAGAAGTGAGACCCTATAAACCAACAATAATCAACAGACATTAAAAAGCATCTTCATCAAGAACAAAATCTCATATCAAAACCAAAGCAAACCAAAAGTTTGATTTTAGATCACTCAAAACCACCACAAAATTCCCAAGACTACGGAAAGATAGGAACACTAGTTTAGTCTAAACACTTTCGACCATAATCAACAGACATTAAAAAACATCTTCATCAAAATTCAATCAACAAAACATAAATCAATTTTTTAGGATTTGACTTCATCTGCTTTCCATGTGATCCTTTCTTTCCTCATCAGTCACCTAATGAACAAAATAAAACTCAGAAAAAAATAAACACTAGGAAAGAATAAAATCCCCAAAAATAACCATTTCCAGAAATAAGTCATATATTGGTTTTGTTCCCACAAATTCTAGACAAAACTAACAAAAAACAGAGCTCAACTTTGTATCAATAGAAAGTGAAACACTATAAATTCACTATCTTAAAGACAGTAGGGAAGAATTGTAGGAATCAAGTGCACAAATTATTTAAAGATAAACAGAAGGACTGACAAAGAAATGGAAATCAGTTAATGATATAAGGAGTGAGATCACAACAAGAATGATAGAGATCGAGAGAGGATGAGAAATTACCTTCGATAGAAAGGGCCGAGAGTAGGGAAATCCCAGCGGTTGAAAAATGCGTGCCTTAGACTACACAAAAACTCTTTGATGACAGAAAGAGTTGGACGATGGAGAGAGAGAGAGAGCTGAATGATGGATAGAAAGGCGGACGTGGACTGTACGACAATGGAGACAGAGCACCACGACGAAGAGAGAGAGGCTGAGTTTGGTGAAGAAGAAGAAGAAATCGTGCTTGCTTTCATTGTTTGTGGTGGAGGTTGGAGAAGAAATCGTGCTTGTCGATTTTCGGTGACCTGCATTTTGGTTGTAGTCGAAGAAGGGGAAAGGGGAAAGTGGAGAGATGAAGGAGGAGATGACAACTTATTCTATTAGTTTCTAAAGAAAATAAAATTAAAAAGTATTTAATGGCTGGGATTAATCTAGCTGTATCCTACGACTAGGATTAATCAAAAGAGGGTGAGAGTCATCAACAGCGGGGCCTAATTCACTGATGCATCGCTTCACCCCAACGGACGTGTGAGTGATGTTTGGATTCCCCGAATTTTCTCATTAGCTAGTGAAACGATCGTTTACTGGGCATGTGATAACTCCAACAGTTACAATCGTGGCCTATTTTAATGCCCATTGAATGAGCGGTTCCCTTCTTCAAGGCCTGTAAATAGGTGGTTTCCCTTCTCATTTTCTTCATCCTCGCCTCCTTGAGAGAGTTGAAAACTTTTCCAACCTTTATCTTTGCCCCCAGTTCCACTTTCCTCCTTGCGAAAATAGTGGTTCTTCCCCTTCCAGGGCCACTTTCGCTTGGAAGGCTTCCCATCGATTTTCCTTTCCATGGTTGTTGTTTCTCTATCTGTTGTCTTTTAAATGTCACCCTTAAAGTCATTGGTGTTCTGTTCATAGTGATTTTATTGCTATCGAGAATCCTTTGAAGTGAACCCTTGTGTCTTTGTTGGTTACTAGCTTATTGTTGCAAAGCCCTTTCTATTGCGAAACATCTTGCTTACAAAAAATTTACAACTTAGTCGGGGGTCTTGACCTTTGATCCGTAATGAAGTGACTTCCTTGGTTGTGTCCTACTTATTTCCTTCTATGTCACCATTCCCTTCTTTTACCACCTCAATCCTTTCAACCCATCAGCCGCTCTGTACAATTTGCATAAGGAGTGGGTAAAGTAGCCCTTGCAATCATATTCTTCGGGATCGTCTCAAACCCAATCACATTTTCTCCCTTCCATATCTCCCCTTGTGGGAGAGATTGTCTCAAACCCATAAAGAGTTAGTCTCTTAGAATAGTTCAAGAAAGTTGTGGAAAGCCTAGGACCATCGGCTCAGAAGTAGGATGTCTTTTTTACTTTTATGTTAACCTGAGGAGGGGATTCACCCTCCGCCATAGGAGGGGGTCCTATAACTTTTCCTTTTTTATTATTTGTAATATTTCCTCTTTATAAATGAGAATGAAATGTTTTTTTTAACGACTTTGACCTTTTCCTTGCTTTTGGCCATGCTCTTGATTATTTCTTTTATGTTATAAATGTGTTTTCATAAGCATGACTCTCGATCCCAAGCTCAAATGAACTTTAAGGAAATAACTTGATCCTTTAAGTAATTGATCCTCGAGCAAATGAAGATTCACTTTTACTTCCACTGAGCGTCAATTTGGTCCTAACGAGACCCTAATCTTTTTTTGTCGGAGCAGCAAAATTGTTCTAACCCCGGGCTTGAGTGGATCCTAAAATGGAATTGATCCTTTTTGCTCCCTAGTAGGTCACCTCCTTTGAAGGAGGACTGTTTGGGGTAGACCTTTCTTTTACCCTTGGTGTCTAGCCAAGCATTCCTACTCTGGCTAGAGTCTTTCTCAATCTTGTCTGGCATCTAGTCATGCATTCTTACTCTGGTTAGAATGTTTTCTCAATCCCGTCTGGAGAGCTAGAGTGCTCTGCTAGTCATTTCTTTTACCTTTGACGTCTAGCCAGACATTCCTACACTGGATAGATCCTTTACTCAATCTATTGTTATGAGTTAGAGTGCTCCGCCAAACATCTATTTTACCTTTGGCTTCTCGCCAGGCATTTCTACTCTAGCTAGAGCCTTTCCTAAATCTTGTCTTGTGAGATAGAGTGCTCCGACATACATCTCTTTTACCTTTGGCGTCTAGCCAGACATTCTTGGCTAGAGCCTTTCATCCCGTCTGGGGAGCTAGAGTGCTCCACCAAATATCACTTTTTAATTAATCTAGTGAGCTAGAGTGCTACGTCAAACATTGCTTTTTAATCTCAGTTGGTGAGCTAGAGCACATATCAGACATCACTTTTTCATCATGTTTGGCGAGCTACAGTGCTACGCCATACATCATTTTTTAATCTCGTATGGTGAGTTAGAGCGCCATGCTAGACATAACTTTTAATCCCAATGGGGAGCTACAACGCTACGCCAGACATTACTTTTTAATCACATTTGCTGAGCTAGAGCACTATGCCAGACATCAATTTTTAATCCATCGTCGCGCTTTGCGGAAGAGTCGGTCTTTTTATTCGATGAATGTTGCTTGGTACACACGGTTGATCAATGTTCAATACTTGGTCCTGATTAAAGAGGAGATTATTATTTCGCTCTGATTGGGGTAGACCGAGGTGGAACACCTATGATTGCTGGGTTTCTAGATTCCCAAGTTGCTGCCTTCCATGCCTTATTGAAACTTGGCATGTTGAATTTTTCAAGTTTCATCGTTACTTTCTTAGTGAAACTCCATGAGCTTCCCATTCTGATTGGGAATAAGCGTCGATTTTTCCTGAACTATATTCTCCAGCTACTTTTGTGGGTGAATAGTTGATATATCCAGTTCTTTACGTTCCTCTTGGGGCTAATCTTTGGGCTGTTCGTCGATCTATTTCCTTCCATTTTACCTTAGGTTGGATGCAAAAACTAGGAACTATACGTTTCATATTAGTGATACGTGGCTCATACCCATTATTCATCGATAAGAGCCTATCGCATAGAACAGACGTGAGGCCTTGTATTTCAACTGGTAATGATCTCGGCCTGTTCATTAATATAGTGTGACTTTACATTTATGGAGTAGCTTTACAAAATTGTTGGTGGCAAAAAAGACGCAAGATGTTAAGCGGAAGCCAAGAAACTGGCTTACTGAGGGTTGCCTGCCGATAGTTACCCTCATCTTCTGTGGTGGCTCACTTATTGCCTCCAAAAGATTCTTCAAAAGTTTTCTCATTCATCTGTTCTTCAGCTACCCTATTCTTATCCTATGTCTGGAAGCATTGTGAGTGGCCATATGCACACTAGAGGTTTCTTAACGGGGTGTTCTCTTTCCGAGCCCTTCCCATTACACCAATCTTTCTTTTGTCGCCCTGGGCTAACCTTAACTAGAGCCTCCACCACTAGGTGGCATCTTGACGTTCTGAAGTCTAGTTTTGCTTCGGCCCAGTTTCCTTAAGAGGTGACAGTTTCTCTAAGTCAAGGTTTCATCCCGTTCCTAAATGACTTCCCATCGTAGTTCTCCAAAAGCAACGACCCCGCCAGTGGGCCTTTCAGCTTCAGCGGAGGATCTTTTCAGTGCAAAAGGCCACTACGATTTGAGTGAGCACTAGCATGTCTATCCTCCATCTCCTGAGTACCTTAGAGGGCGTGACCACTATATCATTTTCCTTTCGTTTTGTGATCACCATATTGGCAGGAGTCCTTCTCTAGGCGAGGAGGAGGGTGGGTCTCCCCTTTCTCCCTGGGCTTCGTTAGAGTAGGATGAGAACATCAAATTGATTTTCATTTTATGGAGGAGCATATATCTAATGTTTTTTAAGGGGACAGTTTGGATGTCGTCCCCATAGACAACGCCAACTCTTGATGCCAAAATTCTTAACAGTACGAATACATGCATTCTTCATGTAGCATGAGAACCCTCATGGTTCGAGAATCTAAAAAACATAAACAAAGAGCCCCGAAGGATGAGGAGAACAAGGTGTTGTTCCCTCGCTTGTGGATCTTTGATGCCTAAGTCACTATCCTAATATAATTTTGGTAGATTTTTCCTAGGGGAAAGTGGCTATCTCTTCTGGAGTAGATGTGGTATTTATACTTGGAGCCTTTAGAGGAGGAAGCGTGCTGAAGAATCCTTTGAAGCATGCGAGGTAAGCCTCGGGAGCGTGCGAGGGAAGCCTTCCGAGGCCCAACGACTGACCTTGATTGGATGGATGAGTGGTCATCTTGACTAAAGGTGATGGTCATTAAATGTTGATGTGTTCTTCGACATGACCTATTAGGGGCTCATCTGATGCGCTATCATAATGATTGGATTTGTTAGACGTTTGGGCCTAATGGGAGGTTGCCACGTAGAATGCCACTTTTTCGACAGCCAATGATAACGCTGACACTGGCAGTTATCCGAGCTCTTGTTAAGGGTTTTATTCTCCCTACCCTTCCACTACTCGGGTCAGTGTATTCTGACCTTTCTAGGAGTCGACCAGGCGATGTCTGCTTCTTTCTTCCGGGTAGTCGGGCCTTAACCCTTTTCCTGTTGTAATCTTCTTGGCATAGTGTGACATGTGTTGTCATATTAAAGGTAGAGCAAGGAATGCCCATAACAATGGACAAAATTGAAATGCAAAATTTTAACTTATTGGAACTAATGCTTTGAATCCTTATTAAAACTTTCAGAAATTGAAAATCATTCCTCCATTTCTAATTAACTAGAAGATAAATATGTGCTTCGCACGCGTTAAACTAATCTAAAATAAATGTATGACTTGAAATTAATAACTATATTTAAAATTTATTGTATAATTTAAATGCATTAGCATGTTTATAATATTTAGATTGCATTGTATATTATTACCCTCTGAATAGTATATAAATAATTTTATTCTATCAATTTGTCATATTCCTACAAAATAATTATCATATTAAAACAGATAGTTAAAACATAATGTATTTTTTAATTCATTTATATGCATTTTTCAAATCCCAATATCATAAAATTATAATATGTTTACTTTATAAATTTTTAACAAAAAATTATTATTGAATTTAAAAATAAAAATTTATTGTACAAAAGATCTCGAATTTTATCTTGACGGAGATTCATTTCTAACTTCATAATATTATAAAACTATTTACTTTTACTAACAATTTAAAAATAAATTATCATTAAATAGAAAAAATAATTTCATTAAATGAATTAAATGAGAAAAAGGTGAAATACCTAAATTGTACTATATTTTAGGAAACTATAAAGGGTAAAAAGGGAAATAAATGGTTTTTCCCATTTCAGACTCTTTTAATATAGTAAATATTATTTTGTTCACTAGACGATCCCCATACTTACCAAAATAACATTTAATTTTTCAATCAATGTACTTTCTCCTTTTCACTTTTAGTGTAGAGTTGAAAGTTAGGCGTACTCAGTTATATTCACTTCCATGCTTTTGGGCTTTAGCAACCAAACGTTTGGTCTCTAAAGTCCTTGTTTCTTATAGTGCTAGTATGGGTTGTCCCCTTAAATGGACTCAAGCAATATGCTTCTACTGTGCACGTGTCGCGATAACCAACACGAATACATCTTTCATCGGCTGCTCTGGCTAGAAACTTGATCCCTTCTGCGAGCATGAGTGGTCGGCAAACATCTTTCCTAATGTCTAGTTAGGCGTGTCTACTCTAACTAGACCCTTAATCCTTAATGGTGGCACTAGAGCACCACACCAAGTATCACTTTTTAATCTCGACTGGCGGGTTAAAGTACCAGCCAACCTTTATTTTTTAATCAAGACTGGCGGGCTAGAGTACCACATCATTCGTTATTTTTTAATCCTGACTGGCGGACTAGCGCACCACGTCAGTCATTACTTTTTTATTCTTAACTGGTGGGCTAGAGCACCACGCGAATAATCACTTTTTAATCTTGACTGGCTGGCTAGAGCACCACACTAGTCATTACTTTTTTATCTCGACTGGCAGGCTAAAGCACCACGTCACTCATTACTTTTTAATATTGACTGGTAGGCTAGAGCCTCATGCCAGTCATTACTTTTTTATCCTGACTGGAGGGCTAGAGCACCACGCCGGTCATCACTTTTTATTCCCAACTGGCGGGCTAGAGCAAACGCTAGTCATACATTGTTTATCCCCCATCATGCATTGTAGAGAAGCAAAATCCTTCCTTTCATTTGTTAAACGTTGCTGGGTACATTCCTTTATGATTGGCATCGACCGTTTAAAAGGAAAACCGCCTATGGTGCTCTTGAGAGGGACCAAGGTGGAAAATTGAGGATAACCATGTTTCCTATATCTCGAGCTGTTGCTACATTCCTTGTTGGAGCTTGGTATATTCTCCCTCCTGCGATGCGTCTCTGCATCACTAACAGGGCTTCTCGAGCTCGACATTCCATTTTGAAGGCAAATGCGGGTCTGTCATCACTCTTCCTCTCCGACTACCTAGGAAGGTGTATGGCTAACGATTCTGGCCATTAAAGTTTCTTCCCAGGTTGCCCTTCGGGTGGTACGTCGACTACGAGCTCCTTTTCCGTCTGTTTGGTCACTTCGTACTAGGGCTTGGGAGATTTACGCCCGTGTGTTAGGGTTCTGGGGAAAGCCCAATCTTGTATAAATTTGGAGTATGGGATCTTGTGACCATTTTACCCTCTCATCGGGGCTTCACGTCTGGCCAAACTCCTGAGCATGTGTGCCAATCCTGGCATGACCATCCTCCTTCCTTTTCACTCGCAGTAGGGTTTGGGAAATAAGAGCTGTATAACTCAGGTCCACATTTCATCTGTGGTGGAGGATTGGTGCGGGGCCTTGTATTTCAACTGGGAATGTGCCCAGACTTGTTTATTCGTGTAACATGGTTTCCCTTCCCTTGTGCTAGAACTTTGTAAAATCGTTGGTGAGCCAAAGAATGCCAAGAAATTGAATGAAGGGTGGTCCACCGATACTTTCCTCCACCTCGAGTCGTTGTTCATATACTGCCCCTAGATGGTCCTTAGAGGGTCTTCGCCTTTTTTCACTATCTGGTAGCTTCATTCTCCTCCTTCATTTTCTAGGGATAACCCCAACCAAAACCTCATAAAGCAGGGGTTCGGCCATCTGTAGCCTGTCTTCACGCTAGTTTCGGTTTCCTTGAGGGGTGATAGCTCCACCAGGTTAAGGTGTCACCTTACCTCCTCTCAGGCAACTTTCCTGCATGGTTCTACGAAAAAATAAGGAGGGACCATCTTCGTGCAAGAGACCTTATGGCTCGAACGGTGACTGACACAACTTTCCAACTTCTCCGGGTTACCTCTGCGATTTTAGTCTCTTCATCCTTCTTCCTTAGTCATGGGGTCATCATGACGATCGATTGCTTTCCCCCTAGTGGGGGGAAGAGTGGGAATCCATCCTTTTCTTGTACTTCGTCGGTGTAGGGTGTCGAATTCATCCTCTATTTTCAGAAAAGGGGAAGCCTTAAGTGCTTTAAACATGAACAATTTTATCGTTGTTCCCATAGCCGGTGACAACTGTTTCAGCCGCAAACCTCAACAACATTCTTCATATATTTTTTCCTCAAGATAGAGCTCCTCGTAACCTCATTGTCTCCAAAAACACAAACAAAGAACCTGAAGGACAAGGAACTAGGAGGAGGTTGCCTCACCTAATGGCCTCTAAGGCCTAAGTCTGTATTTGGTTGATATTTTAGCATAGTTTCCTTAGGGGAGGGAAGATATACCTCTTATGTTTATTGGTAGATATATTTATACCTCAGTCCTTAGGTTAGGGAAGCATGTCAAAGAAGCCTCTTAGAGACTTTCTGCGCTTGTCAACTTCCGTCGGGCATAACTTTTGACAAGGTTGGAATCACGTGGCCTCTAAGATATCAAATCAAAGCTTATTCAGAGACCTTTAGGTGCAACAGGGTTTACCCATCGGAACCCAGTTTTAAGTCCAAAAAACACGGAGTGTGCAACTTTTGAATTTTTGTAACAGACGGATCGTGACACGCGCTTGTCAACTTCTGTCGGGCATAACTTTTGACATTGGTGGAACTACGTGGTCTGTAAGATATCAAATCGTAGCTTATTCAGAGACCTACAAGTGCGACAGGGTTTACCCATCGCAGCCCATTTAGAGACCTAGAGGTACAACATGATTTCTCGTCGTAGCGCAATTTCGAGTCCAAAAAATAAACACTATGCAGATTTAGAATTACTGGAACAGACGTCTATCTTTGATTGGACAGAAGGGAGGTGACCTTTAACATAAAGTGATAGGCTTTGATTGTCGATGTGCCTTTGAGGTGATGGTTTGGAGACTGATATGACATTCTGCCAAGATGATTAGACCTGTTGGGCGCTATTTTCGATGAATAATGATGGCCTTATGCTTGGGATTATTTGAGCTTCTCTTTGTGCGCCCTAACCTCATGTGCGCTTAGATCTGTGCGTCTTGAGCTTCCTTAAGACCGACTAGGTGAAGTCAGTACTGGTCCTCGGAAATAGTCTTTTTGTTACGAGCTTCTCCATATGTCATGACACGTGTCATCGTGTCATTAAAGGTTGGGATAACACCCATAATATTTGGCTAGAATATATTGTTGTTGTATTATTCTTGCTCTTGATGTGAGTTTCATGTATAGTGTGCTCATATCATTCCCATGTAAATTATCACATGAGTAGAATGTCAATTTTTTTTTTGCATTCTTGTTCTAGATTCATAAAGTACTGTATTAAATTTTTCTTGACTTAATTTGATTACCTCGAAAGGTGGGAGGATGAGGATGTATTCAGCAAAATGGGAAAAAGTGTAACCTACGCCCGCGGTTTAGAAAATTGTCGGTAAAAAAATTTGAATTTAATGGACTACGGCGGTTTTCTATCGCCAGTAAAAGTAGGGAAACCGCCTTCTAAAACCTATCTCAGTTCCCTTTCGGCGATTGTTTCTTCTTTCCTGACAGATTCTGACCGCCGACAAAAAAACTCCGGCAGTTTATTTCTCGCCGGCATAAAGCCTTTCTGGTAGGGAGATAAACAATGGTTTTGAAGCCGCTGGTGGTTAAAACGGCCGTATTAGATTGTTTGACATTAGTTTAAAGCTTGCTTGGATAATTGATGACCAAAAAACCAAATGAGATTAGAAATAACGCTGGTGGTTAAAACGGTCTTTTTAATCTCATTTCCTGTACTGTAGTAAGGATAATTGATGACCAAAAATATTCCTCCCATAACTCTAATAAAAAATGTTTCTCTCCTCTAGCCTCATTTATATATACTATATGTAGATGTAAATGATGTTGTGTATGTACACCTTAAATCGTTTCAATTGTTATTTTTAATTTCATGTCAAATATTCAACTCAATTGCGCCTGAATTAATTTTTTTGTGTGAACTTATTAGCAGTTTTTTAGAATCCCATCAAACTAATATACTTAGTTCATTTAACATTTGTAAAAATGTCGTAAATTAATTAAATATGCAAACGTGAGTAAATGGGAAAAAATTAACTTTTCTATGTATTATAATTTATATTTATGTGACTATTTTTCCTCCCCTTTTTTTCAGTTTCCTTCTATATGGTTAATAAACTAATTCTCATGTTCTAATTCTAAACAACTAGCTAAAACCTATCCTCTACCCTGCCTCTTCAATAAGAATAATCCAATTACTCTCAACATACTATCGCTTTCCAATCAAAGCCGACTCCTCTTCTCCACACTCACTGAGCTCTTAGCGTTCCAACCATTTAATTTTCACTTTCTTTCTTATACTACTTTTCGAAAATTCTCTTTGATTATATAAAGAAGTCAAATCAGAGTCCAAACTATACATGAGATTGGAAAATAATTTTGCGGAAAGTAAGCCATGGTGTTGGGTGACATAAATAACATCAACTGATTCCAAAAGCAAAATAGGTAAATAATATTTCAAATTCTAACACTAAAATGTATAGAAGGTAATGAAACCTTCCACTAAGGAAGATTTGGAGTTTGATAAGCAATCCAGATTTTAAATAAGATTCTCATCATAAATTTTAAGGTGTATGTTCTTTTATTTGCTCTGCAAATTTAACCGTTGAATCTTTATGATATTCTCATCTATAATTTATATATATTATATTATATTCCCATTTAATTATTGGTCATTTTCTTAACATAGTCATGTACCTTTTTAAAAATTAGATTTGACTATTTTAACTTATAATTCAAAATCAAAATAAATTGTAGTTTAGTACAATTTATTGGTTTCTTCAATTTTGGTTAAAATTTATTGTTTCTACTATTTGAAATAATTTATATCTATATCTGTATCAATATTATATTAAAATGAAGCTTAAGGGGGAGAAACTTTTTATTCTCCTTTTTTCCCTTTAAAGTCTATTAAAATATAACATAAATTAGGTATTTCACATTCTTTCTCATTTAATTCATTTGATAATATTTTATTTTTTATCCAATAATAATTTGCTTATAGTTAGTAAAATAAAATATTTTGACAATCTTATATAATTAGAGACGTGAACATCTGTAGATTGATTTTAATATCTTTTATAACTAATATTTAATTATAATTCAATAATAATTCACTCATATAAAATTATAAATTAAATATTCTTTAATATTTATGTTATCAGTAACATGAAATTCATATACATGAATTTATATAAATATATTAACATATTTTGAATACGAGAAACTTTCTCTTGAGATTTTTTTCTATACAAGAATAATAATTTTTAATGTTCATATTCCTTTGTTACCGATTTGCAAAATTTATATTATGTGTTAATTATGTTATTAGCAATATTAAAATTTATATAAATGAATTAAAAGAAGACATTAATATATTTTTCAAAAATCTATCAACAATATAATCATTTCTTAGAAATGTGATAAAGTAATAAAATAAAGTCATTTTCTATAACATTAAAAAAGCTATGTTATATAGTTTAATTCCAAACATCTGATTTAGTGGAGTCATCAAAATTTTTCAGGGTTTAGGGTGATGTGTGTATGAATGATCTAGTCTATGCTAAGTATGCCTGTGAACGTGGGAGTTGGTGGTTGGAGGATGAAGGACAAGCAACCTTAGGCAGCCCTCGGAAGGTGACAAATGCATTTAAGACTCTAAGGTAGGTGAGAAACTCGAGGAGAGAATATTTTCAATATTTAGTCTCAGGATCGGTGAAAATCGATTTCCCCCATAATGGTTCTAGGGACCCTTTTTTATAGATAGGGTCGAGTGAGGACCACATGCATGTCCTTTACAACTGCATGCTAATCGCATGACCACGCCTAAAATGTGGTCACGTGCCACATCCTCAAAATGACTTAAGACTCGATTCACGTGATTACTTTTCATACTCGTAACTAGTCGTGTCTTCATGACATCGAGTAGTCGGATGATGAACTCATAGATGCTAAACTCACATCGCACAAAGAACCCCAAAGGAGACTTCCTTCCACCGAGTTTCCCCAGCGGCGGATCGAGACATGTGAAATAGGGCACGGGTCGTCCACTATAGGGACGGGTTGGGGTCCCCTCAATCCACCGTGGGGGAGGGTTGAGGTCCCCCCTCAACCCACCGTGGGTTCAGGGTAGGGGTCCCCCCTCAACCCGCCGTGGGTTCAGGGTAGGGTCCTCCCTCTACCAATCGAGGGCGCGGGTTGGGGTTCCCTCAACCCGTCATTGGGGTTCCCTCAACCTGTCATGGGTGCGGGTTGGGGTTCTCGACCTGCCCCGCCATGAGGGCAGGTTTAGTTACCTCAACCCGTCGTGGGTCTAACCTGACTCTTAAGAGACGGTTCATGTCTTTTTACCCTTCTCCCCTGAAGGGGGCACTTCCAAGGTGCCTAAGGAGATCATACCATCGAGTAGTTCTCCTCTCTTGGTATAACGTAACTTTGTCCTAATCCTACCAGAGCACAACCCCCAAATTGTTTCTAAGCAAGGAAGACCCTTCGGGCCTTTGACACTTAGCACGAAGGTGAGACTCAACACTCGACACATGATCTCGAAATGGGCTCGCCACTTTTATAGGTCAAGTTGCGGCCCTTGCAAATGTATTCACTATTATTTTATTTCAGCCTTACCGTGCCACGTAGGCGCCATGTGGGTGTATTTAGATGCTACATGTTCAATCTTGACACGTCACTCTCGAAGACGTGGATCCATATTTACATAGTGCATATCTACATCACAAAGGAAAAAAACCCGAGACCAACCATCATATTAGAGGCAAACGTGACAGTAAAAGAAAAGGACAAGAATGAGATGAAATGCTATAATTGTGGCAATACACTGTCTCCATGTGAAGCCAAGAAAGACAAGGTATGTTCCAACATTACTCCTCAGAGTTTTTATGTCTCTAGAGGTGTTTTACTTACTAAATCTTATCTTGTGTGGACTGTAAATTCAGAAGCCACTAAAAATGCAACTGGAAACAAAGGAGCATTTATAGAGTATCGCAAGGCCCAGTAGGAGCAAGATGGATTTATGTATGAAACAATACCATAGTATAAGTTAAATGGATTGACTCTTGTAAAATTGAGTTGTGTGGTGGTCAAACCCTACTCATTTGATGTCCTTTATTCACTTAAGATAGAGAGAAACTTATTCTCTGTAACTGTCCTTTTAGGTTAATGTTTTAATATTATTTTTCATTCAAGTGGTATAAACTTCTATTTAGATATCATGTACTATGAATAATGTTACAGCTACTACACGCCTTATAAAAACAGTCAGCTATTTGTTTTAATAACAACTAATAGTACATTTGGCATTCATCCTACATCATTACTTACGGTAACGGCTCATGTAAAAGTTGTTCTTGTAATATTACTTTTAAGAATGAGAAATGGTTTAAAACATTAAAATGGCTTTTAGAGGCCATTTGATTTGCGGTCTAGAATGATCATCGTAATTTAATTACTTATAATTTAATTATATTTAATTCAATTACTTGCAAAGTATGATTGTCATATTGGTTGTGCATGGTAACTTATGAAGTGATGGGTAATAATTTATGATTGTTACGTTTGGTATAAGTTAACTTTTGTCATAAATTTAGATAAATAACTTGAAGTTACTTAAATACCCTTTGGTTATATTTATGTCAAAAAATATTTTGACGTGTAATTTTAACATTAATTCTAATTACTTTTTAATATTTAAATAAATGAATAATGTTAGACTAAGTTTCAATAAAGTTATTTTAACTAAATAATGAAATAAGAGATAATGAAAAAATATTTTGACAGTGAAATTTTAACATTAATTTTAGTTATTTTTTATTAATATTTAAACAAATTTATATGTAAATTTTAATAAATATAATTTTAATTAAATTAATAAAATAAGAGAGAATAAAAAATAATTTGATGTGAAATTTGAAAATTAATTTTTTTAATACTTAAATAAACTAATAATGCTTAATTGAATTTTAACAAATGTAACTTTAATTAAATGAATAAAATGAGAGAAAGTAAGATAAAAATGGAAATTATATGAGGGCACGAAAGTAATTTTGTTTGATGTTAGAATTACAATTGTATTGTAAACTAGGATTGCTCTCATTTTCTACTACAATTTAATTACCTCAAAAGATTGAAAACTAGAATCACATGCAAATTAATATTACAGTCTAATTTAAGGATTACTTCAAATAAACATATAATTGAATTATAAGAGAATTATAAAAGAAGATAGTGAGAACAAATAGGGCCTTAGTAACAGTGTTTTGAAACTTTTACTAGTTTCTACCGTGCTTCAACCATTGGCCTTTATTAACGGCTATCAGGAAGACTACACGGCTATAGCATTGGACGTTATTGAAAACATTGAATAACCTTGTTCCCGGGTTTTGAAAACTTTTACTTGCGTGTAACGGCTTCTCCCTTTATCTCAACCTTGAAAAGTTGTCGCCTCAAAGGATTCTAGCCTCCCTCTCTCTCCCTCTCTCTCTCTCTCTCATAGCTCACCTCTCGCCCTCTCGCAAAGCTTCTCACTTTTCACTTTCACAGATTTTCCAGTGCGCGCTTAGCTTCGTCCCCTCTTTGTGCTTCCTTGTGATTTCGCCTCCCTCTGTGATCTTAAGTCATTAACAGATTTGGATTTTGGGTCAAAGTCTAATATCATTGCTCTTGAGTATTTATTGTTACTCAATTTCAGAAACATTATATCTGAGAATAATTAAATATTTGAGCAATATTATTTCCATTTCTTGTGGTATGCAAGAATGTCAAAGCTCTATCCAAATTTTGATTCTTGCATTAGTTTCCTCATTGCATTAGTTAATGGAGCAGCAATATATCAGTCAACTAGTCCACATGGTTTTATAAATAAGATGGAAGTTCTGAGTGGGCCACTGCCTTTTTCTACACTTGCTTATTATGGTCATAACTAGAGGTTTTCTCATCCAAGATGCAGCATGCCTAACGGCAGCAAGCCTTCTTGGGTAAGTTTTTCTCACTTGGAATTTTAATCCTTGTACTAAATTATTCTTACCTACCATTTACTTACAATTTGTGGCATGTTGGAGTTGATAGATCTCATGTTTATGCTCTGACACTTTCATATATAGTAAGTCTTCGATGATTGAAAAAAAAAAATAAGTTCCTCATTTTAGACCAATCTATGGCACCTCTACTTGTTGCAGGGAAGTTTATTTTTATTACTGTTTCTTATATAAGTTGCTACTGTCAATGATTTCTTCCTATGTGTTCATACTTGCTTATTCTAGTGTGCTGGATGTTTGTGGAGCTTTCCAGATTTATTTTGCTGATTTCTTTGTGCTAGCTCCGCCAATATCTTCAATAGTTTTTTCCTTATAATCTCTATCAGTATAATATTGCAATATAGCACAATTATCAGGCGTTGCTTGCCTACTACCCTGAGTCCTGTGTACTAATGAGGAATGCCTTTTGGACAGAGATAGTTTTCTAAATAAATAATTATCACCTTTCTCTGCTTTTTATATTCCCCCAACATCTGCTTGTATATGGGGCAATTTTAAGAGCTGTTTTCCTACAGACTTTTATTCCATGTTGAAAAGTCCTTATCATCTTTCAATATGTGGACTACTGAAATCCCCAATTTGATGGATTGATAGCTATTTCTTTTGTTAGAAAAAACTATTTCTTTTGTTAGAAAAAGCTAGTTTGTCCCTTGCATCATCTTCAATATACATACCCTACATCTTTGTTTTGGTAATTATTATTTCTGAATCTATTTTAATGCCATTTTTTCATTCATAGACCCATATGGACTTCAGAAGAACATTGCTGAGTTTTTTTGGCGGGGGAAGGTTGAATATCCACAATGCCATATTTTCAATTGTTGCAGTTAATTGAGCATGGTCGCAATTTTCTTTCTTCAAGGAGGTATCAATTTTTTCTAATATCAAGTTCTTAGTGATTTATATTGAAAACGTCTGTTGTTCACGCTCTTTATAATGACTGCTTGAAGCTTGTAATATTGACGCATTCTCCACCTAAATTGCTAAAGCTAAAGAGGTCTTTTTCAAGCAAGCCACATGATGCTCATACAACCAAAGATACGATAAATCCTTAAACTTCACCAAGGCAGTTACTCCTGCCACCACCTCCACCTTTACCTGAAGGACTGCCACCTCCCGTTCCTCCTATGGCCAATGGCTCTAGTGGTGTGGTTGTAAGATTTATTTAGATGTAGACTGGTACTAAAATTTAATTTTTTCCTTAGGATATATTACCACTACAAGAAAAATGGTTTTCCACGGCAGTTTTATAGCACTGCCAACCACCAGTAAAAAAAAACCGGCAAAATTTTTTACGGCGGTTTTTAATGGTTTACTTTAAGCGACGGTTTTAAAAACCTTTAAATTCTTAATTTTTCTTTTCGCCCAAACCAGCGTGATCTCCCTCCCTCCCTCCCTCTCTCTCTCTCTCTCTCTCTCTCTCTCTCTCTCTCTGTGCGCGCGCGCAATAGGCGGGCGAACCTCCGTGCTCCTCCATGGTGATTTTTTTTCGTAAGCTCCTCCACCGCAAGCTCCCCCACCATGAGCTCCTCCACGATCTAAAGGTACATACTCAATTCTCACTCTAACTCGTCGGTTTTCTCTCTGTCTCTCTTGGATCTCTCTCTTCTTTATAGGTTTCTCTACCACCGCGAGCTCTTCTGTTTCCACCACCAAGTTCTCTCAACCACTCCCTTTCAAATCTACCATTTCTAGATCTAGTGAGAAGCCATATACTGTTTGTGAATTTTATTTTGAATTTACAGATCTAGTGCTTGATTTTTTTTAATTTACATCAGTAGCTGATGGTTATAGCTTTTTCTCGCCTAGGTTATGGATTATTAAGGCTTTATGCTCCTTATTAAGGTTGTATGAAGTCACCAATATTTGTTAACTATTAGTATTATTGAGTTGCTATTGTTGAGGGAAATAGAGAATGGGTAAAAGTAATATGATTGCGAGAGAAAAAAGTTATATAGTTGTAGCTTGCTCTATGTAAAAATCAATATGTAATTGTCATTTTGAGATATGATTTTTAGTGGAATAGTATATAACAATTCTGAGTAATTAAAAAATGATGTGATTTCGTTATTTTGTGATATTGTCAAAAGTTATTTATTTTTTTATATTTGTACACTTGCAAAAATAACTAACAAAAAAAAGATTATCAAAGATATTTCATAGTATTAACAAAATATTATGGAAAGCGTAACAACACGTTTCACAATATTTTATAGCATGAAAAGAATGCTATAAATGTATTTTACAGCTTTAAAAAATGCTAAGAAAGAGATACGATAGCTTTAAAAAATGCTATAAAAAAATTTCACAACATTTAAAAAACACTATGATAGATTTACCATAGCATTTTTAGGTTATTTATAGCGTTTTCCATAACGCTTAAAAAACGATATCGTAGGTTTGAACTTCTTATAACGATATATATCACGTTTTGAGAAATGCTACGAAAATGCTGCGATAACATCTTTTGGCCACTATCGTAGCATTTTTTCGTTGTAGTGAGGTGAACAGACATTCAGTTATCTCCTTCAGTACCATTTCAACTATTCTGTTTTCAGGGTAGGCAAATGTTCCTAATCTTTCTTGTTGTTCAAGTTAGAGAGGGAGAACCCGAGAGAAACTAAGTCTGAATCTTCGATACCGTTCGAATTTTTGTAAAACAAAAATTAAGGTTAACAGAAACTATTCATGGAAATCAATCATTGTTATAAATTTTATGCTAAAAATCCATGGAATCAAACTTGGTTTGTCTGGGTGTGAGTAATTAATGTATTTGTTAAAGTAATCATGGCAGTAAGATCTTGATAAATTCAAGAAATAATCATCAATACGGATAAGGAAAAATGCATTTGGAAACATGAAAAAATGAAACCCTTATAGTATTGCTTATTTCTCGAACCGTAACAAAAAAATCAAACCAAAATCAATTATTATTCTCTAGGCCAATTCTAGGTTTCATTCAATTCAAGCTTTGATTTCAAGACTTGTAATATATCAAGTCTGTGCAAAAACCGTATATCTTAACAGAATTGCCCATTCGATTTTTTACTTTTCACTATGGGTTACAATTGAATGAAACCCGAACAAAGAAACGGTTGGGAATTCCCAACCATTTTTTTTTCTAATTCAATTAATTAAAATTAAATAAGTTCATTTTTATTAATATGTGGACTTTTAAAATTAAGAATGATCTAATTCTTCAAATCACTTAGTTAAGCATAGAGTATTCACATTGTGCTACATGTTAATTAAACAAGTGCGATCACAATGTAACCCAAATCCAGGCAAGCAAGGGGACCATAAAGTTAAAAAATACACTTAGTTTCATATATGATTAATAAACTCTACCGATTACACACATAATCAGATTTTTTAATTATTAATTATAATTAACTCCACTACGTTGCAACGGAAACTCTCTTTTATAGGATTTTGATACTGCTATAAAAGACCTAATTCTTTATAGGTTTTTTGCTACTATTAAAAAAACAAGGTCTCTTATAGCCATTTTTGCCCCTTATAAAAAATCAAGTATTTTATTACGGTCTATGTCCGCTATAAAAAAATTAGGTATTTTATAGCAGTTAACGCCCCTATAAAAAAATAAGTCTTTTTATAGGTATTTTGTCCCAATAAATAACTCTTTTTATGGCAGTGGTAGACACTATTAAATTTCACTCATATCGATTTTAATACACCTATAAAAATATAACATTTTTACTCTAAAATTAAATAAATTCATAAACAAAAAGAGAACTCTAAATAACAATATATAAAATAAAATGAATTATTATCAATCGTTTCATAAAAAGGTACAAATATCAATAAATATTTTGGAAGTTTCTACTTCAAGTCATTTAAAATCTGATTTATAAGTACCAAAAAATACTAACTATGAAAATTGACAACTAAAAATATCATAAATCTCAATTTAATGTAGCCTAATATTTATTATTTAAAAACTTATTTTCCGTTGAAAATGAGAAATAGATAAAGTGGACAGTTATGCACTTAATCATTTCAATATTTGCAACCTGAGTTATCAAATTTTACATAAATACGAAATTCACAATGCCGAGGTACTAACTTTACAACAATCTGTCACTGAGTTTAAACAATTAAACTAAAGCTAAAAAAGGAAGCATTAGCTTATTAAGAACCGCGCCTATTCAAATTGTAAGTTTCCTCTTTAAAACAAAGAAATGGCGTTCAGTAAAAGATATATCAAATCAACGTTGAAGATAAAACTAACAAGAAAAAAGGACTGTAATGACATTCAAACAAGCTTCTCCATCAAATTATTAGGTATAATCTCATTTAACATCAAATTCTCATTCCACACATGTTCTTACTTTAAGAAATCTATGCTACTTAAATCAATTGAGCGAATTTCCATTTGATAGTCATACGTGTTTACTGTTTTAACCCAAAGTTTCAGCTCCAAATACAAAGTGAAAATAAATGCACACATGTTGTGGATTAAAAAATTCATAACTTACAAGATACAAATCTAAATCCTGCAGCTGATATTTCATTAAACACTACTACAATTTTAGCTTTAGATGACAACCACATCTATGATACAATGACAGTTATCTAAAATCTGTCAATAAAAAATAGTTAGGGTGGGATAATTCGAGCATTGATGACAGCTCAAAAATTAGCTGTCATCAATGTCTTTTTTATTACGACAACTAATTTTTGGGCTGTCATTATAACTTCTTATAATGACAGTGAAAAAACCTTTCATAGTTCAATAGTATAAAAAAACTTACTAACTACCCAAAGTTCATTTTATTTATAGAAGTACCATCCTATTTAATCCATCCTAAACCTTAGTTTTACTCTTCACAGTCTATTTTCTCTTTGACAGAGGCGAGTGACGATTTGGAAGAGAAGACCGCCCGCCAGGTGAGCTTCACAGTAGCTTCCAGGCGAGTTTCGATGGTGGGGTTCCACGATGAGATTCTACTCTTTACAGTGTATTTTGTATTTGTGTATGTTTGCATCGCCAGCTTCTATTTAGCAAAGAGAATGGGTATCAAAGAACCTAGGGTTTGTTCTCTTATGCCTCTCTTATCTTCTTGGTCTCTCTCTTTATCTCAAAAATTCCTAAGCTCTCAAACTCACACACACACACTCTCTCTCTCATTTTGGGGTTGAGAAATTTATGGAGCATTTTTGGATTTCTTTTCTTGAATCAACTATGAGGTTTATCCCATTTCTCAGTATTAACCTCAACCGCTTTGTTGTTCTAAAAATTTGGTTGTGTTTTGAGGCAATATTCTTTTCTAGCAATCAATAAAGCTCTGTGATTTTGATTATTTTTTGTTGTTGCTTTGTCCGATCACTTCTTTTGATGGGTCGCAGGTAAACTTTCTTATTCTTTAAAATTAAGTTATTAAAAATATCTCTGACCTTTAGTTTTAGGTCATAGATGTTGAACATTTTTCAATCTTTGGGAAAGAGATTCAGGGTTGTGCTTTGTACAGTGATTATGTTTATTTTGTTTTGTATGGATGGTACACTTAAAAGATACTCAAGCTGGCTCTTTGTTAATTAAGTTCTGCTTATTATCGGTTAGGATTTTAGTCATCTACTTTTTTATTAATGTTGTTCTTGAACTTCTAGGTTGGGAATCGTGTGAGTTTTCACTCTTTCTGCCTTTTCTTTTTTGTAGCAACGTTGTTCATTATATTTTTTATTGGTTGATTTTTGATTCTATGTCTGACTTTATTGATGAACGCCATCCATGTGTATAATTTTGCACAATTTCTTTGATAATCTAGTCATTTGAGAGTTTATGTATTAAGACTTCATGCTCTGATGATCTTTAACCAAATCGTATGGGTTTATGTTTTGTCAATGCAAAAGAAGAGAAAAGAAAGGAAGAAAGAATTCAATATGTAATTGCTCGTTTCACATTAGTGTAAAACTTATTAACCATTCCTATTAAGGCAAAATTAAACATTGAATAGTATTCATATTAGTTTGTTTGATAGGATTATTCAGATATAGTGAAACTTATTATTCACCATTCCTATTAAAGACATCTAATTTGAATGGAAGACGCAATTGGAACTATCGTCTAAAGATTTGGGAGGTCTCTATTTTGGAATATATATATATTACAAAAGGATTAATCAATTGCCACATGCTGACAGATTCAGTTAGAGCCGATGACTGCACATGATAGTGAGTTTAATTACACGCTTTTTGATTGTTGTGTGTTCTTTTATGCTCGAGATTTTTGAAGGTTTGATAGGTTGACGGATTGTGAAGGCTCTTTGTCGTATTTTTTGAAAGCATGTGAGCTTGTTTGAATTGGTGTGTACTATGTACTGCAGAGCATGTTTGATGGGTATGTGAACTTTTAGATGAGATTCTGTCAATAATAAAAAAGTTATTGTTGCCTTCTTCTGATTAACTAGTCATAAAAACTAGATCATATCTAGTCTTTATCAATATCAGCATCATTATATCGTGGTGTGTCTGCCTTCATTTCTCCTAGAAAAAATATCATCGGCAATTTCTTACTTCATTTCTGTGTTTAAGAGTTTATAGTTAGCAACTTAGCTTTTCCCCAACTATTTAGTATATTGTTCTTTAACTTGTCACATGTATCATACTTGATTGTGATGATATTAATAATGCTATAGGCGTCTAGTTATTGAGCTATCTTTCTTCTGGTCATTATCCTTCCTAAGACTTTTTAAAAGTGATTAAAAAGCTAAGTGCATGTCAATAGTGATTAATCAACTTCTCTACAAGAAAAATATTGGAACATGTTGAAGGGCTGTCATAGGAAGGCAATGCCTTTCCATGGCAGTTTTTTAAAGAGTTAGGGTAGTTTTTATGATTTCCCCATCATCTATATTTTTTTTTTGTGGGGACTAAAGTGACAGGGATTCCCCGCCATCTATCTACTTTTTGTGGTACCTATAATGACGAGGGTTCCCCGTCATCTATCTACTTTTAGTGGTACCTACAATGACGGGGATTGCCCGTCATTGTACCCCTTTATAATGACGGTTTTTTAAATGACTAAAGATGATAGCCCGATAGATGACAGTCGGTCAGCCGTCAATATAAGGTTATAATGACGGGGTTAACCCCCATCATCTAACCCCTTTTTTATAGTAGTGATAGGAACCTACTTTATTCAAACCATCTCAGATTACAGATCACTTAGAAATCACTAAATAGTAGATGACAAAAGGAAACCCTTTCATAAATTTCAACCAATTTGTTGTATAATCAACTCCAAAAAAATTTCACAGAAAATCAAAACTTCCACCAACCACTATGCCTAGTATAATAGCACGTAGTTTGTAGAAATAGAGCACTAAGAAAAATTTGAAAATGTCCATTGGGATCAGTTTACAGAATCTCTCGTTTGCAATACTTATTCTTTGTGAATTAACTTCTAGATGAAGCCCCAAAGTATTTTAAAATATCCAAGTGCTGAAAATATTAGATATTTGCCTTTTCCAATAAAATATCTCTATAACATATAGAAGCAAGATGTTCTACATACTAAGATATACAAAACTAGAAGGGACAATTGCATACTCGTCTCTGAGATGAGCAAATTGATCAAATACATGCCAATGAAAACTTCCACCATCTGCTAAGAAGGTGATGGCATATGGCAAAGATAAGGAGCTAAGTGTTACTCCTTCCCATTCAAATAAAATAGGTCACAATCAAATCAAAATAACAATCTTAGACATATGGAATGTAAAAAACTTTGTCGGGCCAAAGTCTAACTATTAGAAAAATAAAAAAATATTTCTGCAAGTAATAGATATTTAAGTATAAGCAGTTATAAGCAGGAAAACATTTTGAATCCCCTTCACTGTTCTATTAATCTCACAACAACATCAGGCATCAAGTATAGCAAAACGCAAATTCAATGCATATACAAATTTAAATCAAACAACAGCTAGACCAATGAATAAAACATGAACTGTTGCAAGAATCAAGTCGGGGGGAGGGGGGTTACTTCGAACTTACCCCATAATGACCATTTTGGCAGGTCATGCAACTGTACTTCCTAAAGCTTCTTCAATGTTGGTCGTGGACCTCCATAGATATACTCCAGGTTTCTTGACAGCGTCCACCGAAACTCGCATAGCATCGCGGCAAATAGGAATATGATGAACTAAGGTAGTCGGATCACTCGATGACTAGCGTCCTTTGGCAACAATATCCCCCAATCTAAGCCAATCTAAATAGCTTAAACTTTGTCAAGTGTGAGTTACCATTAACAATCTTCAACAATGTAAGATAAACAAATTTATAGTGGGTCAATAATATATATATGATAATAAAAACTAGTAACATAATCATGTGTAAGTTGGTGTGTGAAATACGTTATTACCATTGGAGAACGCATAGTTGTATTTGGTTGTTCTTCATTTGGTAGGTCCTTACATCATAAGAAGAATGGTAAAAAGCATAACTACTTAAAATTTATTACAATTTTTATATTAAGACTTATCTTATTTTTTAGTAAATCACTGGCAATGCCTCGCAACTCCTTCAACTCTTCCTCATGTGATCTAAACTTTTTTTCCATTTTCCTCACATTATCATCTTTTTTTTACAAAAATATAATATTTTGTCAATGTAGCTCCATGACCTAGCCCTCTCATTCGTCTTCTTCTATCAGGATGAAAAAACTTTAGAAATGGCATCATCTCTAATATGACGTACAAAAGTCAATGTCATTTCCTCCACTAGTTATTTCAATTTACTCTACAAGATTACACATTTATACAAGATATGATTAAGACAGCAAACTAAACTAGTAAGAACATCACAAAATTACACTTACAAAAAATAGTACCAGCAGTTGTTGAGTTTAAAGGTTCACTATTCTTTTTCTTGTGAGCTTTGATCTACACATCTTCCCTAGTTTTAGAATCTGGATCTTCAAAACTATTCCTTTGAAAGAAAATACAAGCCAAAAAGTAAATACCAATAACAAAATACTGTAAGCATAAATTACTACAATAGATCACCATGTCCTCAACCAAACGAGCATATCCTTTTCGACTACATATATGTGGAATGTGCTTCTTTCTCAACGGCCTATATTTTTCAATTTTTGGCCTAAAACATAGACATATAGATTAGTAAAACAGCTATAAAATAGAACTTTTAATATTTAAGAAAAACTTACCTCAAATTCGTTACTAGTTTTTCTTTCACAAAATCCTTCCAGTCATTGATTGGTTTAATGTTGCCCGGTTTAAGTTGACGTAACTCTTCTTCATCACGTGCTTTCCTGATTTTGACAATGAGCCTCTATTTTGATGCACTCCAAATTGAACATATTTTATTGAAATACATTATCTTTCCCAAGTCATCAATAACATATCTTGCCTAACATTGTCAATATAAAAAAATAATTATAATTGTATTGCATAAAAACAACCTAAAATTGAAAGAAGAACAAATTATACCTTTACCAAATTCTATATGACACCTCTCATTCCTTCAAATAGTTTCCTTCAATCATCAAGTGTCATCGGTACTAACTCTCGTGCAAGAGCCTCTAAAAAGGTGCATAGCTCTACGGATCCATCACCTATTGGTTGCCCTAAATTATTGACCTTAATCATAGATCGCTAGTAGGGTCCACAATAGTAGTCTTCATTTTGGTTGTGCCCCTCTTCTTTCTAGGTGTAGGAGCATTTTCACTGGATGTTGGCAATTGTGTTTCAGGCATTTATGATGAGTTAGGTGCATAAGAGCTTTTTCCTTGTACTAAATCATGAAGAGATCTCCTAGCATTCCCCATATATTCATTAAGATCATTTTGGGAAGGGATATGATGATGAAGAGATCCTTGAATGGTAGAGATAACCTACGAAGTTCTCCCCTAGTTCGATTGCAGGTGAATCTACGAGGATTAGGCATACACTTCTTGTGGAAAATTCAAAGAAGGCCTATCAAACAATCCACTAGTTGGAGTGGCAGGTAAACCTCATGTTCCCAGTCCATCCCCCAGTCAGCACGCGATGACCCGCTCTCATCGCGGGAGCAGCTCGAACTCCATTGCCTAAACCTTTCTGAGTAAACATAATCTATATTATAAATTGACTTGAGCTCCACTACTCTAACCTTTGCTGGTAAACATTATCCTTTTTAATACAAGTATGCGATCCGAAAATCGTTAAAGGATATACATACTTCCGTAATGGCACCCTATGGTTGGGGTCTAGCATGACTATTGATGGAGTAGATGAACCAATATGATGGTTACGTGGCATGTGCTTTGCTACTTCTAGTCGAGACATGCGCATTAACATGTTATACATTTGGGCCAGTCAAGGAAACATGACTAGAAACTGCATCGAGACCTTGCACCCATGCTATGCTAGGAGCCTCAGCATGGATTAGCACGCCGAGGTAGTGCAACAAGGCCGCATGCCATGTCGAGGAAGCTCAACAAGGCCCCATGCCGCCTTGTCAAGGCAGCATGCCACCATGTCGAGGTAGCACGAGAAGAGCGCATGCGCCCTTGTCGAGGCAGCGCAACAAGGCCACATGCCAAGCGTTGCACACCTAGGGTGCATGCCAAGGCACGCCTAGGCGCATACATAGGAGCTGCACGCCTAGGCATATGGCCAAGCGCTACACGCTTACATGCATGGTCACGTTGGTTGTCGTCCTTGTCACCCTACCTCGATATGGGGGCATGCCGCTTTATCGAGCTACCTTGACATGGAGGCAAGCTTCCTTGTCATGCGGCCTCAACATGGGGGTATGCCGCCTTGTTGCGATGCCTTGACATGGAGGCAAGCAGCCCTGTCGAGTGGTCAAGGCCTGCCGTAGTGCTTCCAATGCTGTCATGCACCTAGGCCTGCAGCGCTTGGGCGTGCACCTAGGCATGCAGCGCTTGGGCGTGCACCTAGGCGTTCAATTCATTTGCATGCACCTAGGCGTGCCTTGGCATATGACATTGTCACCCTGCCTTGACAAGGTGACACGGTGCCTTGTCGCACTGCCCCAACATGGTCGCGTGCGATTTTATCACGCTGCCTCGACATGTTTTCATACGGCCTTGTTGCACTACTTTGACATGGGGCATGCAGCCTTGCTAAGCTGCCTCAACATGGTGGCAAGCTACCTTGTCGCTCGGCCTGGACATGAGGGCATGCTGCCTTGTCGCGATGCCTCGACATGGTGGGATGATGCCCTGTTGAGTGGCCAAGGCCTGCCTTGGTACTGCCAACTCTACCATGCACATAGGTGTGTAACACCTTGGCATGCGCTCTAGGTGTGCATCGCTTAGCATGTGGCCTTGTTGCACTTCCTCGACAAGGGGGCATGCACTCTTGTCACGCTACCTCGACATGGTTGCATATGGCCTTGTCACATGCCCCGACATGGGGGCATGCGGCCTTGTCACGCTACCTCGACAAGGCGGTTTTGGATGGACACTTCTTGTGGTAAGTTAGAAGAATGCCTATGAAAAGATCCCCTAGTTGGAGCAGCAGGTGAATCTAAAGAGTTTTGGATAAGTACTTCTTGTTGCAAAGCTCTCTAGTTCACGTGGAAGGTGAATCTAAGGGGTTTTGGATTAAGGCTTCAGGTCTTGATGACTCTATAAATGATACTTATGAATAGACCTCTTCTTATGAGGTGCACAATATAGTGCAATTAATTTATGAACTGGTTTCATCTTGAGCGTAGCCATCATAACCTGTGAAGCCATATATAAAATAAATCAATATTATTATTGAAACTATATCTTATTACAAGAAAATACGATTGAAATCATCAAATTATAAAAATGTACAAAAAACTTAATCCTCAAAGTATAATAATGCACAAGTAACTTAATCATCAATTTATAATAATACATTTTCATTAATAATTCATAAAGTACTTATTTCAAACAAAAAACTCCTCACAATCTTCTCTATCATAAGGAACTTTATCAAGTATATCATCAATACTCACTTCAAATGTTGAAGGTCATACTTGCATGCTAGCCATATCCTTATCTTTGTCATATGTTTCTATCTCAATGAAAACTCTAGGTGGTGCTCTTAGTGCAACATACCAATTCAATGATTCATGTTCTTCGTAATAAAATACTTGTTTGGCTTATGTTTCTAATATAAATGGTTCTCTTACAAATTGATTTTATCCTTGATGTAGGTTAACAAGGATAAAAGAATCCTCAATCTTGGCTCCATCAGCGACATTTGCCAATCACATTGAATATTGGAAGTTGAAATACAAAGTAGTCCAAAAAATGATCTCTACTATCACCCAAAATATATAACTGTATATGTTACTTGTGAAGTAGTTCTTGCTCTAGATCTATAAATGGTTGTTGTTTCAATTATGACACCACTATTTTGTGCTACCTTTTCAACAGCCTTCACATGAAATCGTTGGCCATTAACGATAAATCCATTATAGGATAGGGCATCCTTTCTAGGACCATGTGCGAGCCATCTTAGCATGTCAGACTCATTACTCATAGAAGATTCTAAACCAATCTATTAAGGAAATTGGAAAAAAATATGTTAGGATATATCTTAACACTAAATATGACCAACAAATTAGAAATTTACCAATCTTCTCCCTTAACCATGATGTAAATAATATGTTCTCTCTCACTCTCGAATCTCAACCTCCGGTGATGATTCTCACTCTCTCGCGGTGAGTTTGTAGTTTTTTCAGCTTCATTTAGTGTTATTTGTTCTGATTTAGTTTTATTGAGATTTAGTGTTTAGATTTTGAGTTAGGATTTTTATTTTTTGTGTTCTTTCTGTAACATTTATGTTCTTGGTTAGCGCCTAATTCTTGTTTTTGTTTTACTTACTAAATAAATCTTTCTTGAGTTCTGTTTGTATCTTTTATATGTGTGCTTAAGTTTCTTGGCTATCGTTTTAATTCGTGTTTTAGTTTTTCACGAAGGAATAGTTTCTTTCTCGTAAATTTATTTCCAAATTGTTGACTATTTTCAAAGATTTTAGGTCTGTTTTTCCCATGTGTTTCTTTTTGCAATTATTTCATACCTAAGAACTATATGCCATAAGAAACAGAGAGTCTGCAGAAGAAGTTAAAGAGATTAAGTTTCGAATTTTGCCTTTTCTTGCTACATATAAGTTATATAGGATAATTCATAGTTATTATAAAGCCCTTATGAGCTCTGATGATTGTAGTCTTTACACTTCCAGGATGTACGACATTGATGGTTACTCTTGAATTTCTTGCCTGCAAGGTATCAAGAAAAACTCAGGTGAGTTATGCAAACCTTTATCTTTATACCATGGTATTGTTTTTGTCTGTGGAATTACTTAAGATTCTATGTGCTTGCTGGGAGGAGAACATAAGAGAATATAAGCATTCTAGTGAAAATAGAATAGGGATTATACTGAAAGAAATAGGTTTTAGAAATGTCTCTCTGCTTTATATTGTTTTAAGATTTTGCAACTCATCTTTGAGGTTATAATCACATTTGATACAGTTGACAACATGGTTTTAGAGATTTCTCTCTATTTTACATTGTTTTATGTTTCAAAAATCCACCATTTCCTTTAATTTTTTTCTTACTTTATGCATACCACTACCATGTAAGGTTCCTCCTGGACATTTTCTCCCTCTCTATGGCATTTAGGTTCTGGTTAGAGAATTATTATGTTTCCTCTTTTGTGCTTTAATCTAAAATTGCTTACTATCAATACAGCGGGTAAGACTCTGTCAATCAGAAATCAATTTATCAGGTTGGATTTGAAGTTGTTGAAATAAACTAGATGCAGTTAGGTAGATGTTGGTCTATTCTTTTCTTTTTGCAAGGGTATTCAATTTTTTTCCATCTTGATTCTGTAATCATTGATCTTTGAATTACATATATCATTGTAATATTGATTTAATGGACGTGTCAAGATAAGCATTAAGCAACAGAGATCAAAGCATTGAGTAGAGGGGATTTGACTTTAAAAATTGGTGGAGTCCAATCATGGTTATGCTCAATTTTAGCTTTGACATTTCATAAGCTTTTGAAGAGCCAACCTTGATCCATACTTTCCGTTCTTCTTTCATTGTCATTTCACCCTCTTCAAATAATGAGCATTTAGGAAAGGAGGGCCAAGAGCCACAACTCCGGTGATTTCTTACTACTTGATCACCATTTAGAGTCTTTCTAATACTTTTTATTGCATGTTGATGATGCAGAACGAGCTTTTTTCCAAGAATCTAAGAAGCAACTAGTAGAGCAGTGATAACTCTCCTTAACTGGTATGTTTAATTCTACATAACACATGCATTGAACAACAGCCAACTCAACATAGTGCACATAATAAGTAATCTACTATCTGTACCTACAGCATTGAGTTCACACACATTTCAGTAATTATCACTACCCCAAGATGTGAATAGCAATAGTCATATAAATTATTTAATGAGAAAACTAGCAATAGCATTAGTAGCAACTAGTAACAGTCGTAGACATCGTATTTTCATCAATAACAACATTCTTATGTCTTACAAAGCATGCAAACTGAGCTTACGAGCTTTGGAGATGTTTTGTGCACTAACCCAAAACTTTCATAATAAGAAATCCCATGAATGTATCATCTTTAAGAGTAAGCAAAAACACTAGGCTCTATAAGAAACCTACACAACATTAGAGCATCATTGGAAGCTTAATGTAACTAAGAAAATTGTACACTTGAATGATGCCCATAGCCTCTTAGTTTAAGTAATTTTACATTTGTGTAATAGCCCTATTAGACTAAAGGTTCTAGGAAAAAAATATATATTTCAATGGTTAACATAATATGCAGAACTAATCAAATAAAATAAGACATAATACCACTATAGGGTTTGACCTTTTTGGTCCTTGCTAAAGAAATGAAACCACTTCGACATTGTCCACTACTTTACAAGAAGAAGAACAGACCACCATATGTCATGCCTGAAAGAATTTGAACTAGAACGTCTTATTTTTCAAATATTTTTATTGTTGAGAATATAACTTCATAATTGTTGTTTTGTTCTTACGACATATGTTGTTAAAGGGTTAAAAGAGTTCTCTTCAAAATATCTCGATTATGGTGAGATAGTACTTGACATAATATGTTTGGCTCAATGACTTCATTTTGCGTAATTACACTTGAACATTGATGTGAAACAAGCAAGGGAGGAACATCTCCCTTGCTTGTTTCACATTCTAGTATCTGTGTTGCGCTTTTGTGTTGATTACAACTACATAATACAAATCCATTTTTGTAAGTTTCCAACTTGCAAAGGTAACTAGTGTTTTTCTTTTCAAGCTTAAATTTGAGTACCTCCCCAAATTCATGATTCATGATTAAATAGGCTTTTTTAGATTGATTACTACCTCATTCTTATTCCATGGGTCACCTTCTAGGAGTGTTCATATTCCTGGGTAAGAAGTTGATCAAGGTATTAAGTTTAGTAATATGTAGTAAAATATTGTTCAGGATAATTTTGTGTGTCCAGATTATATGTAATAGAATTGTCAAATAAACATCAAATAAAATAGAGAAAAGTTAAGGTTTTGGTTTCTTTGGATTCTTTTTTTGTCACTAACTGATCATGTCTGCATTCTTCTGATTAGTGGTGACAATATTGAAAGGTTGTCATGGAAAGGTAGAATCTACCTTTTCATGACAATTAAAAAAAAATAAATTGGATCCTTTAATGACGAGGAATCCCCATCAAAAAAATTCAAAAAACCGATATTCGTAAACTTATTAATGATTGGGATTCCCTTTAATTTCGGGGATTCCCAGTCATTAATTAGACGCAAAAACTAAAATTTGGTTAACTTTTTAATGATAGAGAAAAACCGTCACTAAGAGACACTTTTATGAAAAAAATTTCTAAAATTTCAAAAAGGTCACACCCCGATAAAAAGGTTTTGATGATGGTTGTCCACCGTCATTAAAACCAAAAATTATATTAGTGCGAGCTCAAGATAGATGGCATGCATAGTCAGACACTTTATAGTGCAATGTTTGTAACAGCCCTACTGTATGGCCGATCCGGATGAGAGCAATTTTTTTCAGGTCTTATATTTTATAATGATGTGACATTATATTTCAACGACATAATATATAATATGTTTTATATTTGAGGGGTCTAGATTTGTAATTTTATGAATAAATATGTATTTAGGCAACATAAGGGTAATTTTGTTATAAGGGTAATTTTATATGATGCATGTATAAAAGTTTATGTCATTTGCATGTTTTTATGTGTAATTTCTTTGGTACTGATTTTTTAGGGTTTTGATTTTAGAGTTTGTTATTTTAGCCTTTGGTGAATAATGACACTTCATAATTGTTTTTCTACGACGGTTAATAATTCTACGCACGTAAAAATAACACTACAAGGATTAAGTGCTTTTATAGCACTTAACGACCATGTTTCTTATTAAAAGGCAATGATAGTCGACTAATTTTTATGCGGGCAAAGGCGTGAGCAAAGGTGGGGAACAAAAATGCAAACCCACGCCTTATTAAAACTAAAAAACTGATGTCAATATTTGTCTCACACAGTACAACGCCTCTCTTCAACTCCCTCTCTGTGCGATGAACATAGAGATGTCTTTATGACGAAGGCTCCTCGCTAGGTGAAGCTCTCTCTCAGATCTTTCTTCCATGCGTCTTTTACAGCTCTCACGTTCAAATCTATGTCATGGATTCTCTCACACATCTCTCTCTTCTCTGAGCTCTCTCTCGTAGTGCCTCTCTTAGCTCTGTGAACCCGTCGATTTCTCAGCTGGGAATGCTCTCTTGAAGGTCTCTCTAACTCTATGGTTTTCGATTACCAGCGTGAACTCCATTCTGTCAAAGATTTACTTCATTTCACGTATTCCCTAATCCTATGATTATGCTTTAAATTTCCTTTTCTTTGTTTAGATTAGATTGACCCTCTTTATTTTTCTAAAATTTTTTTGCAAACAATAGCGATCAGATGGTCGATTCTTCATCTGTCTCAGCTTTTTATTCGCTCTCTTTAATCATTTGAGCTAGTCTTTGTTTTTTTGTGTTTAGATAGAGAGAAAGTTTCAAAAAGAATCATGGAAAATCTTATAGGTCTCAAATCTGTGAATCATAGATCTCTTTTGTGTAGTTCAACGAAGTTATATTGTTAAATTGTTGTGATATTAGAAACTTGAAAGCATATATGTTTATCCTTCTAGCAACGATTTAATGTCTATTGGATTAGATATTGTCCTTATACAACTTAATTAGCTTATGTTAAAATGTTTATTATGAAGCAAATATAGTCTAATTCAACAATATCCTATGAGATTTATAATGGACAAAACTAATGTTTTGAGATAAAGAATAAAAATGGTGAAGTCATTTGAATCATGATTAGTGATTTTTGTGCCATTGGCAATGGGCATTTCTGTTGACTAGCCGTTTATACTATTGCATTTGTAATTACTTTGGTCCTTTATCCCTTTTGCTTACTTTTGATTATGTTATCAATTTGGCTTTTCTTTTTTCAGGGTTTTCCTTAATGTTATGGAATCTACATATTTGTGTTAGATTTATTGCTGGTAATTGTTGGTTAAAGGTTGCTTTGGTATTCGTAGGTTATTATTTATCATGGTTTTTCTCTGTTTTTCTAAACCAATATGCATATTTAGTTGGACCCTTGTATGAACTTTTCTTTCTTCTGTTTGAGATTATCATTATGCAAGTTAACCGTTTTAGTTTAGTTTTATTTAATTGTTCACTTCAGCCAATTAAATTTTTAGGAGATGTTGAGTACTCGTCATTAGCTTCTAGAAGAATATGCTTGGTTTCGTGAATCGATATGTGGTCCCAACAATAATCTTCTTCTTAATAGGAGTTTCTTATAAATTAATTATAATTTTTTAAAAAAAATTACTTATATGTACATATATTTCTCTTGTTGTTGTAAGAAGAAACTCATCAACTTTTGATACCCTAGAGCAAGATGTGGTATAGAAGATTGGAATTTTAATTGTTGGTTGGCAAGCTGAAAAGTATATAAATGTTTACTATATGGAAATGATTTAGGAAATTGAATGTAACTTTATGAAATGTGTTAGTGTAGTAGTGTTTTTCGGTTTCAGAGTTCCTAATAGAGATCATTGAACAATCATCTCTATATTTCAGGAGTTGGCTTATTAGCAATGTGTAGCTTCAAAATGGATAACGATTGGGTACGTCTCTATAGGTAAAAAGATTGGTTACTACAAGATTTAAATTTGGAGGGGGGTATGGCGTTCAAACTGACCATGATTGATATGGGGGGATATGGTGTTCTAACCGACTAAGGATTACATCGTCTCTGATTAATGGTTTTTCTTCGTTGTTGTTATTGTTTAACTATGTTTAGTGGAAGAGGGCTGATAAATTTCTATACTTACCCATGATTGAAATGGTGGGGGTGGGGGGTTATGGTGTTAAAACTAACGAAGCATTGAATCATCTCTAATTGATGTTTTTTATTCTTTGTTGTTATTGTTTTAACTATGTTTAGTGGTAGATGGTTGATAAAGTTCTATAGTTACCATGATTGAAATGTGTGTGTGTGTGTGTGTGCGGGGGGGGGGGGGGGGGG